>CM046878.1:373112032-373712032 GCA_025667525.1 Glebionis coronaria
GAAAAATAGAAGTCTTAAAATTAAACTACAAATAAGAGCGTGCAACCTTGGAAATTAAAACTTGACAATTCAAAAACTTAAAAACAAGTTTGAAATAAACTAAGTAAAAGAGCGGGAAAAACTAGATTTGAAAAATTAAGCAAAAACAAAACATAGACCTGAGTCCGATCGTAACACGATCGTATCCAAAATAAAAGAATAGATCGTACTCAAACAGTAGTCTGATCGCATTCAATGCGATGATACCAAAAGGAATGGATCGTACTCTCCAGTACGATGGGAGGGGACGATCTTACTAACAGATCGCAACGCGATCGTGGTTCCAGATTGTAACAACCGATCGGACTCAATGCGATCGAAGTAGGGAAAGAACAAACCGATCGCACCCCAGATCGAAGTAAGTGATCGTGGGCGTGGATCGTACCAGGGAAGGGACAAACCGATCGCACTCAAAGCGATCGTAGCAAGGTGATCGTACCAGGTAAACCCTACTGAGATGTATAAGGCGTCCAAGAGAGAAAATAAGCTTAATCCAATAAGCAGTAATCAATAAGCATTTTCAAACTTTTTAAAAGAGTAATAAGCAAAAATTCCAACCTTTACAATCTGAAACAATCGAACTTCAATAAAACGAATTAAAGAACTATATGTCTTTTAAGAAAACTTAAACTTAAATAAGCCAAATCAATCGAATAAGCCAATAAGCATCAAGGGCTTATAGCTTATACGTGTATTAGCTTAAGTAGGAACGAGAAGGATTAACCTTCAATCACGAACTCATCAATTCACCCAACCCGTATGAAATGAAACAATCGGATCAATTGATTAAGGAAAACTAAGAAATGAAGAAGGAGATTAAAGAACTAAAAAGCTTAACTTGAATTAGATTAATGAAATCCAAAATACAAAAGCTTAAAACTTGAAATATAAAAATGGAGAAAAGAAAAATCTTAGTGAGAGAAAGTTAAGAACTTTATCTCTCTAAAACTAGAGAAAATGAAAAAAATGAAAAACTAAGACTTGCTAAGTTGTGAAGTGTAGGCCTATTTATAGGCGGATACTTTGTGGGCTTGTGAATGGGCTTTGTTCATGGGCTTCTCTTCTTCTTTCTAGTTTAGTCTTTACGTTTCTTAAATTAAACGTTTCCGACTTTGGATTTTGAGAAGTGTCGGTGAATGATTCCAACTCGTCCTATAATCATTTGTTTAATAGACTCGAGTTCTTCGACATATATGAATCTTCCATCTTTGGCCATATTCTTCGATAAATCTTCAAATAGGCACAATGACTTCAAATCTTTTGCATCTCTTGGACAATAGACTTCGTCTTGAGTCTTTTTCCTCGATAAATCCGTGCAATCCCATGTTTTCTTCAATATTCATCCGGTTGACTCTGAAAACACAATAAACACAAAAACCACGCATAATTCAAAACAATTGATATTAAATACATGTTTTGGTCTTGTTTTAGTAAGAAATAAGTGGTAAAAAGATGGGTGTTTTCACACCTATCAAAGACTTCACTAGGATGACGCAAGCTCAATATTTTTGTATGATGGTTTTATGGCTTGGATTCTCGCCTCTCAAACGACAACCACTATGGATGATTATATTTTTGGATGCATGTTCTCTCGAAGTCAATCCTCCTCTTCTACAAATGAAGACTACCTTTTTGATTCGACAAAAGGGGGAGAAGTAAGTGTAAACGAGTAACTTATGCATTTTAATATGTGTTGCGGTTTACTTGTTTGTCATCATCAAAAAGGGTGAGATTGTTAGTGCAAACATTACGATGCTTTGTCGATAT
The DNA here is from genome assembly GCA_025667525.1 of Glebionis coronaria. Classification (NCBI taxonomy): domain Eukaryota; kingdom Viridiplantae; phylum Streptophyta; class Magnoliopsida; order Asterales; family Asteraceae; genus Glebionis; species Glebionis coronaria. Next base: position 373,113,839 of record CM046878.1, read on the forward strand.
AATCTCTTTATGTTTTGTTGATGACAAACGTATAATTCGCAATACATTATGTAAAATGTTAAGGTACTCGTAATCACTCAAAAATACATTTGTATACTTCTCTCGACACCTCCAAGATCGCATTCGGCATGAATCACTCAAGGTATGTACAAACATGTCATTAAGCTAACTAAGTGATCAAGGATTAATATTTTCTTAAAACTCACTTTTATACAAAGTGACAAAGTAATTTTTAATTAACTTTATTTTTAAGAAAATGTTTTATTAAAAATAAAATAGAAATTTGAATTTGGAATATTCCAAAGAATATTCCCTAAGGTATATTCCAAAGAATATTCTTTAATTTGAATTTGGCATATTCCATATGCGAAAGTAATATCCTTTGAGGGTATAAACTACCCCAGATTGCATATCCCCACTAAAGGACAAATTTGCACGGACTCCAACGCGGAGGTTCCTTAAAGGAACCCGCGGTTCCTTATTGATAAGGTACCGCGGGTAGAGATAAGGAACCGCGGGTGTTTTTGACCGTTGCAATGTTATTCTATAAATAGTGGATCATTTCCAGGTTTTCTTTCAACCCTTTTTGCACAGTTTCTTCAAATACATCTTTAAACCCTTGATTAGTTAGTTTAGATTAATCTTGTTTAACATGTGATTCTCTCCTTCAATCTCCTCATCTTCTTAAGTGCAAAGAGAAGATCACTCACACACTTGTGATGTGATTAAAGATGAAGTTTTGATGAAGATCATCATGTTCATCATTTTTATTTGTGTCTTGTGTAGATCCAATGTATATGTGTATACTTGGATCAATCTTGTGTAGATCCAATGTATATGGGTATACTTGGATCAATATTGTGTAGATCCAATGAATTTGTGAATACTTGGATTAGTTGTGTTAATCCATTGTATTTGTGAATACTTGGATTAAATCTTGTGTAAATCCATTGTATATGTGTATACTTGGATTTATGTTGTGTAGATCCAAGTTACATGTGTACACTTGGATATGTGTTTTATTGAGTTGTAATTGGTAAGAGTTGTGAGTTCTCACTAAACTATAAAGTGATGTGGTTGTGTCTTGTGAGTTCTCACTAAACTATAAAGTGATGTAGTTGTGTCTAGTGAAGTTCTCACTTAGCTTCAAAGTAAAGAGTCGTGAAGATTGGTTCTACCTTTCGATTAGAACGCGACATCTAGCCTTGTGTTGTAAAATGGTGAAGTAGGCAACGTTGTGAAGATTGGTTCTACCTTTCGATTAGAACTCGACATCTAGCCTTGTGTCGTTAAATGGTGAAGTGGGCAACGTTTTGTAGATTGGTCCTACCTAAGATTAGGACTCGACATTTAGCTTAGTGTCGGAAATTGTGTAAGCGACGTGTATGGTTTTCTCCGCCTTGAAAGGAGTTTTGTTGACTAGTGAAGTAACTCTCGAGTAAGGTGTAATCGAGGAGTGGAGTAGGGTGAAGAGGAGCTTCGTGACCGAACCACTATAAATCATCGTGTCGGTACTTTCCTTTACATTTATGTCTTTACTATTATAGATGTATTTATATGTTGTGTGTTGTGTGCATCTGATAATCTAAACATCTACGTTGCGGAAAAGCTAAGGCTTAGTACGTGTGTGCTTCGTGTTTAGATTATGGTCAAGTGTGCATCCTTTAGTCTAAACATCTTAGTTGCGGAAAAGCTAAGGCTTAGTACGTGTGTGCTTAGTGTTTAGACTATTGCTTGATGTACACCTGATTTGATGTGTTTGTGTGTTTCCTTACTTATAGTTATTATCTATTACAAACACATCTCATATCTAGTCAAGCTTAATCGAGAATTTGATACAAAAGATTGTCAAGGTTTACAACGTATCAATATTTGGCATCCACTGTAGGCGGTTCTTTATTGAGCCGACGGTTCTTTATTGATAAGGAACCGCGGTGATATATAAAGAACCGCGGCAAGTGGAATAAACGAATGTTTTGAAAATGATCTAGAAACTATTCAACCCCCCCTTCTAGTTTCTACAATTATCATCATTCCAACCAAGAATAATACGCGTACCTTTAGCACAAATACCTCCATTAGAAGTCCATCGCCACCGTCTACACACTTTTCTACAAACATCAAAAACACATGTAGCATCAACATGCGGCTCCAAAATAGCACAAACACTCAGATTATTCTCACGAACCACCTGACGAACCTCTTTTTGTTTAGGGGATTGGTTCAAACCCCTAATATTCCAAGAGGCTATACTAAACATGTAAAACAGTAGAGTCGGGAGTGCTTGCCCCTGTTTGTTGCTTAAAAATGTGAACCGACTCATCAAAAATGTTCTCAACAGCATCGTCATCTTCATCATCCAGAACATCATTGTTGTCCAAATCATGCCTAGCAAGACCCGAAAAAGAGTTGGACAAAGGAACAACAAGAGCATACATACCTTTATCATTCGCCCCTTGATTATGATTATGATTGCTAGTAGATGTACCAGATTTACTACGTCTATCATTCGACCCATTTGCACAAGAATTACTTTGAGCTTTTGGTTTGTAATTAAACTCCTTGGCCACATTAAACCATTTTGCAAGTGAAACTCCCTTTGGGATAACATTAGTATTCTTTTTGTTATTTCGTTTCTTGCTCACCTGTTGGAAGCCATCATTATCCACACTAGAAATAGTAGCACCCTCCTTAGTAGCAGTCCGCTTAGGGTCAACAACGACCCTCTTAGGACACGACACCAACGTATGACCAAAACTTTTGCAAGTTTCACACCGTGGAGGCTTCCACTCATATTCAACCTAGATGGTTTCAACAGTATAATCTTCCCCTTCAAGCGAAGGAATACCAATCTTCATCATAATCTTACGTACTCCATGTTTCACCCAATTATTTTTAACAAAATATTCCACAACCGGAAAAGCAAGTCTCTTCTCGATAAAATAACCATACAAGGTATTTTCATATCGATTATTCATTTTTTCCACTACCTTGCGGGGAATAACAACATTCACACCATCATAACTGTTATCGGCCACACGATGTGTAAAAGCAGAACAACCTTTCAGAGAGGAATTGGGAGCGATCACCCCTGCATACGTATTAGAAGGAAGAGAAACAGTCACCGAATGAGTCATAGGCGACTCACTGTTTGGCGTAAAATTTGAACCTGTAGTAGACGTCCCAGCTTGATCCCAAACCGGTTCTTCACCAACCCTAGATGGCAAATGAGAGTACACACGTGCCTCCTCATCAAAAAGTCTAGTAACCATAGGAGATGAGACGCTTAAGAATTCACCAAGCTGATACTACGTATCAACGAACATAGGTACAGGTCTTTGCATAGTGATATTAGGGTTAAAAGAAACCCTAGCGCTATCACCTTTAAGTCCATCAAACCCTTCCCCAACCGAATGAGCAACAGGAATATCTGTAACCGTAGGGTATCTAGAAACACGTACATCAACTTCGAACTGACATAGTATGTTGAATATATCCTTTGAAAGATCACGTGATATCAACGACCATAGCTTATACTTATTAGTTTTCAGATCATGCATAAAATCACCTGCATCCTTAGCCGTAGTCAAACCAACTCCAAACAGTTTAGCAACATCATGCAAGTTACATGGTTGCATACCATTGATAATCGCAGTTGTTGCTGCTAATTCAGCACAGTATGCTCTCTTGACTCCATAGAAGCAACGAAACCCTAATAAACTCAAAAGAACAAACAAGCCCTAGAAACAAAAAGACAATAAACGAAACCCTAACTTCTTAATAACCAAAACCGATTAACTGCCAAACAAGAAAACCATCAGCGATCCCTTTGGAATAGGATATATAGTAACGAGCACCGATAGTAATAAGAAGAAAAAACAAAGGCGGGTAGCAAGAAAAAACAAAAAGACGGCTAAACAGATCTTTAATAAACAATCAACCCAATAAGGACTTTGTTAACTCAAGCATAATCATAAGATTAAACGAGAAACCAACATCATTTAAAGGCATCCTAATTAAAAAAGAAAAGAAAATCATTTAGGCAGGGACAATTTTCTTGCCGCCATTATTGATTTTTAGGGCCGTTCTCACAATGATCACAGGGGCTTGCAGAAGCACTGATGTTTTCTTCAAGAAAGTGCTAATTATATTAGGGGCTTCAACTTTTGAAGTAAGAAAATGAACCCATTTGTAAAGAGAATAATCATCTACTATCACAAGAACAAACCATTTTCCATTTATGCTTTTGATTCTCATTGGGCCATACAAATCCATATGAAGAAGATGTAACCTATTCGTGGAGTTAGTAACGTGTTTTGGTTTGTGAGGTTTCTTCTTTCTTTTGCCTTGCTCACATGATGGACAAAGATGGTCCTTTGTATATTTCAACTTTGGAAGACCGGTAACGAGATCATCTTTTGCTAGTTGGGTTATGGCATCAAAATTGAGATGAGATAACCTTTGATGCCATAACCATGATTTTGTTGATGTGGCATGGGCCATGAGACAAATTGGAGAAACAGCCGACATTTAAAAGAGATCAATGGTGTAAAGGTTGGTAGTACAATTTCGTTTCAATAAGTCAATTCCCTAAAGATACCTTACGAAGCAAGTATGGCTTATGATGGCTACCTCTAAGGCTGAATCACAGAATTTCCCAACGGAGAAAAGATTGTGTCCCAAGCATCAACATAAGAGACTCTAGTGATTATGGTATTTCCCAAATGAAGATCACCATAGCCTAAAATTGCAGCAACATGATCATTTCTAAATCGAACAGTTCCCATGAATCGCTAAACAAAGTTCTTGAGAAGGATCTTATTCCCAATCATGTGCTTGGAATAGCCCGAGTCAACGCACCAAAGACAAATTTCAACAGCCTGCCAAGATAAAAGAAAAGAAATTTTGGTAACCGATGAAATAGGTTCCTGTAGGGTTAGGAGATAATTAAGCCTTATCACATACCGACAATTCACTGTCAGTATTAGAGCTACTAGTGTTGATAATTTTGCCAATACAGTCAAAATTTCTACTAGTAGGCAACCACTTAGAGGTAAATCTAGGGCTACTAGGCTTAGACTTTCTATGGACCCTACATGCTTACTTTTATGGACATAAACTTTAGCCCTTGGGATGCTATATTTTTCACTGATTGAAAGCTTGTCAATTCGGGTGTAACCACCATAAATCAAACAATTCATATTTAAACAACAATCATCATGACGAATAGTGAAGAAAAATTTCTTACATTTAGCAAAAATAACTTCAATTTTTTCATTCCGAATAGCAAGATTAAAGTCATTGCATTCAGATGAATTGAGTTTCGAATTATTATTAAAAAGCGGTAAATTCCTAAGGCGTTATTCTACTTCCATGTTATTGGTCTTGGGGCGACTACTTCTAGATGCAAAAGGGACGCTATCATTACTTGTATTGCTCGTAGGTCATGGCATTATGCTCTCAGTGTAGTTGTTTATTCCTATAGAAGCATACACACGTATGTTAGAATTAGCACTTTTCAAATCAATGACTTGTGGTTGTGATATAGCGGTCGGTTTTGTCCTAACACTTGCTTTATGTTGTTGGTTAGGCACAAAGATATCTACCCTAGGTTGAAAAGAAGAACTAATTCTAAACATTCTTGGGGAAATCACAGCAGCTTCATTCACAACCTTTTCGTTTTGGACACTTAAACTTGGTTCAGAAATCTTGTCTTTCAACAAAGCCTTTAACTTACAGTTTTCACAGATTTTATCGATGTGTTTCTGATAGACAGATTTGAGGTGTTCTACAGCTCTCTTACAAGAAACAGCCTCAGATTCTAAATCTGCATTCTTAACCTTAAGATTCTGAACATTCCCATCACTGGCTTTCTCTAACCCAAGAGAAACTAGATTCTTTCCCTTAACACATCCTAACTGAGCTTGCAACCGTTCGATTCTCTGTTTCATTTCATTGTAAGATTTATCGTACGAAATTTTGTTATATTTACATTCATCACATTTTTTGACAAATTATTCAAAATATCGGTGAATTCTTTATCCTTTTAAATGACATAAGATTCCATTTTCTCTTTCGTACATTCAAGCTCAGGTTGGAGGGTTTCATTATCAGACACAGAGATATAATGCAACTGGATTACTATCAACACTATCACTTGCTTTCGAGAGACGTTCAAGATAGTTTTCTGAAACTTTATTGGGTAAAAGGGACTTCACCCCGGTAAAATATATTAACTCCCAAAAAGCCAATAAGTACAATAGAATGTGACTGAGTGTCACATTAACCTCAAGCTCAAGCTTGAACAACCTCTAAATCATATGACAGGCCATATGATAACTAGAACTAATTGGCATAACCTATTACATTAAATAGAAACAAACAAATCAAGTAAGTAAAGACTTCGGAAGACGTAAAAGCTGCAGAAGACGAACCCCATCCCTCGACTGCTTAAAACGATACGACATGATCTTTAACCGGACCGTAGCAATAATGCACTCACTAAGTTGAGCAATCGTCCTCTTTACCAACTTGAAAAGCCTCCAGTTGCGTTCTTGCCAGACAAAGTATACAACAACAGCTAAAATCAACTTAGAAAGGATACTCTTGGTAGTCCTACGACCAGCCCATGGTTGCATGAAAATCAAGATCTACGCAAACACTAGACTAGCACAATTTAAATCGGCCACCACCCGGACTTTCTCCCAAACCTGTTTAGAAAACAAGCACTCAAATAAGAAGTGCTCGTGAGAGTCCGACTGACCCTCACATTGCGGACATACACTAAGAACTGAGCTCGACACATCCCAAGGATAGATTTTTTTCTTGAGTCTTCAGTTTTTCTTAACAACCAACCATATATTCGCATGCCGCGGGATACACCCAGAAAACCAAACAAGGTCATGCCATGTAACCTTAATATCCTGAGGTCGTAAAGACGTCCAAACAACAGCCACTGAAAATGGTTTCAAGACATTCCCGTCCATCTTCCATAACAATTTATCTTGAACTCTCTCTTGATTAGTCGGAATACGAATATTATAAAGAAATGGATACTTACTTCGAAGCTCATGAGACCATACCCAATGTCCGTCTCAAACCACATCCCTAATCTTAGTATGTAACGAAAGTCCAGACCTGTGGATGTGTCTAGACGTTATCAACCCCGAAAGCGGACCAAGAAAGCACCAAACATCCGACCAAACCGAGACCTAAGCACCACCGCTAATCTTGTACCATACGAACTCCCTAATGAAAGGTCGTAGTTGAAGAATTTTCCTCCAACCCAAAGTCATGTTACCTCGGGCCGAGATCTCCCAAAATTTTCTATCCTTCAGCTTATAATCATGTATCCACTTAACCCACAAGGATTCCTTCAAAGTTAACAACTTCCAGATATGGGATATCATAAGTGCCTTGTTGAAAATATCAAGACGCCAGATACCAAGACCACCCTCGTCTTTGGGAAAACAAACAACCTCCCACGCTACCTTTGCTTTGCCCTTCTTCATACTGCCCTGACACCATAAAAAACCTTGCATAATCTGTTCAATATCAAGAAGCAACCGAGAGGGAAGAACAAAAACAGACACCCATAAAACATGCATGGAGTCGATAACAGATTGCACAAGTTGTAGTCTACCTGCTGCTGATAACGCCTTATTTTTCCAATCCTACACACGAGATTGGAACCTATCAATAAGTTCCCGGCAGTCACGAATGATAAGCCTCGATGAGACCAACAGAACCCCAAGATATTTAACCGGAAGATGTCCCTCCTCAAATGGTAAAACCTGTAAAATAGCAAGCTTGATATGGTTAAGGGTGTTGAAGAAATTCTCCGTACTCTTAGGAAGACTAGGAGTAAGGCCCGGAGCATCTTAAACTCATCCAACGCCTCCTTAATAACCATAGCCTAAGAAACATCCACATGAGCAAATAAAAATAGGTCATACATAAAACACAGATTAATCACCTCCATTCTCGAACAGTATCTATGAAAAGTAAATGAATCCCCTTCCCGAACCTATCTCTTTAGCATGAGAGTGAGAACCTCCATAATAAGCGTAAACAAATAAGGAGATAGTGGGTCACCTTGGCGAAGACCCCTTTTACCGTTAAAATAACCATGTAAAGATCCATTAATACTGATCGAGAAAGATGTAGTAGTAACACATTCCATAATCCATGCAACCATATGATTATGAAACCCAAATCCCATGAGAATTTCACGCAAAAAGTCCCAATCCACCGTATCGTACGCCTTCTGAATATCCACCTTAAAAGCACAACGAGGAATCCTACGATCCAAGTGATAATTATGCATCAACTCTTGCGTTAACAGGATATTATCCGCTATATGTCGTCCAGGAACAAAAGCTGATTGATTAGGACTAACAAGGTACCTCAAGCTGTTCTTAATACGATTAGCAATAATCTTCGTAATGCATTTGAATAATACATTACAACACGAAATAGGCCGATAATCATATACCTGACTAGGAGCATTCACTTTAGGTATAAGAGCTATAATAGTGTGATTAATTTCCTTGAGCAGCTTACCACTGGAAAAGAACTCACACACCGCATTAGTAACATCATTACCAACAATGTCCCATGATTCCTTGAAAAATGCAGCGGTATACCCATCCGGCCCCGAAGATTTGTCATTGCCCATATCAAACATTGCCTGCTTAACCTCTTGCATAGTAACCTCCCTAATCATATCCATAACCACGTAATCACTCAGCCTCGTTTGGAACAATTCGTGAGCATTAAATCCCATCGTGTTACCAGCAAGCCCTATAAAAGACTCGTAATGTTTCATAAAATCCGTAGGCACTTGATCATTCTCACAAATAGTCCCATCCACTTTGGTCACCACATCAATTCGGCTACGACTGATACGACTCTTAACGTCTTTATGAAAGTACATATAATTAGTATCCCCCTCTTTCAACCAAGCAATCTTGGCTTTCTGCTTTAAAAATCGCTCTTCTAATAACACTGCCTCATTAAAAGCGTCAACAACTGTAGCCTCATGTTCTCACAAGTCACCATTGTTAGGATCTTTATCTAGGTCAATTTGCATTCTATCTAGCTCAGACCTTAGCCTCGTGACATTAGCATGAATATTTCCCTTCTCTATTAACAATTTCCGAAATGGTTTCTTCAAGTGCTTAAGTCTCTGAGTAACCTTAAACATAGAAAAACCACTCACGTGATGGGACCATCCCTCATTTACAATCTCCTGACACCGATCATGCTGAGTCATAATATTAAAGAACTTGAAAGGCGTAGGTTTAGGTTTAGTAAGCGTAGGGATGGTAAGAACAGCCAGGGAGTGATCCGAAATACGGTATGGTTTAAATATCGCATGAGCACCCACAAAAGACGATCCAAACTCCAAATTATCCAAAACACTATCAATCTTTCGAAGCAAACCATCCTTACCCTTAGGCTTCTGATTCCATGTAAAGTGTAATCCCGCATGTTGAACATCTGACACCTTAATATTCTCCACGCAATCCCTAAACTCTCTCATAGCAATATCCATCACCGAAGATCCAGCCGAAAAGTCATCAAGCTGCAACGTAACATTAAAGTCACCTAACAGACACCAGGGTCTATCACGAACATAATGCTTATGAATATCAAGACTATACCAAAGCCGACGCCTTTGAGTATACCTATTATGAGCATACACAAATGAACAAAAAATCTCCTTTGTTTCCAATTTAAGCCAAATCCTCGTATGAATAGATTGGTCATCCTGATTAATCACAACCACATCAACATTATTATGATTCCACCCAAGGATTATCCGAGCACCCTTAGAACATAAGCTACCATTAGAAGTCCAATCCCAATGTCTAAATACCCGACCGCACAAAGACACAAGATTGGAATCAGCAACATGTGATTCCAAAATAGCACAAACGGATAAAGAATTCTCTGAAATCACATGTCGAACCTCACTTTGTTTAGGGGAGAAGTTCAAGCCCCTAATATTTCATGATGGAGTATTAATCATGAGGAACCTCATTAGCAGGAGTGCTTGCCCCTGTAGGTAGTGTAGTAGTAGTATTCGTAGCATTAGGTCCCTCCATGACCATTTCCTCATCCACGTCACTATCACTTAAATTCACGGCATCAGCCTTAGAACCACCATCTTCCCAATCTGTCTCCCCGTCTTTATCCAAGGTAGCAAACTTATTAGTCAAAACCACTCCCTTCCCCAGATCCTAAGACGATTCGTTAGTATTCCTGTTGTCATTAACCATATTACGCTTAGGTGCTGCTTTAGAAGATTTGCCTTTTTCAATACGACGGTAATGAAAATTTGGTGCCGGTTTGCTCATTCTCACCCCATTAATATAACGAACCGGATAAGTATTTCGATTTTTCTGATTCAGTCTCCTTTTTACCGCAGCAAAACCATCATCCATGTTTCTTGACTTAGCAGTATCCTCCTTCTGAGTCACATGCTTAGGAATTGTAGGACAGAGATCACTTTTATGGTCAAAGACCTTACATATATCACATCGAGGCGGTGTCCACTCATACTCCACATCAACGGTTGCCAATGAATGTCCCGAGCCATCCCACAATAGAATGGAAATAACCACACATCTCACCAACTCGACCTCAACAGAAACTTCCACAAGTGCCCTCGCATAAGTATTACGTCCCCAAGAGCTCACACACATATTACTAGTGTACGAATCTAACATAATTCGTTTGCCAATCTGCGTAGTAATTAAATTCAAACCAACCTCCGAGTAAGCCACAATAGGAACATGATGTAATTTAACCCATAAAGGCGCCCGTTTGATATCATCTTTCTTCAAACTCGTATTAGGCGTCCACACATTCAGAAACAAAGGAACCAAACGAACCAGCCATGGACCATTCTCAAGTACTCTATTCATTCCCTCACTAGTTTCAAATTGAAATAGGAAGAAGTCTTCATGTAACTAGACACATTTAAGTCCATACTTAGCCCATGTATTCTTCATATAATTCTCCACTAATGGGAATGGCATCCTCTTACCTATGAAGTAACCATATAAGGTGTTAGCAAATCTAGAACTCAACTCCTCCTTGCTGCCATAGGAAGAACAACTCGCATCTCTATGATCTTAACCACCACCTGCTTATTAAGATTACCTTGAACCATAGAAGCAAACGTCGGGACGTGATTATCAACCTTGGCATCAGCCCTCGATTGATGCACCGTAGTGCCCGTACCCAAAGATTCAATAACATTATCAACCTTGGCATCAACCCTCGATTGATGCACTATAGTGCTCGTATCTAATGAATCCATAACAGTATCAACCTTGGCATCAGCCCTCGGTTGATGCACCGTAGTGCTAGGAGCATTACTTTCCAGATTTGTATTACTAGTAGAAGTAGTCACCTCAACATTATGTTGAAACGAATCATAAGTCGACATAAAAAACGATGTTAAACCTTTAGCTGACACCTGGCGAACAACATGCTTTATGACTCCCTCCGTACCAATTTTACCATCAATATTCTTAACACCTTTTGCAAAAGCCTCCAAGTTAGGCCTCGTTTTATCACCTGCCGACATATCTCCAAACCCGCAACCACAAAACCTACGAACAACAACAATTGAAGACGCACAAAATAATAAAAAATCAAAACCCAAATTAGGGCTCCAATCAACCGAGAGCGCCCAACGTCTAACCGACCTCCATATTCTGAAAACTGATTAAACAATGAAGATCAATAAATAAGCAAATCCCAATCAGCGCCAAAACCTAGATAGCAAGCTCCAAACCTAATAAATGCTGTTAAGGATTAAACAATCCTAAGAAGCAAGATTCCAAACGTATAATTGCTAGTTCAGGTTGTTGGCGTAAGTGGTGTAATAAACAAATAAAAAAAGCAGCGTTGAAACCGAAATCCGAATTAAATAAAACCTACGAAACTCTTAAAAAAAACAATTAGCCACAGTAACCAATAAGATCACATGAATGCCATCCTATACAAATACTATGTTAAACCGACTTTTAAAAGAGAATCAGTAGATCGAGTGGAGAATATGTGGACTTCCGATTTTTAGGCCGCCATTGGTGAAAGTTCGGGGTAGTCTAGTGTATCTATCTAAAACTTTTATTTTATCAAAAGATCCATCAGCCTCCTTTGCCAAAGATTTGAAGTCTCGAATAAAGTTGGCTGCTTCTTTCAGAAATTCGATTTAAAATTTGTTAACCTAACGTCAACTTGATTAATAATCGAATTAATGTCGTTTTGAAGAACTTTTTGTAACTCAACATGAACGGATGAAGTACAATGTGATACCCAACCCGAGGTCATTATTTAACCCTAATTTACGTATATTTTTGAAACTTTTAAGAAATTTTGTTGGTAATGACGGTTTAAGTTGAAACCAATGTTGGTGGTCATAATTTTAACGTTTGACGACTTAGGAAGAACCGATAGCGACTACGATACCGACGGATGCCCAAAATTTATCTTTTATTATCGATTGATCGATATTTGAGTTTTTCGAAGTTCTTGTATTATTTACGTGTTAAGTCGAGTTGAAACCATTTTTATTATATTATTTTGTGTGCGTTTGAACCATTTAAAAGTATTTTGAGGTAGCCGGGACGAACCCCGACTCCCGCAAAAATTCAAAACCTGTCATTTAGCCATATTCCCGCTCTTTAAATAGTTGTTTTATGACGAGGCCAAAAGATAGCTAGTATGACAAGATTTACCCTTCACTTTTTACAAAAAGGGAACATAAACATACACACTATAATTTTCGCTTCAAAATTTTTTCAATCACTCCCTCTCTCTTTGACCGCCGGCACCACCACATAAAACCACCACCACCACCATTTTTTCTTGAATTTTTTAAGAAGGTAATCAAAGTCCCATCTTTAATATATCTTATTAAGTGTTTTAATTAAACAAAAACACACATTCATTGGTAGGATTCTTACAAAAATTATTTTTCAAAATCAAGTGGGTTTTGATCTAATTTTCTTGTACGCATGTTTAAATCTAGTGTATAAAAACATGGAATGATGATTAAAAAGATTGAAAAATATTTTTTCTTGGTGTTTTGGTTCTATGAAACCCACGGCCAAAGGGGGTGTTTGTTTGATTTTTGATTTTGATTTATTTTGTTGATGGGTATATGTTTAGGATGATGTTTACACCATTGTCAAATTATTTAAACATATTGAATGAATGATTTATGAAATGGGTTTTTATTAAATATTGTTCATACAAATGATTAGGTGTAATAGGATTAGTTTAGGATAATCTAATGATGATATTAAGGGTTTAGGAGTTGATGGAATTGCTTGAAAAGATGTGTAGATGTGATTTTGAAAGTGGTGATATAGACCAGAATGTTTAAGGGTTATTTTTGTGGTCTTAAGTCTAACTCCAGGTTATTATCATTGATTATAGTTGTAGATCTTCTTTCAACCTTCTTTTTGGTATAAGATAGATCTTTTAACTCAAAAAGAGTCAAAAGTTACGTAGGTTTGAAAATTCGTGTACCAGGAGGCGAGTATTGATGCAATCCGAAATTGTGTTTGATATTAGGTCAAATCTCGGGGACTATAAGTGAAGTTTTAAAAATGATTGAGGGTTGTTCTTTAGCTTTGAACCTGGAGTCTTGAGTCTACTTTCAAACTTAGGAGTCGGATTTACAAATAGTATTGGTTAAGTAAGTCAAAATGGTGTTACAACGTAAGGGTACAAATCTGCCCGGATATTCAAGGTTGGAAATGTGTTGGGCAGCGAGACTTAAAAGAAAAATCTTTTTATGAAAATTTTTGTGAGCTTTCTACTTGATGTAAGTAAGACCTACAGCGAGTTTCGTAAAAATTCGTGGTGTTTAAGTATGGGAATTCAGTCCGTACATCTGGTATGTACTGGCAGAATTGTTTTAAGGGTGTTTGTTCTAATAAGATAGAAAATGTACGTGTCTAGTAAATATCACTTGTTTGGATTTTTGGCGTGAGTTTATACAAACTTTGAGTGACTTTAATTATTTATATTCAGTACATGATGTTACTTGAATGTGTTGATTCATTTCGTGTTTGGTTGTTAGGAGTTGTTTTTGATTTCCCTGGGCATCCTCATCGTCGGTGATTGTTTTCGTCTACGTCTTCGCTACTAATACTACCATTGCTACTTAAGGTGAGTTTATCGCCTCGCTTTCTACTATTTTTAAATGATTTTTACCCGCGAGGTGGATACATGCTATTTAAATAAAAAGGAACATGAGTCGTGAATGATTATTGGACCCGAATGATGCCTTGATTATGTTAAGTAGCTAGTTGCTAAAACGCCCTAAATTCATGAACCGTTAACTATTGTTTAATCCTTGTGTGGATTGGAAATAGCTGCTTGAATAATTGATAGTACTATTGGGTTGACGACCCTATCCTAGATGAGAGCTAGTACGTTGAGTACCCTCTGCGTATGGATAACTTGTGTTAAGAAAAAGGTATAATTTTTTATGAATACCTAAGAGGGAAATGACTTTACTTAAATCAGCCGGCAATTTGGCGCGGGTTATGGGGTCTGTGTCATGAGCTTAAACATAATTAATTAGCTTATGCTATACGAGAAATGCCATAATAATAGTTTATAATGATCAACATTCTATTGAATAATCGTGAATAATTTTTATACTTATGTTCAAACTATGTTTTATAAACCTATAGATTTCGCTCAACATTATTTGTTGACGGTTTTAAGCATGTGTTTCTGGTAACCGAGGCTGAATGTGGCGGAGCATGCTATGGATTGTTGTTGTGGCTTGGACAGTCTAAACTTGTTTTCCTCCCTTACTTACAAACAATTTATGTTTCATTATGTCATGTTGAACAAAATGGTTGATTTTTGTGGTTGAGATTCATGGGGACCTAAACGCTACTCTGTTATGATTTTTAGGGTTGGAAACAATTAGACATGTTGTTGTAATTTAACTTTGTTTAAATTTTCTTATACTTAAAACGTCTCTTTTGAGTCGTTCAATATGGCTTGTGTGATAATTCTTTGACTAGCACCCAAATGTGGTATTCAGCTACGTGGTAAATTTGGGGATGTTAGAGATTGATAATCATAGCCATAAGTTATAGAGAACTAGGTCGATTTTGTTTTTTTTTTTGTTTTAAAGGAACAATGTAACCCTAATTCTCTCTCTCCCTAGGTGACGATTTCTGGCAACCTTTCTCTTATTCCTATCAATTAAAACAGCCCTAATTCTCATCTCTTTTATCTTGGTTTGCAAGGTATTTGGTTTGTTTGATTAGGGTTTATGTTTTCCTTGATTATCTATTGTTGCTGCGTCATCTAGGGTTGTTCCTAATCCATAATATTTTCATTGTTAATCCTGGTGGATCTGTAATCATATACGATTATTATCTGGTTTCATTTGCTTGGATCCGGTTAACATATTGTTGTGGCGGCTGATCATATCTAGGGTTTTTTAGATTAGGGTTTCGTGATCTTATTGCTTATACTTTTGGTAGATCTGTCTCGCAGCTGATCTTATCTAGGGTTGAGTCTTAAGATTAGGGTTTTGTGGTTGATGTGATGACATCATCTGGTTTGGTGGTTCATAGGGTTCTGCCTTGTGTGAACCCTATTGGTTGTTTTAAAGGTTCGTTCATGCTAGTTGATGCATGTCGTTTGGTTACAAGAGAGAGAATGACGATCATACCCTAGTCTGGTTAGGGTTTCGGTTCGATATCATGATGTTGGATCTGGTGTAGATCATCATCATGTTATCGTTGTTTGTTACGTGATAACCTTGTTGCTTCTAGTGTTTTGGTGCGCTTCAAGGGTTTTGCGTATACATGTCATTTCCTTTGCACGTTATTGGTTTGAATCTTTACAAATACAGGTCTGGAGTGCGTGCATCGTTTATTGGTATGTGGTGTGGATCTGCGTGGTGGGTCTTCATCAATATTGTAGGGTTTCTGCTATCATCTACATAATCATCAGTTCTAGAGCATTTCTACTGTCCTATCCGTGGTTTTAAGGTACTTTACCAGCTGCTTGTTTAGCCTGATGTGCCGGATACTACTACGTGGTTGTATAAGTTAGGAACAAATTATGGTTTGTTTATCAATTCTTGTTTCTCAACTTATTTGGTAGTTCTAAGTGGTTTGTCACCCTTAGATAGGATTGGAGTTGTTGCACGTGTTGTGTGCATGGTTGTAGCCCATGTAACGGGCCGTGATGTTAGGACTTCACCTTCATCCGTTTGTACTTCAACGTTTTTTGGTGTAATATATATTTTACCGGGGACAGTCCCCTTTACCCAAAAACAAAAACTAGGTCGATTTTGGAAAAGTCCTAAACTATGACTTTTTGTGTCGTAAATATTTTTTTCCCAAAGCACGCATCTATCCCGCATGGCTCCGGTAAGATTTCTTTTAGCATTGTTTTATAATTAGATGTATCCCTTTGAAACTGAAATGATTTCCCGAGTATTTATTAAGTAAATATTATGGTATTATATCGAGATATCGTGAATGTACATTGAGTTGCTGAGATAGAAGAAGAAGAGCATGTTCAATATGCTCTCATGGCACACTCCTCCTCTTCATCAAATAATGAGGTATACGATGATGCTTTTTGTAGTAAGGGTTGTCGTTTAAATACTGAAAAACTTAACAAAGAGATTTTAAGATTGTTAAGTGATGTAAGTACTGAGAGATGCAAGTTGTCTAACTACCAAATTGCTCTCACTCAAACTGAAAAGACAGTTGAGGAGTACAAGAAAATGGAATTTGATCTAAAAGATAAAATTAATATCTTAAAACATGATTTAAATGCTAGTAATGATATTAGAAACATCATTGAAAGGGTCAATGCTGATATTCAGGCTAAATTAGATGAGGCTATCAAGAATAAGGATAATGTTGACCTTAAAATTCAGAGATTTGATAAGGCCTCACAAACCCTAGGAGAATGTGTTAATAAACAAAGAGATCCTAAGGACATGACTGGGATTGGGATGAAAGACTATACTGTTGTTCCACCACCAGCCGGGGACTTCTATGGTGTCCAAAGAAAGGACTTATCTTGGACTGGTTTACCAGAACTCCAAGATGAGGAATTTATTCCTCCACCAAGAGTCATTACCCCAGTTGAAGAGTATAGACAAAAGTTGACTGACTTAAATGAATGGTAGAAAGCCAACCCTACCTTGTTTGTTAAGGGTGGCTTGTTGTGTGAAAGTCCTAATGAGTCTACCCCTATTAAGGTAACAAACCCAATCACTGGTAAGACTGTTGACCTTGGCTCAAACACAGTTAGAAAACCTAGCATTAAGTATGCAGAAATGTATAGGAATACTAGGTCACCTAAAAACCAAGTTAGTAATGATGGAACAGGTTTCTTCTCTTCTAGACCTAGAGTTGTGTCTAGGAAAGCCTGTTACACTTGTGGTAGCTTTTCAAATTTAGCATATAAGTGTGTCAACGCTTCCAAGGTCAACGCTGTCAAAAGGTCAAACATTGTCAGACCCAAAACTTTTGTGGAGCAAAGTCCACAAGTTGTTAGACCAGCCCCATTCTTCACTAGAGGGTCTAACACTCATGGACAAAGACCATTTCAAAAGACTAATACTTGGTCTAATAGGCAATGGGTTTCTGTAGCAAACCCTAGCTTCAACGCTGACAAGGGTAATTTCAGCGTTGACAAGACCAAATCCAACGCTGACAGAAACGTGGTCAGACCTAAATATTTGCAACCATAGGGTAAGGGGTCTAAAGCTTCTTCTATCTTGACATGGAGACCTAAGCAAGATCAAAACCCTAATTCTGATGGGATTTCAATGACCTGCAACAGATTTAATTATATTTCGAAGGTCATTACAAAACCAATTGGGGTTAACCGGATATTTCATCCAAAAAGGGATGAACAAGGGGTTGTTATGAGAACTAAGTCTGTTCTTGTTGAACAACCAGATGAATCCAAGTCTGCTAAGGCTTGGGTTCCCAAAGAAAACAAATTTGTTTTCTTAATGTGCAGGGCATTCAAAAACAGGTCAATGATTATGGATATTGGGATAGTGGATGCTCCAGGCACATGACAGGGAAGGAAGATTATTTAACTAACTTCACTCCCATTAAGGATGGTGATAAGGTTTACTTTGGAGGCAGATATGGAACTATCACAGGAAAAGGAACTCTTCTCACCAAGAACTTGCGTTTTGAAAACGTGTTTCTGGTAAAGGAACTTGATTACAATCTTTTTAGTGTATCAAAAGTTTGTGATAACAAAAATAAAGTTCTGTTTACTGATACTGAATGCTTGGTGTTAAGCAAGGATTATAAAATCCCAGATGAGAAATATATTGAGTATAGAACACCTAGGCATAAAGACATCTATAATGTGAATCTTAATGGAATTAGGATGAATAATAATATGTCATGTTTTATGCTAAAGCTTCAGTTGATGAGAGTAATCTATGGCACAGGAGACTAGGGCACATAAACTTTAAGAATATAAACAGGCTTGTGAGACTTGGCTTGGTTGATGGTTTGCCTGAAAAGGCTTTCCACAATGACCACTCTTGTGTTGCATGTCTTAAAGGCAAGCAGCACAAGGTCTCATTTAAGTCTAAATAGGTGCACTCTAGTTCTAGACCACTTCACTTGCTGCATATGGACCTGTTTGGTCCAACTAATATAGAGAGTTTGAATGGTAAATCATACTGCTTTGTCATTGCATATGACTTTTCTAGGTTTACTTGGACGTTCTTTTTAGCTATGAAAAGTGACACTGCTGATACTCTAATTGATTTTATTACTCAGATAGAGAAGAAAACTGGTAATGAATTTAAAATACTTAGGAGTGACAATGGTGGTGAGTTTAGAAATAAGCTTTTGGATGATTTTTGTGCCAAGAAAGGGATTACTAGGCAGTTTAGTGTTGCCAGAACCCCACAGCAAAATGGGGTTGCTGAGAGAAAGAATAGAACCCTAATTGAAGCAGCCAGGACTATATTGGTTGATGCTCACTTTCCCATAGCTTTTTGGGCTGAGGCTGTGAATGCAGCTTGTTATGTACAGAATAGAGCATTGGTCAACAAGATACAGAACAAAACACCTTATGAGTTACTTTGGGGGAGAAAACCTAATATTGGTTTTCTTAAACCTTTTGGCTGTCATGTAGTTGTACTTGATACTAGTGATGCCTTAGGTAAATTTAGTGCAAAAGGTGATGAAGGTTACTTCATGGGTTATTTAGTGCAGAGTAAGGGATATAGGGTTTACCTTAAGAAGGAAAAACATATACTTGAAAGAGTACATGTTAGGTTTTTAGAGAGTAAACCTAGTGATCCTGAAAGTGGTCCAAATTGGTTGTTTGACTTGGAACCTCTATCTAGGACTTTAAATTATATGCCTGTTACTAATCCAGACATTGTGAAGGTAACTTCAAATGTTGTGGAAGAACAAGTTGTTGATGTTTCAGGTACACAGGTTAATGAAGAGGTTGGATCACAAGCAGACAAGGCACCTCCTATACAAGAGTATGTTACAATTCCCATATGGACAAATGCTTTTGCTGCTGCTGCTGCTGCTGGAAAGGATAATGGTGGTCCCCAAGTACCACCAGCTAACAACATGCATGGTCCTTCAGGAGCTGACAAAGGCAAATCTGGCGCTGACAGGACAAATTCAGGCGTTGTTGGCTCAAACGTTGACAACACCATTTCAGGCGTTGATAACCCAAACGTTGACAATCAAGGTTCAAGCGTTGACAACACTTTTGAGCATCTTTTATCTTCTAATTTTGAACAAGGTGAACCTTCCAATTTACATGAAAAGGTTCATCCTAATATTGATGCAAGAGAGTCTGAAGAAGATATTGACAACATGGATAATGAGATTGAAGACAACAGACTTTTTGAGGGAGGAGTTCTCACTTCTACAATGAAGAATCATCCTCCTTCTCAAATTATTGGGGATGTCATGACTCCTGTTCAGACTAGAAGATCTCATCATAATCTTAGTGGATTCATTGCCAATATACACAAGAAGGTTGATACCCCTCTTGTTCAAGCATGTTTGTTTGCCTGTTTTCTGTCACAACAGGAACCCAAGAAGATCTTTGATGCTCTCAAAGAACCAAGTTGGGTGGAAGCAATGCAGGATGAGCTTCACCAATTTGCTATTCAGGATGTTTGGGAGCTGGTTGATTGTCCAAGATATGTTAGACCTATTGGGATAAGATGGGTTCTTAGAAACAAGAGAGATGAAAGAGGTATTGTGGTCAGAAACAAGGCACGTTTAGTGGCTCAGGGATATACACAAGAGGAAGGGATAGACTATGAGGAGGTCTTTGCACCAGTTGCAAGGATTGAAACTATAAGGATATTTCTAGCCTATACTTCCTGCATGGGCTTCACTGTCTATCAAATGGATGTGAAGAGTTCGTTCCTCTATGGAATAATTGTTGAGGAGGTGTATGTGATGCAGCCTCCTGGTTTTGAAGATCCAGAGAATCCAGACAAGGTGTATAGAGTCAAGAAGGCTATGTATGGACTTCATCAAGCCCCAAGAGCATGGTATGGCACATTGTCCACTTATTTGGTTGAAAATGGATTCAAAAGGGGCACCATAGACCAGACATTATTTACAAAGAAGGCTGGTAAGGATGTCTTACTTGTTCAGGTTTATGTTGATGATATCATCTTTGGATCTACTAATCCAAAGATGAGTGAGGACTTTTCCAAGCTTATGACAGACAAATTCAAGATGAGTGCAATGGGGGAGATGAACTTCTTTCTAGGGTTACAAGTTCAGAAGAAAGAAGATGGTATCTTCATCTCTCAGGATAAATATGTGGCAGAGATCTTGAAGAAGTTTGGCTTTTCTCCACATGAAAAGAGGGCTACTACTCCTATGGATATAGAACACCCTTGGGGAAAAGTTGGTGATGGAAAAGATGTGGATGTCAGGCACTACAGATCAATGATTGGTTCATTGATGTATCTCACAGCCTCCAGACCTGACATCATGTTTGCTGTGTGTGCATGTGCACGCCATCAAGTGACTCCCAAAGAATGTCACCTTTATGCTGTCAAGAGAATCTTTAGGTACCTAAGATGTTATCCAGATCTTGGCTTGTGGTACCCAAAAGATTCACCTTTGGAGCTTATTTCATATTCAGACAGTGACTATGGAGGTGATAAGTTTGATAGAAAATCCATAACTGGTGGATGTCAGTTTCTTGGGAGCAGGTTGATATCTTGGTAGTTCAAGAAACAAACAGTGGTGGCCAATTCTACAACTAAAGCAGAGTATGTTGCTGCAGCTGCTTGTTTTAGGTAAGTCTTATGGATTCAGAACCAGCTGTTGGATTATGGGTATAACTTGATGCATACCAAGATATTTGTTGACAATAACAACACTTTATGCATTATTAAGAACCCTGCACATCATTCTAAAACTAAACACATAGAAATTAGACATCATTTTATAAGAGATTGTTTTGAAAAGGGTTTAATACAACCAGATAGGGTTGACACAGAAGAAAATGTGTCTGATTTATTAACTAAACCTTTTGATGCTAGAAGATTTCAATACTTGGTAACAAGTATTGGAATGATCAATCTCACATAATATGTGTTTTAGGATCTTTTTGTAAAAGTATGTACAGGATAATGCATTGTTATTGGTCTTTTTGAGGATTTAGATTTTCCACTATGTTTTTCTAACACTGACAAAGGTTACCTTAACGCTAAGAAGTGTTATTGTGACGTTGTCAGCAATATATTTGTCTAACGCTGAGAAAGGTTCTCTTAACGCTGACAAGTGTTATCAGGACGTTGTCAGCAACAATGTTAGTTGTGTGGTTTTTAATCTAAATGTGCAGGTGGTGTTAGCATTATACCATTGGATACAGAGTTGCTTATGGGTCCTTGGAGAATCATTTGAGCATGTTTTTATTTATGGATGATGGTTGGAATATTTCTATTCCTATCTTGACATAAATTTTTTATGTTCATGCCTATTTTTAGCAACATACGTATCACAGTTTAAGGGGAGGTTTTAGGAACCTTTAGGAATTTTGGGTATTCTTATGATACTCTTATCACAATTCTAGATTGTGTCCACAGGTGAGTATGAGTTAGTTTTACTAAATCATGAGGCACTGTAGCATGCAAAGTTGATATACTATGCATGCTGCCAAGACATTTTTGACCTAGAATTGGTTGTGGTCTGTTGGGAGACTTGGGGATGATTTTATCATGGGTTTTACCTGGGAGTAACAAGGAATTTTATGAGATAACTTAGTTGTTAAGAGTTTTGGTTAGCAAGGGACACTAGAGGACTGTTATGTCTATCTTGCATAAGCAAGTGTGCATAACTGGACAGTGCTTGCCGCCCTATAATAATTATCAACTTATAGGTTATCTTCACTAGGATAAATTACTTTGTTAAGGTCCTTTTTCATTTTTAATATTTTTATTTTTGGACGCTGACAAGTATTTTTCCAAGCGTTGTTGTGACCAATTTAGACGCTGACATGGCTTTGGCAAACGTTGACAAGAATATAGCCGTTGGGCGTTGATGGGTTATTTCTTACCGTTGACACTCATTGGGACCTACCCAGATGTTACTTTTTGACAAATTTTAGGGGCGTAATTTTGGGAGCAGATAACTTTTAATTAATGCATGAGATAACTTATTTTCTTTTCAATATTTTCATCATGATGTTTTGAAAATAGTTGCCTAATTTTTGACCAATCACATGCATATTTCTCTCCTATATATTTGGCTCCTATTTTTAAACAGGGTACCTATCATTCTTGTCTAACAATTTTCTCCTATACTTCATCTTTATCAATTATTCAAACAGCTTTCAACAATGGCACCAAAATTTAAACCAAGTGATTTGGTATTGGGATTCAGGAGTCAACACAACATGATAGCATATTTGGACGCTGATGATACTCTGTTTCCCCAATACACCCAGATGGTGGCGTATTTGAATGCATCCCCAATTAGGTATGCTCTTTCTCATGCTCCTCTCATCTTTGTCACACATATTAAACAGTTTTGGAACACTGTTAGTTCCTCAACAGTTAATAGAGTGACTACATTATCATCTGTTGTTCATGGGCGTACATGGGTGGTTACTGAAGCCTTGGTTCACCAGGCTTTGCATCTTGATGATGCAGATGGTATAACCACCCTTCCCATTCATGAAATAGAACACGGACTAAGGGCTTTGGGTTATCCTTTCCCTGATGAGGGAACTTTAAACAAATATCATAAACAGGAGTTTCCCCCAGCCTGGAAGTATCTAATACATGTCCTCTTACAATGTTTGAGTCCCAAGTGTACTGCACACAATGAGATTAATAGATCCATTGCTAGTGCTATTGTGTGCATTTCTACTGGGCAAAAGTTTAATTATTCAAAAATGATTTTTAAGGGCATGTGTAAAAACAAAGGGAGTAAAATGACTTTAGCTTATCCCAGATTTTTACAAATGGTTTTTGATGTCCAAAATTACTACACAAGGGATCATGATGATTTTTATGAGATCCCTGTGCAAAAGAAAGCTATTTTTACCAAGATGAACTCACCCCCTCACCGTGACTTACCCCTCACCCCAGCTATGATTGTTGTTATTCAAGCAGCACAACCCCAACCAGACCCACAACCCCAACTTGACCCAATACCAGAACCTTTACCTTCACCTCAACACATGTAAATTGACCAAGAACCCTTTGACGTTGACACATTCAATGTTGGCATTGATACCAGTATTCTTGACGCGGACACCATTCCTTCACAGACCCAAACACCCCTTAACCTTCCAACATCCACCCAATCAACATCATCTTCTACCCCACCACAATATAGGTTGAAAAAACGCCAAAGGAATACTGGAGTGTTCTCCTCTAGTGGTCCTAGCCATGTAGCAGAGAGAACCACCACTACAAGTGTGGTTGGTGCTATGGATGAGGTTGGGACTATTGGTTCTGGCTTAGATGCTGGCCAAGACAGTCCTAACATCTTTAAGACCTCATCCATGCCCCATGAATCTAACTTGGGAGGTCAAATACCCATTTTAGAGGAGGGCAGATTGGAACCAATGACATTAATGAAATTGACGGCTGTCTGCATTAGCTTGCAAAAGCAAAATGCAGACTTGGTACAAATTGTCAGTACACAAGGCCTTGAACTCAAGCAATTGAGGGAGAGGATTGTTATTTTGTAGAATGCTAGCACAAGGCGTAGGATGGAGGAATATTCCAAAGGGGAGGATGAGCAGATTAATGGGAGTGATAAGGGCTCACATGATGGTGAATCGTTGGGTGTTGCTAAAGCCCTAACTAGTTTGAAGAAGCAACCAGGTTTTGTTAGATCTCTGGGCACCCCTACAAATTTAGACTTGTCTTTTACAGCTATGTTGGAGCAAATTACAAGAGGCTCTGAGACAGGTAATTTGGGCGTTGACAAGCAAAATTTGAACGCTGACACACCAAGCGCTGACATGAGCAAATTGGGCGCTGATAAAGGAAATTTGAGCGTTGAAAGACCTGTAGATGAGGTTGATGTATTCCAGTCATCAACCATCATCAAAGAAGTTTCTTCACAGGTATTACCATCTTCCTTACCCATCATTGATCCATTCGATAAGGGTAAACGAATTATGGTAGAAGTAGATGTTCCAAAGAATGCAGCACAGGTTGAGTTTGATAGAAGGTTGGCTGCACAAATTGTGGAACAAGAAAGAAAGAAGGTTGGTGAATCACCTTTTGTTGTCACCTCAGAAGAACAAGAGGGAAGTGATGAAGCTAGTTCAGACTCAAGTGTGATGATAATAGAACAACCAGAAAGACTTGAGTATGGTGATGAATTGGCAAGAGAGAAGCTGAATGAGTTGAAATTGCAAGTAGCTTTTGATATGCCAGAAGTTGTTCAGATGTACCATGCTTGGGAAGATAGGTGTATGGAGAATCCACATTTGATTATTTCAGACCAAATATGGGGTTTGGAGATTCTTCTAAGAGTACAAAAGGACTGCAAGGTAATTCTAAAACACAAAGCTAGCAATATTCTCTTAATGCTGAAAAGGGATAGAAGGGAGTTGTACTACATGCTACTCAGATGTCATGGAATAGGATGGACCTATAAGAAATTGATTGGATTATCCTTTGAAGAGTTGGAGTACAAGGCTTATCCCATTTGGGCAAGAGTGCAGGAAGAAAACACTCTAAGACTTCTTTCTGATGAAAGGGAAGAAGAACTTGCAGAAGAGATGGAACTTAAGAAGGCAATGATTTTTCCCAGACCTTTGAAGAAGGGAATCTCTCTTGAGTTTCCTAAAGATATGGATAGATTGAATCCAAGTGAAGCTGTTATAAGAAGGAGCATTAAGCTCTCACCATTGGAAGCTTCAGATATGGTACAAGTGTTACCTTTTGATTCCAGAAACCCTATTATAAGCTATGAAGAAGATTAATGTGGGTTTTGGAAGATTGACAGGTATGAGAAAGAGGTACACACTTTTACTACACTCATATCTCTTTTTGGAAGTGTTGATAGAGAAGACTTAGTACACCTTTGGAGGTTGTTAGAGGCCAAGTATGAGACTGAAGCTCCTACTTCAGTCAATGCAATAAAACTTTGGTCAACATTCAAGAGAATGTGTGGACCAAGAGATGAAGATCCTGCTGTTTGGAAGGATCTTGAAGATGACCTCAGTGGTCTTCAATGGCGTTTGTATTCAGCTGTTGGTGTATATTATTTGAGTTCTACAAAGTTTACTGAGTATCTACTTGTAGATGGTCAGTATTCCATGTCCAAAGAAGTTTTGGAGAAGATGAAGACAACACAGCTGGAGATTGATTATTCAAGTGACGTGGCCAAAGATTTGATCAGACATATTTATTACCAATATGATAAGTGTTGTAAGATTCCTCCTAGTTCTTAATGTTTATTCAGAAACTTGATTACTAGAGTAGATATCAAGTTTAGGGGAGGATTGTTGGGAATAAAATATAGCCAGTCCACTTGAGCGCTAACAAGAGGAAAACAAGCGTTGATAGGAAGAAAACAAACGCTGACAGATCAAGCGTTGACAAGAAGAAGTCAAGCGTTGATAGGTTGAAGACAAGCACTGATGGAAAGATTTAGTCTACGCGTATATTGTTTTTAGTTTGTTTCTAGTAAAGATAAGTTCAACATTGTATTTTCTATAATTATCTTTACCTAGAATAGTTGATACGTAGACTCTTGTACAAGGCTTCAAATGTCTATAAAAGAAGACCTTTAGGTTAATGTTCAATAATAAGTTTTTATATGTTAAATACTTTCATTGTAAGCAAGTTTGTTATCATTAATCAAGTGAAAGTTTGTTTACATCTTTGTGTGTTCTTGTTTAAGTGTTAATTTCGCGTAACACTTAGATTACTTTATACATAAACAGAGTTTCTCTACGTGTATAACTTGATCTAATCTCGTATACACAAAGCTAAATCGATCTAAGTTTGGGATCAACAAAGTTTCTAAAAATAGATTAGCTGCCTGAATTAAATAAGTTTCCATAAATAGATTAGCTGCCTTTATTAAATAAGTTTCTAAAAATAGAAAGTTTCCATAAATAGATTAGATGCCTTAATTAAATAAGTTTCTAAAAATAGAAAGTTTCCATAATTAGATATAAGCTGGTTAAATAAGCTAAGTATATAAGCCTAAGTGTTTTTCTGATTATATTCTAAGTCATAATGATATAATGTATAGTTTATTAATTATTTCATGTAATTTAAATAAACTATAAGTTAAAAGTATTTAATTAAAATATATCATGTTTTTAATTAAATATAGTTAAATACTTAGGTTAAAACATGTATTATTATTTATTAATAATATAACCTAAGTCATGTTAATTAATTAATTATAACCATGGTTTTTAAATAATTAATTAATTATAAGTCTAGAAAATATAAAATACTTAGGTTAATAATTTCATGATCAAATAATTAAATATAACCTAAGTCATGTTTATTAAATTAATCATGTCATATTTATTAATTTAATTTTAACATATGATTATAAAAAAATAATCTTAACATAAACCGTGAACCGGATCTTGACTAGAAACCATGAACCGGACATAAAATTGACACTATACCCCGAACCACTTCGGGGTTCCCTTTGTTTTGCTGCTGCCGTGGGACCCAAACCACCCAACCGGGACCATATGGTCTCGGTGGTGGTTTATTAGCCAAACTGAGACCCCCTTGGGGTTCGGTTTAGGCGCCGGCCAACAAACACCCCTAAAAACAACCTTTTTGATTTATCCAAAAACCATTTACATGTTTGATCTATGTTTTTAATTAGGTTTTTAAAAACATCATGTTCTTAATTATTTTATTAGATCAAATAAAAAAGAAAAGGATTAAAAGAATATACCGAATGCGTGGATCTAAACGAGGATAAACAAACACGAACACTTGCACCAAAAACCAAGATCAAAATCAAACAAACACCCCCTTGGTGTGTTTATATGCGGCGGCCAAAAAAAAGAAAAGAGGAGAAGGAGAAAACTTTTTAGGATTTTGTTTAATTTCCTGTAAAGTGAAAAAATGACTAGCAAAATTTACCTTAACCCCTTCTTAGTAAGTTTTGAGATGGGCTTGGCCCATCTCCTTAATGTTGTCGCGGGTAGGGGGCCCCACATGGGGTACCCGTACCGTTTTTTGTGTCTCGTTGTTTAATTGTTCGTTCGTGTTTATTTGTGTTCGCGTTTTGTGTGTTCTCGTTAAATAATTACCGTGACCTCATATATTTATTCACGCTCGTAATAAATATATATATATACGTAATTAATAATAGTTCGTGATTTAATTACGTTCATGATTTCATGATCGCATGCTCGTGATTAATTATTGTTAAATAATTATTGCGTGTTCGTGCGTAATAAATACTTATCGTGTTCTAACACGTACATAATACGTAAAATCCTAACATGTAAACGTAATCATACTATAAAAGGAAAGTTTTAATCTAGTACGTACGATCTTAAGGGTACTATTCATGGTAAAAGTATGCGGGTTTTACAACTCTTCCCCCCTAAAAAGAATAATTCGTCCCCGAATTATAGATAAAGTAAACTGAAAAAGAAGAACATACCCGAATTGAAAATATGAAATGAGGGTAAGAAGTCCGGATAGACTCCTCTATTTCCCAAGTGGCTTCCCGCTCGGTATGATCCCTCCAAAGGATTTTGACGAATGGAATCGTCTTCCTTCTCATGACTCGTTCTTGTCTGTCAAGAACTCGTTCGGGTTCTTCTATAAAAGTGAGATCTTCACGTATCTGTTCAAGTGGATACTGAACCACGTGAAGGGGATGATACTGGTACCCTCTGAGTAAGGACACATGAAACACATTGTGTACATGCGAAAGATGCGGAGGTAACGCCAACCGGTAAGATACTTCACTAACTCGTTCAATGATATCAAAACGGTCCGATGAAACGAGGACTGATCGTCCCTTTAATCCCGAAGCATCTAACACCTCGTGTCGGCGAAACCTTAAGGAAGACGTGATCTCCTACGTTAAAATGTATGTCCCTACGATGCTTATCGGCGTAACTCTTCTTACGTGACCGTGCAACCTGAAGTTTCTGCTTATCTACTGCGATCTTTTCATTGGTCATCTCTATAATTTCTGGTCCTTCAAGTGTTCGCTCGCCAACCTGATCCCAGCAGATTGGGGCGCGACACTTCCTGCCATACAACATCTTGAAAGGAGCACACTTGATACTTGCGTGCCAACTGTTGTTGTATGCAAACTCCACCAAACAGAAGTAATCGTCCCAATCACCCGTCCATTCCAACGCACATGACCTCAACATGTCTTCTAATGTCTGAATCGTTCACTCCGACTGTCCGTCCGTTTGAGGATGAAAAGCCATGCTAAGCTTAAGTTGTGTACCCTAAGCTTTATGCAGACTCTTCCAAAAGCGCGAAGTGAATCAAGGATCTCTGTTTGAGACGATGCTGGATGGTGCACCGTGGAGTCTCATGATCTCTCTTCTATACGTATCGGCTAGTTTACTTACCAGATCTTCCTTGCGGATCGATAAGAAATGAGCTGATTTGGTAAGTCGATCTATGATAACCCAAATAGCATCGTGCTTCCTCTTGGTAGGCGGAAGACCAGTAACAAAATCCATGGTGATTTTTCCCACTTCCACTCTGGAATATCTAACGGTTGAAGGAGACCGCCAGATCGCTGATGCTCGATCTTAACCTGCTGGCAGGTAAGACATTTGGAGACGTAAGTGGCCACATCCTGTTTCATACCACTCCACCAAAAGTACTGCTTGATGTCATGGTACATCTTAGTCGAACCAGGATGTATAGAGAATGGGGAGCTATGAGTTTCAGTTAACAAGGCTTCCCGGAGTCTTGGTCATCAGGAACACAAAGTCTCGTGCCCTGCCATACGATACCATCTGCATCTACTCTGAATTTCGTCTGTTTCTCCAAATTCTGTATTATCGTCCAGATTTCTCCATCATCTTTCTGAGCTTCCTTTATCTTAGAGAGTAACTCGGGTTCTACTCTAAGATTAGCCCAGTAACCATGTTGTCCACGTACCATGATCTCGATGTCTAGTCGCTCCAAGTCTCTTATGATTTCCTCTTCGATTTTAATGCCGTTGATCATTCCGGACTTCCTGCTAAGAGCATCTGCTACTACATTTTCCTTCCCGGGATGATACTGTAGATTAATATCATAATCCTTCAACAGCTCTAACCATATCCTCCGCCTCATGTTCAATTCACGTTGAGTGAAGATATACTTCAAGCTCTTGTGGTCCGTGAAAATGTCACATGATTCTCCATATAAGTAGTGCCTCCATATCTTCAATGCAAACACGACTGCAGCAAGTTCCAAGTCATGCGTGGGGTAATTTTCTTCATAAGGCTTAAGCTGTCGTGAAGCGTACGGGATCACTTTCCCATGTTGCATGAGAACACAGCCAAGTCCCTTCCCCGATGCATCACTGTAGATTTGAAATCCACCCGTACCAGATGGGAGAGTAAGAATAGGTGCAGATACTAGCTTCTGTTTCAGGTCTTCAAAGCTCTTCTCTCGTTCTTCAGTCCAGACGAATTTCTCCCCTTTCCGCATCAGTTTGGTCAATGGTAGTGCTAAGCGGGAAAAGTTCTCCACGAACCTACGGTAATAGCCAGCTAAGCCTAAGAAACTACGGACTTCCGTCGCTGATGTCGGCCTTGGCCACTTAGTAATGGCCTCAACCTTCGCTGGATCCATAGTGATTCCTTCTGCTGATACAATGTGACCTAAGAATGCCACCTTGTCTAACCAGAACTCACACTTGGAGAATTTAGCATACAACTGCTTTTGGCAAAGAATCTGTAGTACTGTACGAAGATGGTCTTCGTGTTCCTCCTTGGACTTTGAGAAAATCAGGATGTCATCGATGAAGACAATGACGAACTTGTCCAGAAATTCATGGAAGATTCTGTTCATCAAGTCCATGAACACTGCTGGAGCATTTGTCAGGCCGAATGGCATAACTACAAACTCGTACTGGCCATAGCGGGTACGAAAAGCAGTCTTGGCGATATCCTGCTCCTTAACCCGTAGCTGATGGTAGCCTGACCTAAGATCAATCTTGGAGAAGTGTTTGGCCCCTTGGAGTTGGTCAAACAGATCGTCTATATGCGGCAGTGGATACCTATTCCGGATAGTAATCTTGTTGAGCTCGCGATAGTCTATGCAAAGACGCATACTGCCGTCCTTCTTCTTAACAAACAAGACCGGTGCGACCCATGGAGATGCGCTCGGTCGAATGAAACCTCGTTCAAGAAGTTCTTGCAGTTGATCCTTCAGCTCGTTCAGCTCTCTGGGAAACATGCGATAAGGAGCCTTGGAGATTGGTTCAGCTCCTGGAATAAGCTCGATACTGAATTCCACTTCTCGTACAGGTGGTATGCCCGAAAGTTCTGCTGGAAATACATCTTGAAATTCCGACACTATAGGTTGATCCTGAATTGATGGAGATTCAGCATCCATGTCGTGAACCGTATCTAGATAACCCTCGCATCCATGTGACAGTAGTGCACGCGCTCGCATGGTAGATATGATTTGTACAGACCGTCTGTGTATGAACCCGTTATGAATTTACTCTGGTGCATTAACATCACCGAGGATAACTCGATATGAATGGCAGTCTATTGTAGCATGATTCTTGGATAGCCAATCCATGCCCAAAATCATGTCGAAGTCATTCATGTCCAGCGGAAGTGCGTCAACAGGTCGAACCTTATGGTCGATTTCTAGGGGAAGACTCTTGTATACATGGATGATTAATATAGAGTCCCTCAAAGGCGTGGAAATAGTAAGCCTATTCTCTAATGGAATGGGGAGCAACCTAATGTTCTTAGCATAAGCAGTAGAAATAACCGAGTGAGAAGCACCCGTATCGAAAAGAACACATGCAACTTGACCATACATATACAAGATTCCAGTGATGGTACTTGTAGACTTGTTGGCCTGGTCTCGAGATGTCGTGTAGACATGCCCAGTGGTAGGAGGCAGCTTGGAATCAGCATGTCCCGATGTACCCTCTATCTCGCCCTTACGGCAATCCTTCAAGATATGGCCAGGAAGACCATACTTGAAGCATGCGTCAGTGTTACGACGGCATGGCCCTGGGTGCCTACAGTGGCAAGTAGAGCAAAGAGGATGAGTAAATCCTCCAGCAGGTGCTCTGGCTGGCTAGGAACCTGATAAAACATTTTACATAAGACATGATAATAGGGTACAAAGGACAATGCGGATAATCGTAATATTGAATACCAGTGATAGCTGGACAGCTAGGCTGTGAACCTCTCTGGTTCTGGTCCCTACCGTTTCCATGGTTCCTGGTAGAAGTTTTAGCTAAAGTGTCAGAATATGAGTTACAACATGAAATCATAAGAAAATTGCGTAAGTATTAGGACCTGCTGCTGTTGGAGTGTCCAGCGTTGTTACGGTAGTTATCATTACCGCCACGCCTATCCGTAGCAGAACGGTCGTTAGTCTGACCGTTTCCCTTGGGCTGATGAGGTTGCTGCTGAGTATCCGGCTCCCAAGTTTTCTGCCTGGAAGATACATTTAAAGAGATGAATATTTGACATATATGGAAAGAATACGGATTGATCACTGCTTGAATACGAATGTTTACCTCTTGTCGGGTCTCTCAGCTTCCCCGAACTCATCTCTCTCCTGCAGCATCTCCAGCTTACGTGCTACATCGACCACTTGTGCTACAGTGTTGAACGTAGCACACACCAGATTATTTGCGACCGATGTGCGAAGAGCCCACATAAAGTGGTGTGCCTGCTCTTCAGGAGTACCTGTTGCCGCACCAAGGAAACCAGCTAAGCGAAGAAAGCGCTGCATAAACTCGTTGCTGTTCTCCCCAGCTCTCTGTCGGGTCCCATGGTACTTCCTCTTGAGCTTGTCTTGCTCAGCCTTGGGAAAGAACTGCTCCATCACCCTATCCTTGAACTGAGCCCAAGTCAAACCAGTAACCTAATCGTCACCACCCTCAGACTGCATCAACGCTAACCACCAATTTAGCACATCGCCTTCGAACCGATAGCATGCCAACCTCGCCTTGTATGCGGGGTCACAACCCATAGCATTGAAAATTTTCTCAATGTGAGCCAACCAGCTTTCAGCATCACTGGGGCTATCTGTCTTCTCAAAAGCTCGAGGATGGAGCTTGTTGAATCTCTCCAGCCATACTGCTAATGTCACTGGAGGAGGAGGAGGAGGTGCCTGATTATGCTGCTGATTGTTGGCAGCTTGAACCTCAGCCCTGCTGTCGTTCCTCAGTTGAGGAAGCAAAGCTTGCATTGCAGCTTGGATTGCAACATTGAGCTGTTCCTGTTCGCGTGTGAGAACCATCTGACAGTATAACATAAAACATATGATTAAACAGATCAAAACATAAAATATATATACATGAAAAAAATAGAAAATTTATACCAAAATTTCAAGAGAAAGATTTTATGCAAGAAAATTTTGTGTATGAATGCATGATGCAGTTTTATGAAAACTTTTGTATGCTCGAGAGTGAACGACTATGGTCAGTTCACCCAAAATAAAAGACATGGCGAGGGGACGCCTATGGGTCGGTCCCAAATTTAAAAGTTTCGATAAAACACATGCGACTAAATAGGGCCAGTCCTGTACCAACCATTACTTAGTCATAAACCTGCGACAATGACATATATGTGTATGCATAAAAATGATGAATGCATGAAAACGACTGTCAGTTCTAGGAAGACCATAGTGACTACCCACTAATCACTGGTCATATTTTGAGAGCCTACAGGTCGAAGCCTTGGCTCTGATACCATAATTGTAACACCTCATTTTGATAATGGAATGTCACGCGTAATTATAGCGTGTCATCAAAGCATACAAGGAAAAATGTCTAAACATTACATGACCATAAAAGGAAAATACCGGAATCAAACATCGGTAGTCCAAAAGTAAAGCTCATCACACAAAAAAATAAGTACCATAAAGGAAAGGACTAAACAATGTCCATAGCAAGTGTATCAAAGGAAAGATAATGCATAAAGTAAAGAAAGGCTAGAAAGCTTCCAGTCCATATGCACGTACGCTTAAAGTCTACGAGCGTCCCTGAGTACCTGCCGTTTTGGGAACATAGAAAAGGAAAACGGTTGAGCAATACGCTCAGTGCACGGATGTATAATAAAGCATGAATAGGATAAGCATATAACATATAACAGCGGAAGAAACTAAGTCCCGAGTAACCTGGTTAAGTCTTGGTAAAACTGGTTTTATAGTTTGAAAAGCCTTATGTTTATCTTATAAAAACTGTTTAACATGTTCTACCATTAGCCAATATAGGTCATGAAAATCCACCGTGCATGAATACTTGGAGGGGTGACCTCATCATTCAAATTATAGGGGCTGCCTCTAATTTAATATACTGGTTTGGGTAGGAGGGATCAGCTCCTTATGAAGGATGCAAGGCACACACCACATTCACACTGAGTAATATGCTGAAAAACATGTAACTAGGATGCACCCATACACCCCACATGATAAATATAATAAATGGCCAAAAGCTGAAGGGACACCACAAGCAATCACTCCGCCGTGGTGAAGTCATAACATCAGTGCCTCTAATGTTATGGTTATGGTACCTCCATAACTAGGTGAAACTGGTCATGCATGTATATGGCTATAGGTATTCTAAATTAAACATAAGCAAGTCAAACATATAAACTTATACTACGGGAAACATTTGGCTGCATACGGGGAATCCTAATAAGGAAAGAATGTCCATACTAAAGGGACGGTAATCCGTACCTTATGTCCAGTGAACGAAGAAGATGTACTGAGGAGGATCCTACTTCGGTATCACTAATGCTACATAAATACATACATGAATAAGTATCTGACTACTAAATACGTAACTGGTTTAATGTCATGTCTTAGCTTATTTTATATGTTCATATCATGTTTTACTGTTTAAAGCCTTAAACTGTGTTTATCTTATGTTCTGTCTATTCTAATTAAGTATTTTTGGTATTTCATGTATTATTATACTTACTGTGTAATAATAAGTAACTTTCTAAAAATAGCAGCTTTCCTAAAATAGAAAGTTTCCAAAAATAGAAATTTACCAAAAATAGAAAGTTTCCAAAAATAGAAAGTTTCCAAAAATGGAAAGTTTCCAAAAATAGAAAGTTTCCAAAAATAGAAAGTTACCAAAAATAGAATTACTGCTTGAAATAGACAAGTTTCTAAAAATAGATTAGCTGCCTGAATTAAATAAGTTTCCATAAATAGATTAGCTTCCTTAATTAAATAAGTTTCTAAAAATAGAAAGTTTCCATAAATAGATTAGCTTCCTTAATTAAATAAGTTTCTAAAAATAGAAAGTTTCCATAATTAGATATAAGCTGGTTAAATAAGCTAAGTATATAAGCCTAAGTGTTTTTCTGATTATATTTTAAGTCATAATGATATAATGTATAGTTTATTAATTATTTCATGTAATTTAAATAAACTATAGGTTAAAAGTATTTAATTAAAATATATCATGTTTTTAACTAAATAAAGTTAAATAATTAGGTTAAAACATGTATTATTATTTATTAATAATATTACCTAAGTCATGTTAATTAATTAATTATAACCATGGTTTTTAAATAATTAATTAATTATAAGTCTAGAAAATATAAAATACTTAGGTTAATAATTTCATGATCTAATAATTAAATATAACCTAAGTCATGTTTATTAAATTAATCATGTCATATTTATTAATTTAACTTTAACATATGATTATAAAAAAATAATCTTAACATAAACCGTGAACCGGATCTTGACTAGAAACCATGAACCGGACATGAAATCGACACTATACCCCGAACCATTTCGGGGTTCCCTTTGTTTTGCTGCTGCCGTGGGACCCACACCACCCAACCGGGACCATATGGTCTCGGTGGTGGTTTATTAGCCAAACCGAGACCCCCTTGGGGTTCGGTTTAGGCGCCGGCCAACAAACACCCCTAAAAACAACCTTTTTGATTTATCCAAAAACCATTTACATGTTTGATCTATGTTTTTAATTAGGTTTTTAAAAACATCATGTTCTTAATTATTTTATTAGATCAAATAAAAAAGAAAAGGATTAAAAGAATATATCGAATGCGTGGATCTAAACAAGGATAAACAAACACGAACACTTGCACCAAAAACCAAGATCAAAATCAAACAAACACCCCCCTTGGTGTGTTAATATGCGGCGGCCAAAAAAAAGAAAAGAGGAGAAGGAGAAAACTTTTTAGGTTTTTGTTTAATTTCCTGTAAAGTGAAAAAATGACTAGCAAAATTTACCTTAACCCCTTCTTAGTAAGTTTTGAGATGGGCTTGGCCCATCTCCTTAATGTTACCACGGGTAGGGGGCCCCAAACGGGGTACCCGTACCGTTTTCCATGTCCGTTGTTTTATTGTTCGTTCGTGTTTATTTGTGTTCGCGTTTTATGTGTTCTCGTTAAATAATTACCGTGATCTCATATATTTATTCACGCTCGTAATAAATATATATATACGTAATTAATAATAGTTCATTATTTAATTACGTTCATGATTTCATGATCGTATGCTCGTGATTAATTATTGTTCGTGCGTAATAAATACTTATCGTGTTCTAACACGTACGTAATACGTAAAATCCTAACATGTAAACGTAATCATACTATAAAAGAAAAGTTTTAATCTAGTACGTACGATCTTAAGGGTACTATTCATGGTAAAAGTATGCGGGTTTTACAGGTATATTGGACCATTCAAGATCATTAAACGAATTAGACCGGTTTCTTATAAGTTAGATTTGCCGAATGAGCGTCATTACACGTTTCACGTGTCAAATCTAAAGAAGTGTTTGGCAGATAAGGATTTGGTAATTCCTTTAGATGAGATTCAGCTTGATGAAAAATTACATTTTATGGAGGAACTAGTGGAGATTATAGACCGAGAAGTTAGGAGATTGAAGCATAATAGAATTCCCATTGTGAAGGTACGATGGAATTCTATGAGTTGACCGGAATTCACATGGGAATGTGAGGATTTCTTTAAGAAAAAGTATCCTCATTTGTGCTAGTGGTGCAAAATATTAGTATAAGAAGAGGCGAGCACCGGGACATCGCACTCTTAAGAAGGGGAGGATGTGATACCCAGAACCCAAGGTCATTATTTAACCCTAACATATGTATATCTTTGAATCTTTTAAGAATTTTTGTTGGTAATATATTTGACGGTTTAAGTTGAAACCAATGTTGGAGGTCATAATTTTAACGTTTGAAGATTTAGGAAGAATCTATAGCGACAACGATACCGACGGATGCCCAAAATTTATCTTTTATTATCGATTGACCGATATTTGAGTTGTTCAAAGTTTTTATTTTATTTACGTGTTAAGTCGAGTCGGAACTATTTTTATTTCATTTTGTGTGCGTTTGAACCATTTAAAAGTATTTTGAGGTAGCCGGGACGAACCCCGACTCCCGTAAAAATTCAAATCCCGTCATTTAACCATATTCCCGCTCTTTAAATAGTTGTTTTATGACGAGGCCAAAAGATAACTAGTATGACAAGATTTACCCTTCCACTTTTTACCAAAAGGGAACATAAACATACACACTATAATTTTCACTTCAAAAAATTTTCAATCTCTCTCTCCCTCTTTCTTTGACCGCCGGCACCACCACACAAAATCACCATCACCACCATTTTTTCTTGAGTTTTTGAAGAAGGTGATCAAAGTCCCATCTTTAATATATCTTGTTAGTGTTTTAATTAAACAAAAACACACATGCATTGGTATGATTCTTACAAAAAATATTTCTCAAAATCAAGTGGGTTTTGATCAATTTTCATGTATGCATGTTTGAATCTAGTATTTATAAACATGGAATGATGATTAAAAAGCTTAAAATTTTTTTTTTGGTGTTTTGGTTCTATGAAACCCACGGCCAAAGGGCTTGTTTGTTTGATTTTTGATTTTGATTTATTTTGTTGATGGGTATATGTTTAGGATGATGTTTACACCATTGTAAAATTATTTAAACATATTGAATGAATAATTTATGAAATGGGTTTTTATTAAAGATTGTTCATACAAGTTATTAGGTGTAATAGTATTAGTTTAGTATGATTGAATGATGATATTAGGGGTTTAGGAGTTGACGGAATTGATTGAAAAGATGTGTAGATGTGATTTTGAAAGAGGTGATTTAGACCATAATGTTTAAGGGTTATTTTCGTGGTCTTAAGTCAAAGTCCAGGTTATTATCATTGGATATAGTTGTAGAGCTTCTTTCAACCTTCGTTTTGGTATAAGATAGAGCTCTTAACTCAAAACGAGTCAAAAGTTACGTAGGTTTGAAAATACGTAGGTCAAATATCGGGGACTACAAGTGGAGTTTTAAAGATTATTTAGGGCTGTTATTTAGCTCTAAACCTAGACTCTTGAGTCTATTATCAAACTTAGGAGTCAGATTTACAAATGATATTGGTTAAGTAAGTCAAAATCGTTTTACAACGTAAGGGTACAAATTTGCCCGGATTTTCAAGGTTGGAAATGTGTTGGACAGCGAGACTTAAAAGTAAAATCTTTTTATGAAATTTTTTGTGCGCTTTCGACATGATTTAAGTGAGACCTACAGTGAGTTTCGTTAAAATTCGTGGTGTTTAAGTATGGGAATTCAGTCCGTACATTTGGTATGTACCGGCAGAATTGTATTAAGGGTGTTTGTTCTAATAAGATAGAAAATGTACGTGTCTATTAAATATCACTTGTTTGGATTTTTGGCGTGAGTTTATACAAACTTTGAGTGACTTTAATTATTTATATTCAGTACATGATGGTACTTGAATGCGTTGATTCATTTCATGTTTTTTTGGTAAAGTGTTACCACGGTAAATATATTAACCAAAAAAACGTTGAAGTACAAAGGAATGTGGCAGAAGTACCACATTAACCTCAAGCTACATGCATCTTGTTAAACAAAGGATTGTAAATCACCAAAACCTACTAGCCAAAAAATCTACTACTAGGCATGAAAACAATATTAGCGAACAGCAACTAGAAGAAATCTTGAAACCACTCGACCATCTCTCTATACCAGCAACAACACAATGGGATAAGAGGATCCAGATAAGGCCGCCTCTTTAAAAAAACTTTGCGAGAAAAACCTCGAAAATGGAAAAAGAGTACGACCCTTACCCGACATTCCCATCATGAACACAACACACATTGGGGATCTTCCACAAATCTAGCAATGACCTAGAAGCTGAGGTAATCTTCTTAAATTTGAAAGTAAGTAACTTCAATCGAACAGTGTCACATATAGAGGCAAAACGCTCGTCCGCCGTCCTGGAATTCTGTTTGAAAATCCTTGAATTACGTTCTCTACATATGATATAAACCGTTGCAGCCAAGACAATCCGAGTAATCACGCTAACAGTAGTGCGACCCTTGGATAAAGGAATAAGAAACGACACAATCGCAGTTAACCGAGCTGGAACACTATTCATACCGCATTTATTTCGAAGCAACGGCCAAACCTAAGAGGAATAAGAACATTCAAAAAATAAATGCTCATGATAATCCTGAACCAACGTACACAACGGGCACCTAAGAATGGAAATGTCTATAGTAGGTCCAACGTCCCATTGCTTAAGTCGATCTTGAGTCTTCTATTTATGCTTCATTACAAGCCACATAGTGATAGAGTGTCTAGGAACACAATGCGAAAACCAAACCACATGAAACCAATCAACTAAAGTGGCCCTACTTCGAATAGAATCCCAAGCCGTTGCTACAGAAAATGGGTGAAACCTACCCATGGGATCTCGCCAAACAAGCTTATCAGGGCGAGCTACATGAATATCCGAAACAGGAATGGAGACAATATTCGGAAAACGATCATACGAATCCATAGGCCATCTCCATGTATTATTAGAGATTAAATCACTTACCTTGTCCGATAACTTGAAACCAGACCTATTAATGTGACGAGCTGAAATTATGTCTCTAAGAGGGCAACCATCAGCCCACCTGTCCGACCACATAGAAGCAGATTTAATGTCATTAATTTGGTACCAAATAAAAGGACGAACCCATGATCTAATCTGCAAAAGCTTACGCCATCCCCAACTAACATCACCAAGGTAAGGAATATCCTAAAATCTTCTACCATTTAATTTGTAATCATAAATCTATCTGACCCAAAGGGACTCCCTATCCGTTAAAATGATCCAAATATGCGAAGTAATTAAAGCAGCATTAAAATCATCAAGTCTACGAATACCAAGGCCTTCTTCATTAAGAGGCATGCAAACAACATCCCAAGCAACTTTAGCTTTACCCCTCTTCATCTCACCCTTACACCATAAAAAGCCTCGCATAAGTTGTTCAAGATTATTAATAATCCTAACAGGGAGAATCAATACAGAAGCCCAATATATATGCATCGAATCAAGAACCGATCTAACTAGTTGCATACGCCCCGCAAGAGCAAGAAATTTGTTGCGCCAATCATTAACTCGATTTTCCAGCTTTTCAACCAAGATTTTGCAATCACGATAAAGGAGCCTAGACGAGATAAGAGGCACGCCAAGATAATGAACCGGTAAAGTACCTTCCGTAAATGGCATAAGGCTTAAAATGCTAGCCTTAACACCACCAGGGACATTATAGAAAACAGTCGTACTCTTAGGGATGCTAGGAACAAGGCCATACACATTTTTGAACTCTTCCAAGGAATCCATGATAATAGCAACTGAAGGCAGATGACCCCTCGAGAACAGAAATAAGTCATCTGCAAAACAAAGATTAATAATACGCTGCTTTTCACATAGATGATGGAACCGAAAATCCTCAGAAGCAGACACCCTTTTATGTAGCATAAGAGTCAGGACCTCCATAACAAGCGTAAATAAATACGGAGAAAGAGGATCTCCTTGTCTCAGACCATGCTTACCATTAAACCAACCATACAAATGACCATTGATGCACACATAATAAGAAGTAGTAGCAACACACGTCATAATCCATGTAATCATAGTAGGATGGAAACCAAACCTTGTCAAAATAGATTTAAGAAAGCTTCAGTCCACCGTATTATAGGCTTTTTGAATATCAATCTTAAACGAACATCTAGGAGGGCCATTATTACGATGATAATTCCTCATTAACTCCTGGGTAAGAAGGATATTATCAGAAATCCTTCGACCCGGAACGAAAGCAGATTGGTTAATGCTAACCAATCACCAAGATCCCCTTTAATACGATTTGCAATAATTTTGCAAATACATGTCAAAGTAACATTGCAACAAGAAATAGGCCGATAATCATTTATCTTTCCAGGAGTTGAAACTTTAGGGATTAAAGCATTAATAGTATGATTAACTTCCCTCAACAGCTTACCATTACTAAAAAATCATGTATGACCCGAGTAAAATTTTCACCATCCGTATTCCATGCCTTCTTAAAAAAAGCAACAGTGTAACCGTCAGGCCCACGGGCTTTATCATCACTTATAGAGAACATAACACTTTTTATTTCCTTATTAGACACATTTCTAACCATCCATGCAGCCTTTTGAGCATCAAGAACACGAGAAAACAAATTAGTCGAATCAAGAGGAGCCGTATTACCTTCAATACCAATAAATTTTTCATAATGATTGACAAAAACAGTAGCAACCGCAACTCCTTCATGAACCACATTAGAAGCATCTTTAACAATCTCAATCCTATTACGAGCATTTTTAGACTTAATAGAATTATGGAAGTAAGCTGTATTAGAATCACCCGCATCCAACCATTCAATTTTAGATTTCGGTTTTAAGAAACGCTCCTCATCAAGAGAAACTTCCTTAAAAGAAATAAGCAAATACGCATGATCATCTCTAAGGTCCGAATTGTGCGGATCAGAATCAATCAATTTCTGGATCACATCAAGCTCCCCACAAATCATAGTCATACGATTATGTAAATTACCTTGATCATGTAACAACTTACGAAGCAAGGTTTTGAGACCCTTTAGTCTTTCGACCAACTGGTACATAACACATCCCTCAACATTCATGTTCTAACCATTAGCCACAATAACCTAGAATTTATCCTTGTGCACAAGAAAATTAGCAAATTTAAATGGCTTTGGCTTAGGCCTAGCGAATTTCGGAATTCGGAGCACGCATGGAGAATGATCCGAAATTCTATAAGGTTGTAAAATAGCAAAAGATCCTGGAAAATCATCAACAAACTTCATGTTAGACATAATGCGATCTATTTTTTTAAGAATGCCATCCTCACCATTCGGTTTTTCATTCCAAGTAAAATGAAACCTCGTAGCATTAACATGATTAACCTCCATATTCATCACACATTCCTTAAATTCGCGCATAGCGATACCCCCCCCCCCCCCCCCCAAACGAATGATCTTCAAGATTAAGAGCAGCATTAAAATCCCCTAAAAGGACCCATGGTTTGTCACGCATGAAGTGAGCATGAACAACAAGATTATTCCAAAGAACACGTCTATCTTGATATGAGTTATCCTCATAAATGAAAGAGCAAAAAACAGTTCTATTATCCAATCGGTATTAACTTGACAATGCATAACTTGACTTGTCTGAGACAAAACCATAATATCAACATTATCATCATTCCAACCAAGAAAAATACGCGTACCTTTAGCACAAATACCACCATTAGAAGTCCATCGCCACAGTCTACACACTTTTCTACAAACATCAAAAACACATGTAGCATCAATATGCGACTCCAAAATAGCACAAACACTCAGATTATTCTCACGAACCACCTGACGAACCTCTTTTTGTTTAGGGGATTGGTACAAACCCCTAATATTCCAAGAGGTTATACTAAACATTTAAAACAGTAGAGTTAGGAGTGCTTGCCCCTGTTTATTGCTTAAAATAGTGAACCGACTCATCAAAAATGTTCTCAACAACCTCGTCATCTTCATCATCCAGAACATCCTTGTTGTCCGAATCATGCCCAGCAAGACCCGAAAAAGAATTGGACAAAGGAACAACAAGAGCAGATTTACCTTTATCATTCGCCCCTTGATTATGATTGCTAGTAGATGGACCAGATTTAGTACGTCTATCATTCGACCCATTTGCACCAGAATTACTTGGAGCTTTTGGTTTGTAGTTAAACTCCTTTGCCACATTAAACCTTTTTGAAACCGAAACACCCTTTGGGATAACATTAGTGTTCTTTTTGTTATCACGTTTCCTGCTAACCTGTTGGAATCCATCTTTATCCACATTAGAAACAGTAGCACCTTCCTTAGTAGCAGTCGGCTTAGGGTCAACAATGACCCTCTTAGGACACGACACCAACGTATGACCAAAACTTTTGCAAGTTTCACACCGTGGAGGCTTCCACTAATATTCAACCTGGATGGTTTCTATAGTATAATCTTCCCCTTCAAGCGAAGAAATACCAACCGTAACAATATCCTTAAATTTAGAATTCACATCAATCTCAATAAGGCACCTAGCAAAGCTACACCGACCCTAAGAATCCTTACACATAGTACTTGTGTAAGAATCCAACATAATTGGTTTTCCAACATATCTTACTATAAAACACCAACCCTCCTCATCAAAAACCTGTAATGAGACTTCATGAAACTTAACCCAAACTGGTACCTGAGTTAGTTCCTCCTTCTTAGGGCTAGTAGTTATCGTCCGTTTTTTTTTAAAATAATTGGTGAATTTCTAATCATCCATGGAACTCCTTCCAGAACCGCCTCCAAGCTAGTAATATTATCAAACTTTTCATTCATCATAATCTTACTTACCTCATGTTTCACCCAATTGTTTTTAACAAAATATTCCACAACCGAAAGGAAAGCCGCTTCCCGATGAAGTAACCATACAAGGTATTTTCCTATCGATTATTCCTTTTTGCCACTACCTTGCGGGGGATAACAATATTCACACCAGCATAAGAGTTTTCACTACTATGGGCGATTTTTCAAACCCTATTTTTTCGACATCTTTGATCTTCTTTGATTAATCATCATTCACCGAATAGAGCTTGATTATTACCGTTTTTTCCTTACTAGCATCTCATCAACCAGCGTGTAATAAGGTATAGGCTACGATTTATTATCCCTATATTCTTTATGATCCGTTGGCTCGTGAGGTGTTGTGTTAAGTTTGATAATTTTTCGCTATTCAGTTCGACGTGGCTAATAGGGTTCGATTACTGGTGTTTTTAGGTTTGTTTTTTCGTTTATAGTATTAGGGTTTTGGAGACGTTTGCATTTTTTGAAGATTATTTTATTATTATTATGGAAGTTGGTTAGTGGGGTTGTGGCTTCGTGTAGAAACCCTAATTTTTTTAGGGTTTTTTGTTTTTTCGTCTGGTGTCTTGTGAGGGATATGGATTCGATGGGTAAAGCTGTAAAACCGAAGGGTAGTGATGGATCTATTCTACATTCAGTGGAGAATACGTTTGCTATGACTAAACTTAAGAATGTCGATGGTAAAACTATTGGTAAGGATGGAAAACCCATGAGGAAGGTTGCGAGACAAGTGCCTGTCCAAAAGGGGGTAAGTCCTAGTTCTAGTCAAGATCTGAATTCTAATGCATTTGTAGCTTCTTCAATACAGGTTGATAAGGTGTCTATTGCTAAGGAGGTATTGAATGAAGCTATCCCGAGTCAAATTTCGTCGTTTTCTTTGGTGGTTCAAAAGGTCCCAGTGAAGAAAACAGTAAACGTTGCGGAATTGCGTAATGATCAGAAGGTTATGGGTGCTACGGTTTCACTTCCATGAGAAGCAATGGAAGAAGTGAATACATGTTTTAGTAATACGCTGGTTGGTTATTTTATTGGAAAAAGATTAGCGTTCCCGTTGGTGGAAAATTATATCAAGAATGCCTGGGCAAAATTTGGTATTAAGCGTATTCAATTGCGTGATTTCTTTTTGTTTCAGTTTGAATCAAAGGATGGAATGGATAGGGTTATCGAGGGAGGGCCTTGGTTAATACGCAACGTACCGTTACTTCTGAATATTTGGACACCGTATGCGCTTTTGAAGAAGGACGAGGTTAAAAAGGCTGCGGTTTGGGTGAAATTGCATCATGTTCCTATTGCTACCTATTTAGAGATAGGGCTTAGCCTTATCACCACTCAGATCGGTAAGCCTTTAATGCTTGATTCGTTTACAAGTACGATGTGTTTATCTTCATAGGGGCGAGGTACGTTTGCTAGTGCGTTGATTGAGGTTGATGTCGCAGAGGAGCTTAAGGATTATATTGTTTTGGTGATCCCGATGGGGAAGGATAAAGGGCATACTCTT
Source organism: Glebionis coronaria (assembly GCA_025667525.1). Classification (NCBI taxonomy): domain Eukaryota; kingdom Viridiplantae; phylum Streptophyta; class Magnoliopsida; order Asterales; family Asteraceae; genus Glebionis; species Glebionis coronaria. The sequence goes on from CM046878.1 coordinate 373,158,809, forward strand.
GCAACCATAGATATTGAATATGAGTGGCGACCACCAAGGTGTGCTACATGTCTTGTATTTGATCATGTTGATGAAAAGTGTCCGAAATTACCTAAGGATGATCTTGTGGAACCTGTTACTAATGATGGGTTTGAAACTGTAACCAAACGTAAGCATAAGAACAAGAAGAATAAACAGAAACAAGTGGTTGGTGTTGTGTTGAATAAACCTCTCTTACCTTGCACTACAAGAAGGCTGAGAAACCTTCAGTGTCGAATGTTTCTAAGAAGACTAGTACGTCTAGTTCGAAACCAAGTGATGGCAATGGAAGCAATGTCTCTACATTTAATTCGTTTAAAGTATTGACTACAGATGATGAAGATTTGGTTGACAAAGGTAAAAGCAATATTATTAACGATAGTGACATTGAGGAAGTTGATGAAGAGATTGATATGATGGAGAAAGTTTATCCTGTTACTAATTCGGAAGGGGCAAGCACTCCTGTTACAAACGTTGTTAATGTGTAATATTGCCTCATGGAATATTTGCGGTTTGAACTTCTCTCCTAAACAAAAAGAAGTTCGAAATGTTATTTTTGAAAATCAGCTTGCAGTTTGTGCTATCTTGAAATCTCATGCCAGTGATGCTAAGCTAGTCAAACTTTGTTCTTTTGTTTTTCGTCATTGGGACTAGATTTGTATTGGTAGTATGTGCTCGAAATGGTCGCGTATTATCTTAGGTCGGAACAGGAATGATGTAGATGTTACGGTCATTACTCAAGATGATCAATCCATCCATGCTCGTGTTTGGATTAAAGCGTCGAAACAGGGAGTTTTTTGTTCATTTATTTATGCTCATAATCACTATATTCATCGAAGGAGGCTTTGGCAGATGCTTGGAATGCACAGTGTTTATATCCGTAACCGTCCTTGGTGTTTATTGGGCGATTTTAATGCTGGTCTAATGCTTGATGATAAATTGATGGGGTCATCGTCTATTAGTATTCCTATGCGCGAGTTCAAGGAGTGTGTAGATAATATTAAAGTCATGGATGTTCAAAGCTCAGGGATTAAGTTTACTTGGAATCAAAAACCTAGAGGAGGCATGGGGGTTCTAAAGAAAATTGATAGTGTTATGGCTAATCTTGAGTTTTTTTATGTGTTTCCAGGTGGTCATGCTATCTTTCAGCCCTATCATATCTCGGATCACGCTCCTACTATTCTTTGTTTTCCCGTTGCTAATTGTTTGAAGCCTAAGCCCTTTAAGTTCGCTAATGTTCTTATTCAGAATAAAGGGTTTCTTGATGTGGTTAATGAAGGTTGGAGTAAGGAGGTTAGTGGGTTTGATATGTATAAGGTCGTGCTCAAACTTAGACATATGAAGAAAGATTTTCGTAAACTGCTCTATGATGGTGGGAATTTACATAAGAATGTTGTTCGGCTTCGTCATGAGCTTGATACGGTTCAGCGTGATTTGGATAATGACCCATTAAATTCTGATCTTCTTGATGAAGCTGCTATCTACTTGAATGCATATCAGGAAACGGTTTTCTTAGAAGAAACTTTTCTTAGGCAGAAGGCTAAATGGATTGGCTCCGTGATGGTGACTCTAATTCTGCTTTTTTCATAAGTCTGTTAAAAGTCGTATAAAGAGAAGCCGTATTGATGTTTTCTCTAATGCGGAGGGTGTGATTTTTCAGAATGAGGAAGTCATGAACGCATTTGTTTCTCATTATGAAGTGTTTCTAGGGCAAGCTGGTGTCGTGGAGCATATTTGTTTTATAATCTTTTCGTGAATAGGCTTGGTGATATGGAGGCTTTAAATATGGTTCATGATATTAGTAATCAAGAGATTAAGGATGCTTTATTCTCTATGGGAAATTATAAATCCCCCGGGCCAGATGGATACACTGCTGTGTTCTTTAAGGCTTCGTGGAATATTATTTCTACTGATTTTATGCTTGCTATTCGGGAATTTTTTGTGAATGGGAAGCTTCTTAAGGAACTTAATCATACTATCATTTCTCTTCTTCCTAAGGTTGATTCGCCATCTAGAGTTAATGATTTCAGATCGATCTCGTACTGTAATGTGTTGTTTAAATGCATTAGAAAGATAATTGCTAATCGCATTAAAGACAACCTTAAGATGTTGGTGAGTTCTAATCAGTCTGCTTTTTTTCCGGGTAGAAATATTACGGATAATATTTTGCTAACCCAAGAGTTGATGCATAATTATCATCTTGACCGTCGCCCTGCTAGATGTGCTTTCAAAGATATTCATAAAGCCTATGATATGGTTGATTGGAGATTTCTTAAAGAGATCCTTTTGGAGTTTGGGTTTCATGCTCGGATGGTCAGTTGGATCATGGAGTGTATTTCTACTACATCTTTTTCGATTAGCATCAATGGTTCTCTTCATGGTTTCTTTAAGGGGAAAAGAGGTCTTCGTCAGGGAGATCCTTTATCCCCTTATTTATTTACGTTAGTGATGGAGATTCTGACTCTCATTCTTAGGCGGCGAGTTCTTAATGCAGATTCATTTACATTTCACCCGTATTATTCCAAATTGGAGCTCCTAAACCTTTGTTTTGTAGATGATCTTTTTCTCTTTTCTCATGGTGATGTTCATTCTACTAGAGTGATCATGGAGGTGTTGGACGAGTTTAGAGGTGTTTCTGGGTTAGTTCCTAGCATTCCTAAGAGTACGTCTTATTTTTGCAATGTCCTTAATTGTGTGAAATTGGCTATCTTGCAAATTCTTCCGTTTGAAGAGGGTAAACTGCCGGTTAAGTATTTGGGAGTTCCGCTTGTTTCTTCTCGATTAATGATAAGGGATTGTAAGGATTTGATTGAGAGGGTTCAAGCTAGGGTTGATAATTGGAAGAATCGGTTTCTATCTACTTCTGGTAGACTTCAGCTTATTCAATCAGTGCTTGGTTCTTTACATGTGTTTTGGGCTTCGGTTTTTGTTCTTCCTACTCAAGTCTTACTTGATATAGAACAAATCATGCAGGATTTTATTTGGTCTCAAGGGAAGCTTAGAAGAGGTCACGCAAAATTCGCATGGGAGGAGGTATGCCTTCCAAAGGTTGAAGGAGGTCTCCGCATTCGTCGATTACTTTGTTTCAACATTGCTTTGATGATTTCTCATATATGGAATCTTGTTAACGATAGGATTCTTTATGGGTGAAGTGGATTCACTCGTATAAGCTCACAAAGCGTAATTTTTGGAGTGTCCCTATTCGTGGTAATATGACTTGTGGTTGGAGGAAAATTCTTCAGCTCCGTCTGCTTATCCGGGAGTTTATTCGCTCTAAAGTGGGTGATGGAAAGTCGATTTCAGCATGGCTTGATCAATGGTGTGAAGTAAGTCCACTAACTGATGTTATTTCTAATCGGAGTATTTATAATGCGGGTTTCAATCAAGCGACCAATCTTAGTGAGATTTTTTCGAATGGTACGTTTATTTGGCCAAATCAATGGTATAATACTTATCCCATGCTGCCTAATATTTCTCCTCCTATTCTTAAAAATGAGTTGCGGGATGCTGTGGTTTGGAGGGACTTTAAAGGCGCTGTTAAGCTTTTTTCAGTTTATAATGCTTGGAATTCTATTTGAGAGAGAGATACTAAGGTTGAATGGGTGCATTGTGTTTGGTTCTCGGGGGTATATTCCTCACCATGCTCTTAATTTATGGTTGTTTCTTAAACGTCGTTTGAAGACGCAAGACAAGATTAGAGTTTGGGATAACGTTGCTATTGCTGACCGTGTTTTTTCTTTGTGCGAAAGACAAGAGGATTCTCATGAACACCACTTTTTTAATGTACTTTTTCTATGCAGATTTGGCGTCAGGTTCGGATCTACTCGGGTCTCACTAGCTCGAATTGGTCTATTTATAGCATTATTCAAGACATCATTCCTTTCGCGATGAGTAGAAGTTCGGAGAGCGTTTGTGCAAAGCTTGTGCTGGCAGCTACGTCGTACTATATTTGGCAGGAGCGTAATAATCGGCTCTTTAGAAGTGAGAAGCGATCTGTTGATCAAGTTGTTGCTTGCATTATTGATTCGGTGCGGCTGAAACTTGTTTCTTGTCATTGGAAGACGTCGAGAGCAGTGTTTGATATCAAGCGTTTATGGAAGATAGACTCTATTCATATTCAGGATTAACTCTTAGGGGTTTTTCCTTATGTCTTGTTAGATGGTTTTTCCCTATTGGTGTTATTGTTTGTGTAATAAGGTTAGATAACTTAGTGGGTTGTCTCTCGGTTTAGGAAGTGGTTGTTTGAGTTTTTGGCTCAAGGTTAATGTGTTATTTCCGCCACATTCCATTGTACTTATCGAATTTGGGTGATTAATATATTTTACCAGGGAATGTTTCCTTTTACCCAAAAAAAGATTTTTCAGCCACACGATGTCTAAATTTAGAACAAACTTTCCGAGAGGAATTGGGAGCGATCATCCCTACATACGTATTAGAAGGAATAGAAACACTCACGAATGAGTCATAGGTGACTCACTGCTTGGTGCATAAACTGAACTTGTATTAGAAGCCCTAGCTTGATCCCAAAACAAATCATCACCATCCTTAGAAGGCAAATGCGATTACTCAAGTGCCTCCTCATCAATAAGTCTAGTAACCATAGGAGATAAAACACTTAAAAACTCACCAAGCTACTCCTAGTCAACTGACATGGACACAGTTCTTCGCATAGTGATATTAGGGTTAAAAGAAACCCTAGCGCTATCACCTTTCTGTCCATCAAACCCTACCCCAGCCGAGGAGACAACGGGAATATCTATAACCTTAGGGTATCTAGAATCACACAGATCGGCTTCGAACTGCCATAGCAAGTTGAAGATATCCTTGGAGCGATCATGTGAAATCAATGACTAAAGCTTGTATTTATTAGTTTTCAGATCATGCATAAAATCACCTGCATCCTTTGTCGTAATTAAACCAACACCAAACAGTTTAAAAATTTCATGCAGGTTACATGGTTGCATACCATTAATAATCGCAGCTGTTGCTGCTAGATCAGGCATAGTGCGATCGCTTGACTCCATGGAAGAAAACGAAACCCTAATCAACCAAACGAAGAAACAAGCCCTAAAAAGAAACCGACAAAAACCTAAACCTTAATTTCTTAATAAACAAAACCGATTAAACTACCAACCAAAAAAACCACCAACGATCCCTTGGATTAGGAATTAAATAACCGAGCACCAACTGCGTAATAAGAAGAAAACAAAGGCGGCCTAAAAAAAACCCGACTAATTAGATCTTAATAAACAATCAACCAAATAAGGACTTTGTTAACTCAAGCCTAATCAAAGATTAAACGAGAAAACAACATCATTAAAAGGAATCCTGATTAAAAAAGAAGAGAAAATCGTTTAGGCAGGATGAAATGTTTTTCTTGCCGCCATTGTTGTTTTTGGTTGTTAGGAGTTGTCTTTGATTTTCCAGGGTGATCCTCATCGTCGGTGATTGTCTTCGTCTACGTCTTCACTACTAATACTACCATTACTACTTAAAGTGAGTCTATAGCCTCGCTTTCTACTGTTTTTAAATGATTTTTACCCGTGAGGGGGATATATACTATTTAAATAAAAAGGAACATGAGTCGTGAATGATTATTGGACCCGAATGATGCCTTAAATTATGTTAAGTAGCTAGTTACTAAAAGGCCCTAAATTTATGAACCGTTAACTATTGTTTAATCCTTGTGTGGATTAGAAATAGCCGCTTGAACACTTGATAGTACTATTGGGTTGACGACCCTATCCTAGACGAGAGCTAGTATGTTGAGTACCCTCTGCGTATGGATAACTTGTTTTTTTGGGTAAAGGGGACTTACCCCAGTAAAATATATTACTCCAAAAAACCATTAAGTACAATGAAATGTGGTTGATATGCCACATTAACCTCAAGACATAGCTTGAACAACTACTAGATCATATGACATGCCATATGTGATCTAGAAACTACTACATAGCTAAGAACCCCAATGGGAAAGAACCACCTAACCCCACATAAACATACAAAGAGACTCATAATATGATAACTACATAAAATTACATCCGGTAACCTCCAAGTCTCGGCTAAACTCTGTCTAGCTTGCGTCTTTTTGAGATGACATGAAATCATCTTTAAACGAACCGAAGAGACAATGCAATCAATCACCTGTTGAGATGTACGCTTCTTCAATCTAAAGAGCCTCCAATTGCGTTCTTGCCAAATAAAGTAAGCTGCTGAAGCTAACACGAGCTTTGCAATAACACTTCTAGACGACTTCCTTTTAGCACAGGGAAGAATCATTGCTACTATATCATCAAAAATGGGAGAAGCAGTTTGAATACCAGCCAATGCACGAACATGAGACCAAACCTGTTGAGAAAACGGACATTCAAAAAATAAATACTCATGAGAGTTCGGTTGAATTTCACATAAAGGACACTCCGCAGCAAGTGATGAAGAAATATCCCATATACTAACGCGATCTTGAGTCTTCAATCGCTTATTAAAAACTATCCAAAGATTGAATGCATGACGAGGTATACAATTTGCAAACCAAACAACCTGAGACCACGCAACTTTGTGCATACGCGGTCTGATAGAAGACCACACTTCAACGATCGAAAAAACCTTCGTGTTCGCCCCATCCTGCTAATGAATCTGATCATACGTACCCTCCACAACCGAAGGCATAGCTATTCCTTGTAGGAAAGCATACTTACTGGTCAAACTATTAGGCCACGCCCATTGATCATTATGAATAATATCATGAACTTTGGTATTCATAGTGAGACTTGCCCTATGAATCTCCCTCGGAGTAATATGATTAGCTAAAGGGATATAGTCACACCACCTATCAAACCAAATAGACGTCACCATTCCATCACCAATATTGTGCCACATGAACTCACGAATGAAAGGACATAATTGTAATATCTTTCTCCATCCCCACGATAAGTGTCCCCGACAAGGAATATCCCAAAAATTATGACCCCGGAGTTTATATACATGTATCTATTGAACCCATAGTGACTCCTTTAAAAATAAAAGTTTCCATATATGGGAAGTCATAAGGGCCTTATTAAACAGACCCAACCTTCGAATACCAAGCCCACCCTCGTCCTTAGGAAGACAAACAATCTCCCATGACACTTTTGAACGCCCTGATTTCAGACTATCTTGAGACCAAAGAAAGTTACACATGATTTGCTCAATATCTAAAAGAACGCGACAAGGGAGACCAAACAATGAAGCCCAATATATATGCATGGAACTTAGGCCTGACCTCGCTGATAGAGGCTTATTCTTCCAATCATTAACATGTGATTGAACTTTCTCAATAAGATCTTTACAATACCTGAAAATCAGCCTAGACGATTCTAAAGTAACACCAAGATATTTAACCAGGAGCGTACCTTCTTCAAAAGGAAGAATATTCAAAAGAGATGTCTTCATAAAACTGAGCACATTGAAAAAGAAAGCTGTACTCTTAAGCAGACTCGGATTCAGCCCGACGCCTCCTTAAATTGTGAATGAATATCGCCATATGAGAATAAAAAGAGATCATCCGCAAATCAAAGATTCACCAACTCCTGCTTCTCACAATAGTATGATTAAGTTCTTTTAGAAGCTTCCCATTAATAAAGAATTCCCGGATAGCTTGACTAAACTCATCCTTAATAACCTCCCATGTTTCTTTAAAGAAAGCCGCAGTATACCCATCCGGACCCGGCGCCTTTTCATTGCCCATATCAAATAAATCATGTTTAATTTCATTGCTGCTAATGGTACGCCTCATTTCCTCGGCCGTATCATGGGTAAGATGGTGAAGAAACAAGTCCTCCATAATGAATTCCGAAGTCTTTCCCTCCTGTCCCAAAAATTATGTATAGTGCATCACAAAAACGTCAGCCACTTGATTGCTCGTATAAATGTTGCCCGCGCCATCTTCAACAACATCAATACGGCTGCGACTAACTCTATTTTTCACCACCTTGTGAAAATAAGCTGTATTTGCGTCCCCCTCCTTTAACCAATTGATCATAGCTTTCTGTTTTAAAAAGCATTCCTCTAGTAATAATGCTTCATTGAAAGCAGCCACAACAGTAGCTTTAACCTCACGTAAGACTATATTATTCGGATCAGCGTCTAAATCTGTTTGTGCTTTATAAAGTTCATCACGTAGGCGATTAACATTACACTGCAAGTTCCCTTTATCGATCAGAAGTTTACGCAATGGTTTCTTGAGCAACTTTAAGCGCTGAGTAACTCTGAACATGTGAAACCCACTAAACTGTGTGGCCTAACCGTCTTTAACAACATCCAAAAATCTCTCATTTCTAGTAATAATATTGAAAAATTTGAAAGGGCGCGGTTTCTGTTTCATAGTAGTAGGGATAAACAGCACCGAAGGCGCGTGATCAGACACCCGATAAGGCTTAAAAACAGCATAGGACCCAATAAACTCAACCGTAAAATCCAAGTTGGCCATTATCCTATCCAGATTTTTTAGAAGACCCCCCACTGCCCTTCGGCCTTTGAGACCACGTGAATTGCAGTCCTGAATGTTCTACATCGTAACCTCAATGTAAGTCACACAATCTTGAAACTCTCTCATAGCAATATCAATATTGGAAGTTCCCGTCCATGTATCACTAGATTGTAAAGTGTTATTAAAATCACCAAAAACATACCAAGGTCGACCTCGAACATAAAACTTATGCCTCCCAAGACTAGCCCACAGATTCCCTCTCATAGTATATCTATTATGAGCATAAACGAAAATACAAAAAATCTCCTTTCTCTCCAATTTGAACCAAACCCTAGTATGAATAGCTTGGTCATCTGAATTAATAACATCTACATCAACATCATTATGATTTCAGCCAAGAATAATTCTAGCACCTTTATCACAATGACTACCATTAGACGTCCAATCCCAATGTCGAAAAACCAAAGCACACATTCGAAGAAGATTGGAATCTTTGACATGTGATTCGAGAAAAGCACATATGGACAACGAGTTCTCCAAAAGCATATGCCGAAATTCACTTTGTTTAGGGGAGAAATTCAGGCCCCTAATGTTCCACGATGCAATATTAGTCATGGATATCCGTGGTTGAAAGAGTGCTTTCCCCTTTAGACATAGTAGTATTAGTTGCATTAGGACCCTCCATAATCATATCTTTATCAGCCTTCGAGTCACTTTCATTCAACACGTTTCTGGTTGCATCTTCCTCCCAATCCATCTCTCGATCCTTACCTTCATTCAAAGCACTAAAAGAGTTCCGAAGGCTTACAGTAGCTGGTTTGGATTACCCCGAACGCTGCTCATGATTATGAGCACCCTTAGGAGCACCCGAAGTATGTTTTTTAGACTGAGAAGACGACCCCTGTCTAGTTTTTATAATAAAATCAACACTTTTCCCTAACTTAATACCATCAATCTTATGCCTCGGCTGGGAATTACTATTTGCCTTCTTCATTATCTACAATAGGCACTTTCTTAGTAGTTACAAGTGGCAATGTAGGGTAGTCCTCACTAACATGATCAAAAACCCTACAAATATGACACCTCGGTGGTGTCCATTCATACTCCATCTCAACTGTAGCCAAAGAGTGTCCCACACCATCACCCCGTGGAATAGCAATCACCATCGATTCCAATAATTCCTCCTCATCCGACACCTCCACTAAAGCCCTAGCATATTCATTCATTCCCCGTGATCTTAAGCACATGTTACTAGTATATGTATCAAGCATTATGCTGTCGTCTAATCTGAGTAGTAATCAGACTTAACCCTACTTCCGAATAAGCTGCAATAGGAACATGTCTTAGTTTAACCCAAACAGGTGCCTTCTTTATTTCCTCCTTCTTCAATATCGTAGTAGGCGTCCAAACATTCAGAATCAAAGGAACACGTCGAATTGGCCATGGACGTCCCTCAAGAACTTTCTTCATCCCCTCCCTAGTTTCGAATTGGAAGTGGAAAAAATCATCATCTAGCATCACACGTTTTAAACCATACTTCACCAATGTGTTTTTCACATAGTTTTCAACAAGAGGAAAGGCGAGCCTCTTTCCAATGAAATACCCATAAAGATTATTAGCGAAACGTGACCTGATTTCATTCATAGCCTGCAAGGGAACAGAGATTCTCGCACCCTCAACCTTCTCGTCATTACGCATCTCTTTAATCTTTGCTTCCTTACGAACTACTGGTTTGTTGAGCATGCGTATGGATAACTTGTGTTAAGAAATAGGTATAATTTGCAACGAACACCTAAGAGGGGCAATGACTTTACTTAAATCATGCCGGCAATTTGGCGCAAGTGATTAGTTTATGGGGTCGGTGTCATGAGCTTAAACATAATTAATTAGCATATGCTATACGAGAAATGCCAGAATAATAGTTTTTAATGATCGACATTCATCGTGATTGATTTTTATAATTATGTTCAAACTGTGATTTATAAACCTGTAGATTTCGACAAACATTATTTGTTGACGATTTTAAACATGTGTTTCAGGTAATCGAGCCTGAATGTGGCGGAGCATGCTACGGATTGTTGTTGTGGCTTGGGCAGTCTAAACTTGTTTTCATCCCTTACAAACAGTTTATGTTTCATTATGTAATGTTGAACAAAATGGTTGGTTTTTGTGGTTGAGATTCATGGGGACCTAAACGCTACTCTGTTATGATTTTTGGGGTTGGAAACAATTAGACATGTTGTTGTAATTTAACTTTGTTTAAATTTTCTTATAATTAAAACGTCTCTTTTGAGTCGTTCGATATGGCTTGTATGATGATTCTTTGACAAACACCCAATTGTGGTATTCCGCTGCGTGGTAAATTTGGGGGTGTTAGATAAAATTTCCTCCATTTATTTTAGAATAGACAACACGTTTAAGAATGATAAAATTATCTTTTAACTCGTTGAGAAATCGTCGTGCAACGCTCAGTTTAGGAGGATCATCCAAAAATTCCTCACTTGGTATCAAAATCATTTCAATACTAGTTTTAGACCGAACAAAGGTTTTTGAAGGAGGAATAGTTTTCGGATAATAAACCGGTTTAATTTCTTTATTAAGCTTTTGCATTCTTAACCGACTATGTTCAACAAGTTCAACAGTTTCCTCAGAATCATGCACAATAGGAGGATCATGCTTATCTAGCAACACATTACCATTATATAAACTTTGTTGTTGGGCCTGAGCTTTCTTAAGATAATGAGGATTTCGCGAAAGAGGACAACCTAAAGCCATTTTGTAACGGGTGTGATAAATTCCATTCACTTTTGGTGCAAGCATGTTTATAGTTTGCATAAACTGGCCACATTTTTATCAAAAGATTGTCAAGTTCCCTGATTTTATCCTCAGCATTGAAAATGTCCTCAAGAAGACCATTTTCTCGAATTTTGAAATCATGTTTCGGCTTTTTCTTTCTTTTTTAAGATCAGAAATAGTAGATTTTTCATTTGAAAGCTGTTTATTAGCAAAGGTGATTTCTTCGTTTAAATCACTTATCTTTTTATCACTACTTAAATGTAAAGAATTTAACTTCTTTGTTGTACATTTTTCTTGATAAACTGACGTTGCATGAGCTTCTTCAAGTTTGTTAATTTTAGTTTGATGAATTTAAAAACTTTTCTCCTTTTCCTTATATCTCGCAAGCTCCATGGTCAATTGGGCATAGCATTCTCTATACTTATTATTGAACACCTTGATATGATCAACCTCCTTGGTAATTTTATCAAATAATGATTTATAAAACACATGCGTCTCGTCAGGAAGTGTTGGAAGCTGGGCGACTTGATCTCCACTAAGGTCCACACTGGGCGCATTAGAAATAATATTACTATTATTCGTTTGGTTCCCATGTGTCTTAGTGTAGGTCTCAGTAGCTCAATATACTCTTCCTCCTGATTATACATACTATATATATGCTGATGGTGGTACGTCAACTAATGCTACGGTTGATGCAAAGATGGAGAGGGGATCGATGCTAGATCAGGCGCACGTTTATGATACAAACGTGCAACAAATGGGTTCATTTGCAGCGGTACTTCAGAATAAGATTGTTTAGAATAAGCCGAGTTCAAAGGTTGTTAACATTTCAGAATTGCGATGTGAGGAGCATGTTGAGGGAGCTCGAATTGCAATCCCGTATGATGCTGTTGAAGCGATTGAATCACGTTTTGCGCACACGCTATATGGTCACTTTATTGGTAAACGGTTAGCTTTCCCGCTTGTGGAAAACTATGTTAAAAATACGTGGGCTCGATTTGGTTTGAAACGTGTTCAACTTCATGAAGATTTTTTCCTTTTCCAATTTATTTCGCAAGAAGGAATTGAAGCAGTATTTGAAAATGGCCTGTGGTTGATTAGAAATGTGCGTATTTTCTTAAACATATGGTCGCCTACTACTGATTTGCAAAAGGCGGAGATCAAGAAAGCACCGGTGTGGGTTAAACTTCATCATGTGCTGACTGTTGCTTATTCGGATGTTGGTCGTAGTCTTATCACTACCCAAATTGGTACACCTATTATGATAGATTCTTATACGAGTAATATGTGTGCTAACTCATGGGGTCGAAGCACCTATGCTTGTGCGCTTATTGAGGTTTCTTCTGATGTTGAGTTACTAGATTCGATGGTAATTGCTGTTCCTAAAGGTCGTGATAAAGGTCATTCTTTGGTTACGATTGATATCGAGTACGAATGGATGCCACCTAGATGCTCTACATGCTTGATTTTTGATTATATTAATGATAGGTGCCCGAAATTGCCCAAGGAAGTGGTCACTCATGCTACTAATGTTGTGGTAGATGATGGGTTTGAGGTGGTAAAGAACAATAAAAATAAAAATAAGAAGAAGCCACCACAAGTTACAGGTATAAAATTAACTAAACCAGTTCTTAATATTCAGTATCATAGTGTTGAGAGGGGTGAAACATCAAAAACGAATGCTCCGGGTCAGAAGCCTACGAAGACGGGTTCGATGCTTAAGAAGGGTTTCTTGAATAACAACACCTCGATTTCTGTATCTAAGACTAATCAAAAGGATAAGAGCTCTCGTAACTCTTTTAGTGCCCTTTGGGACAGCATGGATGGAGGTACGGATTGGGAGGATGGTTGTAATAAAAGGGAAGATGTAGTTAATGCTAGCAATAGTGAGGTTGAAGAAGTCATTTCGATTGATGATCGGCATGGTTCTTGTCAGCCTGATGTTCGCTCCAAGTGTTAGTCTTGATGTCATTTTATTTTCATTGTTCATGCACCTTTAGGTGGTTCTTCCCTATTGGTGTTATTTGTTTTGTAATTGTTTAGTGAGATCATATGGCATGTCATATGATGTAGTGGTTGTTCAAGAAATTGCTTGAGGTTAATGTAGCATTGCAGCTACATTCCATTGTACTTCAACGCTTTTGGGAATATATTTTACCGGGGTCTTAATGTCCCTTTTACCAAAAAATATATATTATTAGGGTGTACCTTAGAGGGGCCGTCTGAGTCATAGACGGGAGCATTTTCAACATGAGTTCCCGAGGTTGATGCTTGCTGCAAGTTTGCCATCAAGATATAGTTTGAATGAAGCTCTTCTTCCTCATCATATTTTGCTGTAGATGCCATGAGATTAAATTCTTCTACTTGAAGTGGAATTCCTGCTTCTTCCTTTTGGGCTATGAGAAGCTGAGTCTGAAGATAAGTAACATCCCTCTTCTTTTTGGCTGTGCATTCACGAGCATAATGACCATATATTCTGCAATTGTAACATTGAATCTGAAGATTGTTATTTCCATTACCAGTACCATTATTGTCAGCCCTTGTAGCCACGATATTTCCCATCTGATTTCCAACCGCTGGCACAACAATTAACCCATTATGATTTCCCACATTCTGAACCCTGATTCTGACCATAGTTTTGTCTAGACTAATTTCTTACGTTTGTAACAATCTGCCCTACATTGTGACCAAGCTGATTTCACACATTTTGAGCATCATATTGATGAAACTAATTCCCTGTGTTCCCTCCAACTACCAATTGATGATCTTGATTAACATTCATCGTTGGTTGAGCAATATGCCTGTTTATAGTGTTTGAGGAGATTCACTGATTATTGTTGGTTAGGTTAATGGTGAATTTGAATGCCTTTGTAAGAAGTGCTAAACCAGTATTTATCACATGTGTGGGATCGGTGATGTCATCAAGACAATCCATAGGTTGTTGTAGGTAGTTCACAGCAGCTGGGAGTTAGTAACCATAAGTGGTGAGTTATTGTTATTGTCGCATGAAGTTACTCGAGGATGGTTGATTTTAAGGTACCATGGAATATGAAAGAGGTGAAGGAGAGTTTGCCATGAAAACCAATGGATCTTGTGTTTTTGCCAGTCGTTCTGTCCGAACTTCATTAGCATCAGGTTGATTCATCTTTAAATAATCATACAATTGAATGTAGTCCACTACATGAAGATCCTTGGTTTGACTGACGAGTGTGACATATCGTGACCATTCAGATGGAAGATTATCAAGAAATTTGATGTTGGAAGCAATTTGTTTAGGTTCGTGGAGATTTCTTCTAAGATGATTCATGAGTGTTGAAAACCGATGATAGTAAGGTTCAATTTGTTACCCTTTAATAGAAATAAAATTCTCCCATTCACGAAACAACATAGTCTCTTTTTTTTGTAGAACAGTTTCACCCCTTCATCATTTCTCTGAATCTCGAGCCATATCTTGTATGCGGTTTCACAACTATCGGCTGCAACATAAACATATTTGGGAAGTCCCATAAGAATGACTTGAATAACTTGATCATCAGCGTCGAGTTGTTTAGATTCATTCTTAGTTAGTTCTTCATTTTTTGGGTAAAAGGGACTCAACCCTGGTAAAATGCATTACACCAAAAAACCTTGAAGTACAATCAGATGTAGGTGAAGTCCTAATATCACGGCCCATTACATAGGCTACAACCAGCATAAACAGTGTGCGATAACCAAAATACCTACATAAGAATGACAAGCCACTCTTCTGACTACCAAATAAGTGGAGCACGAATAATTAGTATAAACAATAAGAATGACAACGTTTCCAACCTATACAACTAAAAAGCGATCACCCCGTCTTCAGAATAAGAATAGTGAAGTGGACGTACACGACTGCTTACCTCTAACCTCTACCAATCACTCCAACTATATATCCTCCATTAAAATCAAGGATACGTTAATAATAGTAGAGCCTGCCCTCATGCATGGATCACCCCACGTCTTCTCTAGATAAGCAAAAATGTGCCAACCACATGACCAACAACTAACATACGTTAGTGTTTCATACATCCATCCTCTCGAACCCTTATCCTCAAAACAACACCCAAACATACACAATCCCTTGAACCCTCGACATCATTGTCACCAGACCAATAGGATACAAACCGGAGCAATCATAAGGACCGAAGGTCCCCATCGTCTTACATCGAAACCATAAAACTAAGGTTTACAACTAATCCACCCTCGCAGCACAAGGTAGGATGATGTTACCATATCATAAGCATTAAACGACCAATGTAACCGAGACAACGAGCTAATAGCCCAGGCGTGATCAGCGAATCTATATGTATAAGAAATCAAATGAAATCCTAATAAAAGGATTAGCCCGACACGCTATCATGAACCTGATCCCACGAACGCACAACAAATCCTTAACCCGACGGATAAAGATTCATAAATAATCACCAGGGATCCAACAATACCAGATCATAGTAGACCAGAAATAATACACATTATAGGGGAAAACCCTAGAAAACTAGGGTTCTTGATCAAGCCGCCACACCAATAACACCGCACACGATCAAGAACAGAACTTATTGGCCATACAACAAAAACCCTAGAAACTAGGATTCTCTTGATCTCGATGTGATAACACAAGTCGTGCTTCCAACCATAAATCAAAACCCTAAAAAAATTTCACACCAAAGCAAACCCTAAAAACTTAGGGTTAAGATAACGATTTATGTAGGGCGATTCCACAACAAACCCAAGCTTAGAAGGATAGATCGACGCCACCACCACAATAAGAACAAACCTAATAAACGATTCCATACCATGATTAACAACATAGCAAATCTGAATAATATCAATGGAAGCCGAAAAGGGAACGCAAAGACATCACCAAGATCAGACCATATATGTTAACAGGTAGAGATCGTTAATTGGTTTGGCCGGAAAATAAGGGCGATGGCGGTGCCGGAAATCGCCCCATAGGGGGAGATAAAACTAGGGTTAATCGCCCCAGTTAGTTCTTCATTCGTTTGCTCATGACTAGATTCAGCCACTGGGCTGGTACACGTAGGATCACCGGGCACAGTAATTGTTCGTCTGACATACGAACCCACTTGGATCGATTTCACGATCATCATTCATAACGGTTTACACTTCGCGTAACGAAGAAGACAACTAGCCCATGTAGTGTATTTCTCCTTGTTAAGCATGGGAAGATGATTCTCAGTACCCGTGACGTCGCATAGTCCCTAGTCGGGCTGAATAGCCCGACCCATGGGTACTACCCGTATCCATTATGTATGGATGATAGACAGACAACGCTAAGGCCCATGTTGCCCAGTAAGCCACTGTTGCACACGGTTCTATCTCAACCGCGTCCTGGCCGCACACGGACAGGATTAGACATAATCATAATCTATATCAGATTATGATTCGCCTAAGCTGAAAGGATATACACTCTCCTTTTTACGTGATAAGGATCTTGTTATATTTAGTAAATATCTCTTGTTTAGGCCGCAAGAATTGGGAGGCCCAATTAGGGTTTCATCGGGTATGAAAGGAACCCCCAGCGGTTCCACAAAAGTATGATCTATGATAATCACAATACTTTAAACCTTCACCTATCACTTAAGTCGATTACTTACTCTCACACCGGAGTCTAATCGTGGGACACACGGCCACGGTAAGCCTAACGGTGTCTGTTATTTAGTGTGAAGGGTCTTCAAACAAGTTCACTTGGTGCAAGAGCTGGATTCCTCAAACAACCGAATTAAGCCTAATTCGGGTCAAGCACGATCCATCCAACTTTTTTATCAACAAGTTGGCGCCATCCGTGGGACCCTACACTGAACTAAGCTCTCGATATGACGAAGGGCGGAATAAATCCAGCAAACCAAAAGGGTGGAGGTAAAAAGCGCAATCCGACGATGTGCTTGTACTCGCTAGTTGTAATAAGGGGAGTGGATCTAAGGCACCACAGGTGCCGATCCCTCCGTTTATACCTCCTATGGTTAGTACAATGGGAGGAGCCCCAGTTCTACTGGGAGAAACAAATGCACATCCTAAGGAGAAATAAATCACTTCACAGGTGGAGTCCAGTAATCCCCCAACAACTGACGTTGACAGGAATGACTTGGTTGCAAACAACTACGAAGCCCTTATCCCTCTTATAGTGGCAAGAATGAAGAGCGCCCTGATCGACGATCTACGAGTTCGGCTCGAATTCAAAAAAGAGTTGTGGGCTTTAAAGGAGTTCACTTCAAACAGGGAACACTGACTGAAAAAGAGAAAACAAAGGAGGGAAGAGAAGCTAAGGGGGAAGGTAGGAAAACCGCCCTAAGACGGGTCACATACCCTGATGAACCTATAATCGAGGATGCATCGACAGAGGATTAAGATGATTCGTGAGAGCGGAAACCTCCAATTACCCCAACATACAACAAACATCGCATAAGCGCTCTGGACAGGGTTGGACCTACCCCAATAGGGAAGGATCCGCCCCCAAACGGCAGGGTCACACGAGTGTCTGGGACATAGTTGGGACCCCGCTAAAGGAAAATAGCTCATCTCTGAGCCACAACAAACAAGAAAGAGAAGAAGCTCCAGGAGCAAGTCTAGGAGAGGGAGAAAATCTCCGAGCGACATCTCTTCAAACTCTAACTCTAATGATCACCACCCCAGGTGCCATCAGACAAGTTACTCGTCCTCAGATTCCTCCGACTATAGGAGGAAACGTTGTAGAACGTCCAGACAACCCAAGCGTCATGAGTATCTATCCCTTCCCTGACGTCATGAAAGGGATAATGCGTTCAAAAAGCGCATCAGAACCTACACATAGGGGAAAAAGAGACGCATGCCATCTAACATTAAGACATATGATGGCACAACATATCCATACGATCACCTAAAAGTATTCAAGTCGCAAGAAGGGATCGAATACTGGCCAGAACCAGTATGGTGCCACATGTTCAAATCTACTTTGGTGGGCAATGCCCGAAATTGGTTTGACACCTAGGGGGTTTACATTCGTGATTATGCACGTCTTCTGATAGAGGTAAGGGCGGATAAGGCTCTTGTTGAGTCGTTCGTGGTGACTGTTCCAATCAAAGGTGAGGAGGGATATTCGTTCAAAATTGTTTCAGTTGAATACGAATGGCAACTCCTAGGTGTAGCTCTTGAAAGATATTTGACCACTGGGATTCAGAATGCCCAAGGAAGCCAAAAGCTGTTAAGACAGCTTGGAAGCGTGATGGTGATTTTAGGAGTGTGAATGGGAAGGACAAACAACAACCTACACTTCTAAAGGCACGCCAAATTGAAGGTTTGAAGTTTTCTAAGCCTAAGACATCGTGGGTCATGAAACAATCTAAAGCGTCATCGTCAAAGACTAAAAGTTCTAACTCCACTCATAAGCAGGCCCTTAGCGATAACATTAATCTGTTGGAACTAAAAAACTCATTCGATAAATTAAGGGATAAAGATGCGATACTAGACGTGGTTGAGCAGGCTGCTTTGGAACTTAATAATCAGGAAGATTCGACGAATGTACGTACTAATATGCCTTCTGAACTTTTAAAGACAAGTGGTAAAAAGGTGGTGCTAGAGGAGGCTTCTTCTAGTAAACCAAATTATCATTCGGTTATAAGAATTTGGCTAATATTAGTGATTCGGATGAGGAGGAAGTATTTTCTTCCAATGAGGATTACCAGGCATACATGTCATCCATTGGAGTAGGTCACCCACTTGAATAGGATTTTATGTGTATGATGATGATTATGCAGACCAGATTTGCGATCTACCGGGACAAATTAAAGAGTTCCATGATTTTCGACTCCATCATAGTGGTAGGAAGTAGAATAGCTTAGAAGTCATAAGAGGGTATGTCTTCTTATGTTGGGGTGGGGGTTTTAGCAATTGATGTGCTAGGTTGTTGCCTATGTAACAGTCTTGATATAGGATTTCACCTATATCTTTTATACTTCAATGTTTTTTTGGCGTAATACAATTTACCGGGGATAGTCCCCTTTACCCAAAAAAAGCTCCAACGTCGGAGCACCAATGGGTTCGAGGATCTACGGAAAGGCTTCTAAAGAAATTATACGCAACAAAAGAAGTGCGACAAGAACCCCGTCTTATTGGAAAGGGCCAAACAAAGACAAAGGGAGTCTTTAGAAGATTTCGTGGAACGCTTCAAGGTCGAGTGCAATCAAATCAGGGAGTGCCCAGAGGTTTTGAAGGTCTTTGGTTTTATGGCCGAAATTAGCAATCCATACCTGATAAGGAACCTAAAAGATAGGACTTCTGAAACCTTTTCCAGAGTAATGCGAAGGGTAAGATCCTTCATCCAAGGGGAAGCCGTAGCCGTAGACAGTCGGTAAGGGGCCTCTGGTTATAGATTCCAGGATGGACCCAACATGCAACCTAGTAACCAAAATAAATGCCGCAGTCTGAATTATCGTGGAACGCATAAGGGGGTCGCGGTAATTATAGCAAATTCACTCCCCTAAAGATAACCCCAAGAGGGATATTCCAATCTGAAGGCTCAAATGTTCTAAAGCCCCCGCCAATGACTGGTCTGGTAGAGAAACACGATATCAACAAGTACTGTGAATACCATGACGACAAAAGGGTATAGAACCGATGAGTGCATACAACTAAAAAATCATATAGAGAGCCTAGTTAAATCAGGCAATTTGAACCAAAGGGGAAGCCCATAACCATCTACATTGTGCAGTTGGGTCAACCTGGAACGAATAGGGGAACCAAGCAAGAGTTCTGGAACAAAACAAAGATTTCTTTTCCTCCTCTCACGATGCTAACTACAACGAGGGACCTCTGACGATCAAGGCAAACATAGGAGACCACGCTATCTCTAACATGTACATCGATGGGGGATCCGCAGCTGTAATACCCGCTTCGATAAAGAGACAAAGTGCCACATTATGGTGTCTTATCGAAAACATCATATTTTAAAAGGGCTAAGTTGAAACTTCTATTAAACCTTCATAATATACAAAATATTACATAAATAAAAGAAAATCCCCAAAACAACAGGGTCCAAATTGAAAATATTTGAACACCATAATAATGTCATCACTAACTTATTTGACTCTAGGTAACTCTAGACGTAAACACACTCTCATAGTCAAGCCTTCCGCTCAAAACCTGCCGCATGAAAAATAAACACGGCTGAGCAAAACGTCCAGTGAACGAATATATAACAAATAAGGCTGAAAGCAAAGGGTAGTAACGGAGTTGCGAATATCAAGGTTATATGAACAAGATAATGAATATAAGGAATCAATAAGAAGAGTGAAAGAAAAGTAACGGAAATCCCACGAGCTCACATAACATATCACATATCATATCAGTTAAAGATATCGCATGCAGTTGCGTGGTTCTCCCAGAAATGCACATAGGTGGATCAGACCTAATGTACCAGAAGTGATATGGGGTGTATAGTTTAGCATTTGGATCGTTCTTCCACTTAATACATTAGTATACCTATGTTTTCATTTATATAATGGACTAAGTATAACATACTACCATCAGGTATTTTGTATATACTTTTAAGATTAAGACGTGAAACACTCGTCACGATCTTAGATGATTGATATTGATTCTCTATGTCGACAAATTATTTCTTGCATAACCTTGTCAGAGTTTCTATATCATTGATTTTCTTAATAGGGATAAATCCTACAGATTTAGTAAAACAATCGACAATAACCCAGATGGCGTCATGTTTATTTGAAGTAACAAAATCCTCATTTGTTCTTTCCTATTTCCATGGAGGAAATTCAGGTTGAACTAGTAAGTCGGATGACTTTCAATATTCTGCTTCTTTTGTTAGAGCATAGTATAAGGATTTTAATGTTTCTTCGAGTTAAATGGAATACTTCACATTCCAAGTCTTTACGAATTCTAAGTCTTATGTGTAATATGATAAGACGAATATCCAACTTTTTGGCGTATTCATGAAGTCCTTACCATAGTTTACATAGAATTTAGATCTTTTTCTTAATTCTTTTTTCGGTAAAGGGTTTCCCCGGTAAAAATATTAACAAAAAAAACGTTAAAGTACAAAGGAATGTGGCTAAGATACCACATTAACCGCATACTACAGGAAGTATGTTAACACGTGGTTATGTCATGACATAAACACTAACTAATATAATATATAACATCTAAATTCCATAGAGATACAAAACTCACAGGAAACGTGAATAAGACGTTTCAACATATATAACATCTAAGAATACTATATGGATGGATAACGCTTGAATAGAAGTCGGTATTTTATTTCCTATAAAATACAGGATAATTCTACCAAACATATGATTTATAAGACCATTTGTCTTTACAAATCCTAGTCCAATTTCCTACTATGTTGAAAATCCGACACCAGATAGTGCAAAATTCTGTGTGATGTAGAGTACATTTCTTACACAGAAGAAAATTTCCATCATAATCACCGTAGGTTGGATTAGTAACTTAAGTTATGGTAGTTTCTCGCTTATTAGAATTTACGGACGTCCTTTCCTTTTATGCTTAAGATTTTTGCGTTTTTGCACAGGATTGTGCTAAATTACCTTGTTCATCGAGTTTTTGGATATGCTAATGACTTTTTCCAATATGTTGGGATTTTGGAAGCGGTAATCTTTAAAAATATTTGATAAAATTCCTTAGCAAAACCTTCTGATGGAGTCTTCTTAATAGAATTTCTGATGAAATTCCATGACATAATTCTAGGATAAAATCTTTTGATGAAGTTTTATGATAAAAATTTTGGTGAAAGATTTTATCATTTTATGGAATGGGATCTAACTCTAATAACTCTTGAAATTTCCTCATGTATGTCTCGAGATCAAGTCCTTTTATCATTAGATAGCAGAGTTCTTCTTTCATCTTCTCGAAAACATTTTTTTTTGGTAAAGGGTTACCCCGGTAAATATATTAACCAAAAAAACGTTGAAGTACAAAGGAATGTGGCAGAAGTACCACATTAACCTCAAGCTACATGCATCTTGTTAAACAAAAGAATATAAATCACCAAAACATACTAGCCAAAAACTCTACTACTAGGCATGAAAACAATA
Organism: Glebionis coronaria; assembly: GCA_025667525.1. NCBI lineage: Eukaryota > Viridiplantae > Streptophyta > Magnoliopsida > Asterales > Asteraceae > Glebionis > Glebionis coronaria. The sequence continues at coordinate 373,181,180 of CM046878.1, forward strand.
TTAGCGAACACCAACAAGAAGAAATCTTGAAACCACGCGACCATCTCTGTATACCAGCAACAACACAATGGGATAAGAGGATCCAGATAAGGCCGCCTCCATAGAAAACCTTTGCGAGAAAAACCCAAAGGGAAAAACCTCGAAAAGGGAAAAATAGTACGACCCTTACCCGACATTCCCATCATGAACACAACACACATTGGGGATCTTCCACAAATCTAGCAATGACCTAGAAGCTGAGGTAATATTCTTAAACATGAAAGTAAGTAACTTCAATCGAACAGTGTCACATATAGAGGAAGCAAGCTCGTCCGCCGTCCTGAAATTCTGTTTGAAAATCCTTAAATTACGTTCTCTCCATATGAAATAAACCACTGCAGCCAAGACAATCCTAGCAATCACACTAACAGTAGTGCGACCCTTGGATAAAGGAATAAGAAACGACACAATAGCATTTAACCGAGCTGGAACACTATTCATACCGCATTTATTTTGAAGCAACGACCAAACCTGATAAGAATAAGAACATTCAAAAAATAAATGCTCATGAGAATCCTGAACCAACTTACACAACGGGCACCTAAGAATGGAAATGTCTACAGTAGGACCAACGTCCCATTGCTTAAGTCGATCTTGAGTCTTTAATTTATGCTTTATTACAAGCCATACAGTGATATAGTGTCTAGGAACACAATGCGAATACCAAACCACATGAAACCAATCAACTAAAGTGGCCCTACTTCGAATAAAGTCCCAAGACATTGCTACAAAAAATGGCTGAAACCTACCCATGGAATCCCGCTAAACAAGCTTATCAGGGCGAGCTACATGAATATCCAGAACAAGAATGGAGACAATATTCGGAAAACGATCATACCAATCTGTGGTCCATCTCCATGTATTATTAGAGATTAAAAACTTACCTTGTCCGATAACGTGAAACCAGACCTATTAATGTGACGAGCTAAAATTGTGTCCCTAATAGGGCAACCATCAGCCCACCTATCCGACCACATAGAACCAGATTTACCGTCATTAATTTGGTACCAAATAAACGGACGAACCCTCGATCTAATCTGCAAAAGCTTACGCCAACCCTAACTAACATCACCAAGGCAAGGAATATCTCAAAAACTTCTACCATTTGATTTATAATCGTAAATCCATCTGACCCAAAGGGAATCCCTATCCGTTAAAATGCTCCAAATATGAGAAGTAATTAAAGCAATATTAAAATCATCAAGTCTACGAATACCAAGACCTCCTTCATTAAAAGGTATGCAAACAGCATCCCAAGCAACTTTAGCTTTACCCCTCTTCATCTCACCTTGACACCATAAAAAGCCTCGCATAAGTTGTTCAAGATTATTAATAATCCTAACAGGGAGAATAAACACAGAATCCTAATAAATATGAATTGAAGCAAGAACCAATCTAACTAGTTGCATACGCCCCGCAAGAGAAAGAAATTTGTTGCGCCAATCATTAACTCGATTCTCGAAAATATTTGAAATTTAATCAAGCGATCTTATGTACTTCTTTTATCTCAAAGTGGTTGAGTATAAAGAATTTACCAAGATAACTGATGAAGTTCTATCTTCTCATAGCAAACTTCATTTTATAATTTCAAATACGATTAATAAGATAGAAAACTGAATTGAGTTTTTCAATCTAACAAGGTGATACTAATAGCATCTTTTCTTCCTTGGGTATCAAAAACTAACTAGTCATCGAGGCTTTTTCAGGATAATACTTCTTATTGACAATTTGTAATTGCAAGATTGCAGTCACGTCATTGTCAATTCCTCGTCAAATATTTTTCTGGGTTTAGAATGAAGAAAAAGAATAGAAATAATTCATAATCCAAGGTATACTCATATTAGAAAACATTTGTCACATATGTATATGGATATATATAAATGTTTATCGAACACAAGGTATATCTTTTGGGTTTATTTAGGAAACTTATAATGTTGATTATCATTCATATCTAAGGATAATAAATCTAACTATGAAATAGAATTTCAAAGTTTACAACGGATTTATAAAGATATGACTCATACATAATCGTAACATAATTTTTCCATGATATGGAATGGAGGAATATAGCGGAAAATGTAAAAACTTGTCTTATAGAACAAGCTTCTCTTTTACATATCATATATTGTACAAAAAGAACCTTTTGGTAGACAAAAGCCGAGAATATAATATTTCTAGAAAACTTGGGAAGTTTCCTATACTTGCGGGTTACATTCAACTAATAATTCGTATTATCATAGAAGATAACAGAAATTCCAAAAATATATACTTTATCAAGTATATGCTTTTCCCAAAATTAACGCAGTTTCATTCATAATTATTTTTAAGAAAACCAAGAAATAGGGATTTTCTTGCTTCTCAGAAATAAATATGAAACGACAATATTTGATGAAAAACAAAAGTTTTATTTATTAACAACTTGTCTGTCTAAACTTACAAGACAAGCTTCACTGTTAACATAAAAGTAAAGACATAAGGTTGAAAGTATTTACAACTTAATAGTCTAATGTCTTCCTTTCTCTTTCATGGGTTCTTTGACGGCATCAAAAAGACTTATTATATTGGCTCGATGTCTAATTTGAATGTCCTTAATGACTAATTCAAGAGTAGAAATCTTCAGTCAGGCTTGAACAATTTCTTCATCGTGTATCATCTGTCTTCTCTGCAACTTGGCTCTAGTTTCTTCAAAATCTCCTTCTAACTTCTCAAAATCTAGTTATATAATTCTTCAGCCTTTCCTAAGTCCTTCAACTTTATCTTCAAGATTTTTAATACGCTCGGGAGGAAATTATTTCATATATGGTAGGATATTTTGAATTTTTTGTTCATAGGTATTTTTGGGTAAGTTTTCAGATACAGGTGAAAGAATATGAATAGGGTAAGGTGATGGATAAATTTGGTGCTGAGGTGTAAAATCTATTTCTTCATTATATGCTCGTATAACTTGCATATAGGAGTCGTCATCAAAAGGTAAAATAGCTTTTGGGATTTTTCTGATCTTTGGATGGATTTTCTAAGGTATCATATGGATTAGTAATTGAAAGATTGGGAATATAGTTCGAGAAATTATTAGGAATACTTGTAGAATGCACGTCTTGAGAATCTGATAAGATGATAACAGGAGGAAGATAGGAATACATATTTCTGGAGACATCAATTAATAACATAACTTATTTATATTATATTACGTATATTTAAACATAATATCATTTATGTCTAAACATAAATCTCTTATGCATAGGCATAGACTTACACATAATCATGGAGAATAGTAGTACAGTCATCTACATCATTCTTATGGCAACACTAGCTTTGGCACATAGGACTTTCTTGAAATTATTTTAAAAGTAGTTATTGTCAAGATTTTAATTCTTATTCTCTATACCCATGGCTCTGATACCAATCTGTAACACCCCCATTTTACCTTTACGCGACGGAATATTGATCTGGGATATTACTTCATAGAACACAAGTCATAATAACAGAAAACAACTCAAAAGAGTTATAAATTTAACTTTCTTTATATATCATTGAAAAAAATTAGATTTTTATAATATAAGGTTCCCAAAATCTAGAATAATAATTTCAATCTTGTGCCTTTTCATGCCATCCTCATGCTACTCCATACTAGCAATCTTTAAAACCTAAGATATATGTTTAAAATCAACGTAATGGTTGAGTGAATTCATAGGTTTAAAATCATTTTGAATACAAGATCCTTTTCCTGAGCTACGTTATTATTCGCCCGTAAAATTTATAAATTAATTCACTAAGCATATTGATAGGTGTGTAAACACCCATCCTTTTTACCACTTAACTACAATAATAACCGAGCCAAAACGTGTATTTTATGTCGTAAATGTCGGAATTATGCGTGGTTTGTGTTTTTGTTGTGATTTAGGACGAAAATGTGAAAAGGGGAGAAAACACGGGCATTCACGGGCTTTTATAGAAGAAAAAGACAAAAGACGAAGTCAAGAAATCAAGAGTGCAAAAAGAACGGAAGTCCAAGACCAATTCTGAAGATTTATCGAAGAAAAAGTCAAAAGACGAAAGTTTACTAAAAGCCGAAGAACTCAAGTCTAATTTATTGAAGAATTACAAGACGAGTTTAAAGAAATCCCGAGACAAAGTCGTTAAAGTCAAAAGATTAAGAAGACAAGGACTTAATCATGCAATTAAGGAAAGAAGAAAGAGGGGAGGAAGCTTCCTAAGCACCTCCCTAATCTCCCCTATAAATAGATCATTAGTGTTTTCATTTCATTTTGTTGGCTAATAGTGACAATTAGTTATTCTATTTTAATTATCTTGTACTTTAATTACATGTCATTTAATTAATTGTCTTGCACCTTAAATACATTTAATTTCAAGTAAGTTTTCTTTTAATTATTATCAATCTTTACTTTTCTTGTAAATCTCCTATCTACATTTCTTTAATCTTTATGCTTATTTGTTCATGTTCATTTTCTTTAGTTTTTGTTAAATTGATTAAGTGGTTTTTGATCATTTTGATTATTATTGTTAGTTTGATTGATTAGGTTTGATAGATTATCATTAGTTGATCATTTGTGGTTAGTTTGATTTAATCTTTTGGTTGATTTGATTAGTTTTTGTTTAGATTCGTGTCTATTTGTTTCTCCTTGTTCTTCGCTACTATTAATGTTTTCCCAAGTGACATTCCAAACCAAGCCACACATTCCGAATCAAAGTGTTGTTCAAGAAGTTCCGGATCAAGGGTTGTTCATCCGGAATATTAAACATTCCGGATCAGCTGTTCATTCGGAACATTCCGAATAAAGGATTTGTTGTGATATATTCCGAATCAATTTCTTCTAGATCAAGGGATTGTTCATTCGTAACATTTTCCGAATCAGGGGGCTTGAGTTCATTCGGAACATATTCCGAATCAAGATTTTATTCCGGGTCAACAAGATTATTCCGAACGAAGGCTTCATTCGGAACATTCCGGATCAGTGGAAGTTCCGAACCAAGGAGATATTCCGGATCAAGGAGTTTTATTCGGAATAATTAATTATTCCGGATCAAGGTCTTCATTCGGAAGATTCAAAGTTCCGAATCAAGGAGTTCATTCGGAACATCAAGTATTCCGAACCAAGGCATTATTCCGAATAAAGAGTTTATTCCGGATAAGTGACATATTCCGAGTGAGCATTTTATTCCGGATCAAGGGTTTTGGTAAATATTCCGAGTGAAGAAGAATCATTCCGAACGAAGGTGACATTCCGGATGAGTGATTATTCCGAACGAAGGATTATTCTGAACGAGCTGTTTTCAGGTTATTTTTAGTTTCAGTTTTTAACTTTCTGTTTTTAATTTTCAAGCTTTACTTTTCCCGCCTTTTTTCTTAGTTGCACTTTAAGTTTAATTGCTTTATATTTATTTTAGCCTTGCCTTAGTTTAAGTTTTAGTTGCGTTTTAAGTTTGCCTTAGATAGTTTTAAGTTAGCGTTATTTACTCTTAGTGCCTTTTAATTTTCGTCACGCTTTTAAATACTTGTCATTCATTTTAAATTAGAGTTAGATTTATTTTACCAGCTTTTTACTTTAAAGTTTTGCACTTTTTAATTACTACAACGACACAACTATTTGTTTCCACCAAAGAACGACTGAGTCGCATAGTTAACCAGGATCAATTCGATTAGACCATAACAACGAACTTTAATTTTTATACGGGCAAAATCTCTTGTATCAAATGGCGCCGCTGCCGGCTCTTTTCGTAAAGATTAACGGTTTTCTGTGAGAGACGCGTTGCTTTTTGGGATCCGTTCACTTGTGAGCGTTATTTTTCTTGCTTAAAAAATTAAAAAAAAAATCCAAAAAAATTAAAAATTGTTAAAAATCCATAAAAATTAAAAAATTTCAAAAATCCAAAAAGATTTTATTTTTATTGTGTATATATATTATCTTTGTGTTTGGTTTCTTTTTATTTTGCCTTTGTAGGTGTATGCCTACTAGATCTTCTACTTATCAAGAGCCCGAGACTCCTGAAGATTTAGCTATGGCAGGTGTTAACAACAACAATAATCCACCGCACCTCAATAATAACAACAACAATGTTCTTCCACAGCCCGATCTTCGGACAATGGAGGAGCTTTGTCAACCTACCATGTTTGGACGAGGAGGACCGATTGCGCCGATGCAAATCACGGCTCCGGAATTTTCGTTGAAGCATCATATGATCCAGCAAGTGCAAACTAATCCTTTTTGAGGAATGCCTGATGATGATGCCAACAAACACCTCGACAAATTCATTACTATCACTCAAAGCATGAAGTTGCCCGGCGCCACAATGTATGTTCTTCGCCTTCAACTCTTCCCACATACTTTATCACACCACGCCGAGAAATGGTTTGATCGTCTCCCGAAGAATTCAATTCATACTTGGGATGACATGACTCAACGCTTTTTGTCGCGTTACTTTCCACCATCCTTGGTCGCGAGCCTTCGCAATCAAATCAGCGGTTTCATGCAAGAACCCGATGAATCTCTCTTTGATGCTTGGGAAAGATATAATGTTTTGATCGATGGTTACCCAAACCACAACATGCTCCCTGTGACCTTAATTGATACTTTCTACAACGGTTTGACTTTTCGTGATCGTGATACGATTAATGCAGCCGCCGGTGGCACATTTATGAAAAGAAGACCCGAGGAGTGTAGAGAGCTTATTGAGAACATGACTACTCATCATAAAACTGGGATTCCTCCGCTTCTTCAAGGAACAACCCGAGAGTCAATGTTTCTTCTACTTCAGCAAACCCCGACATGACCGAATTCACCCGTATGATGACCGAAATGAACAAAAATATCTTGCTTCTCGCTACAAACCAACAACAAGTTAAAGCGGTAGCATCTCCTTGTGAGACATGCGACGGTCCTCACTCATACACTGATTGTCCTTCTACTCAAGGAAATCCGGAAAACGTGTATGCGGCTTACGGTAATTATTCACCAGAAAATTACCAAGCTCGACCTCAAGGGGATAGAAATTTGCTGAGTTACCGATGAAACAACTACCTTTCACCCAGTTTTTCTCCTCAAAACCAAAACCCCAACAACAACTACAATAGAAGCAACCAAATCCCACCTAGAGCTTCTAATCCTTATCACCCACCCGCTCAACAAACCCCACCCATGAATCAAGATGTTGAAGCGTTAATGAGAACCCAAAGAGAGAAAATCAAGAATCTACAGAGCCAAATTATCAATTTGAAAGGGGATATCACCAAGCAAGGGAATGACATTAGATCCGAGCTTCGAGATAATATACAATCCTCCTTCAGCAATCAAACGAATGACTTGAAGAATATGCTGGCTAGTTTCTTGCCCACCACTCAACCCTCTACTTCGAGTTCTCTACCTTCAAACACCGTCACCAATCCGCGAGCGAATGTGAGTGCTATTACTACCCGTAGTGGAGTTACCATAGTAGGACCACCTATCCCGCCCCCATCATCTAAACCTCCTCCACCACCATTTATCCCTCCTACTCCCACACGTAGTATTAGTACACCATTACCGTCTCCGCCTCGTCGTGACGAAGTACCCAAGAAGAACCCTTCAACATCTCAACCTTCACCAACCCCACCTTCCACCAATAAACCCAACATACCATATCCTTCTCGCTTGGACAAGCCTAACTTGCTCACTAAGGATGACACTCAAGTGTCGATTTATTTTAAGATGATCTCTCAAATGAATTTCAACATTAGCCTTGTTGAAGCACTTGTCCACATGCCGAAATTTGTCAAAGCATTCAAGGAATTGATTAACAAGAAGGAAAAGCTGATTGAGCTCGCCAACACACGCTTAAATGAAAACTATTCTGCAGTTATTCTTAAAGAACTTCCGAAAAAACTTGGAGATCCCGGTCGTTTTGTGTTGCCTTGCATTTTTAACAAAACCGAAGAATTTACTGCCCTAGCTGATCTCGGGGCCAGTATAAATCTGATGCCTTTAAGTGTTTGGACAGCACTATCATTACCCGACCTTACTCCAACAAAGATGACTCTTGAGCTGGCAAATCGCATTCTCGCTTACCCCGTTGGAATTGCCGAAGATGTGTTCATTAAAGTTGGCACCTTCACTTTTCCGGTCGACTTTGTTGTTGTTGATTATGAAATGGACCCTCGTATTCCTTTAATACTTGGTCAGTCATTCTTGAGAACCAGAAGAGCTTTAGTTGATTTTGCCGAAGGTGAATTAATTTTACGGGTCGGGAATGAACAACAAGTGTTCAAAATGGGGAAGCTTACAAGCAAATCCTTTGGAAGAGAATCAGCGAATATGATTAATGTGCTTGATGATTTTGTCGTCTACAACAATCCTCTATTTGATTCTTGCATTATTAATCCACTTTTTCAAGATGATATGGATGATTCTCTCTCCAATTTGGAACCTTCACCCATCTATGATTCTCCACCGATCTTTGATGCTTATGATGATGATTCTAGCTCAGATACGGATGATTATGATGACTTTGCTTCCGAGTATCCCGACAGGCCCACGTATGATGATTTTGATGAGGCCGATACTCTTTCCAGTGATTCTTCACATGATGAAGATCCTCTGCCATCACTTGATCCTACTTTGGATGATTACTCATTTGAGGAAGAATTCTCTACTTTTCTCAATACCTACTTCCCTCATGAGAGTGATGCCCCTCCTTTAGATTTTGACGATTATGGTCTTGATCCTACTTTAGATTTGAAGAAAATTCTTTCAAAGGAGAAGCAACCGGACGACACCAACATCCGCAACACGTATGATTTGACACCTCTTTGTCCACCTTCTGAGGACGAGGTTGTGCATTTTCTTCGCGGATCATCCTCAAATTCTGCTGAGCCTGAGTGCTATTTTCCCCTAAAGGAAAAGGTGTTCGACCCCGGTATCGATATTCTTCAGCCATCTCAGTATCCGTCTGACGAAATAAAAGGAAATATCTTTGGAACTTATGGAAATCTGCTTGCACCTCTTCACCCTTGGTACCACTGTGCTTCATCTTTGCTTAAGGGAACCTTGCCTACTCTTCTTTGGCTTGCCTTGTTCGCCTTAAGCTTGTGCTATTTGATGGATGAAAACTATGTCTTTGATCCCGGTGGATTTGTTTCATGCTTCTTCCTATGATAATCAAGGTCGAGTCAGGCTCACGACTCGGTGAACAAAAATCAAGCGCTTCTTAGGAGGCAACCCATGTATCTATCTTTTAGCTTCCCTTATCCTAAGTGTAGGGGAGACCCGTTGGTGCTTGCTATTTCCTCTCTTCTAATATTCAGGGATTAGGGCTTCAAAGACACACTCTTGATGATTTTTGACGACCCGTGATTCCGTGTTTCCCGTCTTCTAGGTTCTATCCTAAACTCTTTTCGATTCACTATTTTATATTTTCCAATATTAAAATAGGAATCTCTTTAGTTGTCTCTTCCTTAGCGAGATTTAAACAACGTGCACAATGTCCTAAGTGTAGGGGAGTTTACGCCCACATGCTTAAACATTGAGGACAATGTTTATATTAAGTCTAGGGGGGACTTCTATCGAAGTTAAGTGGTCTTTTCCTTGTATTTGTCCTCATTTTAACCGGAAAATCAATTTTTCGATATTTTTCAAAATTTTTGATCTATTTTTGCCTATTAGTTTTACCTTTGTATAGTTATTTTCTTTCTTTGCTAGAATAAATTTTTAATAAAGTGGTTTTAATTTTCAAACGTTGTGAATATTTTGACTCAACCCGAGTTTACTTATCTAAGTTTACTCTAGCTAGTATCCTTAACGTGTTTAAGTCAAGTTTTGCTAGGCTTTTATATAGGGAGCTATAAAACGCGAAAGTCTTAACTCTCACGGGTTAAGAACAAGAACTTTTCGCAAGTTCCTATAATTGATCCTAGAGAGTCGTTTATCAAGGGAACTTTAAAATGCGATTTCTAAACTTGAAAAAGTCTAAGAGTTTTCAAGATCCTATAGACGACTCGAAAACGCAAAACTTTGATTTAATAGGCTAAGCATCCATGAGTCTCATTCCTTGAGATTTTAATCTGTGGAGAACGAGAGATGATAGAGTCAATTATAAGTTTGGTATCCTTTCGTGAATTTATGTGAGTTAATTATAAGCCTATTCTCCCATCGCTTGCTAATAAATTTATCTGCAATAAATAAGGTTGTACGATTTGAAAAGTTACTTAGCTTCTAGCCCAAGATCGTTTAAAAGTTTCTCGGTATGGATTAGAGTTCATATCCAAGGCATAACTTATTGAACCGGGATGCAAAGATTGGTGAGTCCAAAAAGGCCCTAACAAGGCATGATGGCTATATTTTGTTACTAAAGATTCAAAGTGATGTGAAGAATCATTTATCAAAGATCAATATGAAGGATTGAGACACACGACGAAAAGCAAATACTCCCCAAAAGATCATGGAGAAGTCTATCCAAAAAGGCCCTAACAAGGTATGAGGATAAATAGATCCAAGTCCAAAAAGGAGGCGGATCGTTGTATATCAAAGTGCAAAATAAAGATTGGAGAAAAATGAAGAAGTCGTGGTCCAACTATGAAGAATCTCTCAAAACTTCAAGTGAAGAAATTCCTATTATGAAGAGAAGGCCATTATTTCATGAACGTCTCTCAAGATTTGAAGTATGAAGTCGCTGCCAAATATCGGTCCGAGAAAGGTCTCAAATCGTGAAGCGAGTTATGCCAAGATATGAACTTTATGAGGTCCCGAGAAGCAGTTTTAAAAGATTTTGTCCTTTATCTAACTATTGATTAAATCATTCACTTTATTTTCGGCCTAAATAACTATCAAAATAAGTCAAAAATGCATCCTCGTGATCATTCAAGACAATAATAAAATATAAGAGATACACCTAGGAATAAGGGGGTCTAAGTGAATAATTGGCCCACATGAGTTCGTGTTAGTTTGCTAACTTATAATAACAATGATCTCGCTTTTAAGCTTGGTTTGGAGAAAGTGAAAACTTGAGGATGATGATCATTCACAACATTTCCAAAACCCTAAGGTATGTTTTTGATTTCTTTACTTTGAATGTCTATAATTTCTATCTCTTTAATAAAGGCCAACGTGGATTGATTATGATGAAAAGTGTAATCATGCTTTGTAACTAATGCATTGCATGAGGACATTGCAATGGTCAAGTGTAAGGGATTTGATAGGTGTGTAAACACCCATCCTTTTTACCACTTAACTACAATAATAACTGAGCCAAAACGTGTATTTTATGTCACAAATGTCGGAATTATGTGTGGTTTGTGTTTTTGTTGTGATTTAGGAGGAAATCGTGAAAAGGAGAGAAAACACAGGCATTCACGGGCTTTTATCGAAGAAAAAGACAAAAGACGAAGTCAAGAAATCAAGAGTGCAAAATAAACGGAAGTCCAAGACCAATTCTGAAGATTTATCGAAGAAAAAGTCAAAAGACGGAAGTTTACTAAAAGCCGAAGAACTCAAGTCTAATTTATTGAAGAATTACAAGACGAGTTTAAAGAAATCCCGAGAAAAAGTCGTTAAAGTCAAAAGATTTAAGAAGACAAGGACTTAATCATGCAATTAAGGAAAGAAGAAAGAGGGGAGGAAGCTTCCTAAGCACCTCCCTAATCTCCCCTATAAATAGATCATTAGTGTTTTCATTTCATTTTGTTGGCTAATAGTGACAATTAGTTCTTCCATTTTAATTACCTTGCATTTTAATTACCTTGCACTTTAATTACATGTCATTTAATTAATTGTCTTGCACCTTAAATACCTTTAATTTCAAGTAAGTTTTCTTTTAATTATTGTCAATCTTTACTTTTCTTGTCAATCTCCTATCTACTTTTCTTTAATCTTTAATCTTTATGCTTATTTGTTCATGTTCATGTTCTTTAGTTTTTGTTAAATTGATTAAGTGGGTTTTGATCATTTTGATTATTATTGTTAGTTTGATTGATTTGGTTTGATAGATTATCATTAGTTGATCATTTGTGGTTAGTTTGATTTAATCTTTTGGTTGATTTGATTAGTTTTTGTTTAGATTCGTGTCTATTTGTTTCTCCTTGTTCTTCGCTACTATTACTGTTTTCCCATGTGACATTACGAACCAAGCCACACATTCCGAATCAAAGTGTTGTTCAAGAAGTTCCGGATCAAGGGTTGTTCATCCAGAATATTAAACATTCCGGATCAGCTGTTCATTCGGAACATTCCGAACAAAGGATTTGTTGTGATATATTCCGAATCAATTTCTTCCGGATCAAGGGATTGTTCATTCGGAACATTTTACGAATCAGGGAGTTTGAGTTCATTCGGAACATATTCCGAATCAAGATTTTATTCCGGGTCAACAAGATTATTCCGAATGAAGGCTTCATTCGGAACATTCCGGATCAGTGGAAGTTCCGAACCAAGGAGATATTCCGGATCAAGGAGTTTTATTCGGAATAATTAATTATTCCGAATCAAGGTCTTCATTCGGAAGATTCAAAGTTCCGAATCAAGGAGTTCATTCGGAACATCAAGTATTCCGAACCAAGGCATTATTCCGAATAAAGAGTTTATTTCGGATAGGTGACATATTCCGAGTGAGCATTTTATTCCGAATCAAGGGTTTTGGTAAATATTCCGAGTGAAGAAGAATCATTCCGAACGAAGGTGACATTCCGGATGAGTGATTATTCCGAACGAAGGATTATTCCGAACGAGCTGTTTTCAGGTTATTTTTAGTTTCATTTTTTAACTTTCTGTTTTTAATTTTCAAGCTTTACTTTTCCCGCCTTTTTTCTTAGTTGCACTTTAAGTTTAATTGTTTAGATTTATTTTGGCCTTGCCTTAGTTTAAGTTTTAGTTGCGTTTTAAGTTTGCCTTAGATAGTTTTAAGTTAGCGTTATTTACTCTTAGTGCCTTTTAATTTTCGTCACGCTTTTAAATACTTGTCATTAATTTTAAATTAGAGTTAGATTTATTTTACCAGCTTTTTACTTTAAATTTTTTCACTTTTTAATTACTACAACGACACAACTATTTGTTTCCACCAAAGAACGACTGAGTCGCATAGTTAATCAGGATCAATTCGATTAGACCACAACAACGAACTTTAATTTTTATGCGGGCAAAATCTCTTGTATCACATATGATACCGCGACTAAACATATCAGAAACCCACAATTGCCCTTATGAGGAAGTCTGCCAAACTATCCTTCTTAGCAAAATAAAGTATGTCTGTTTGACCACTGACGTGCTAGCAAGTGAGACTTGCCTAGAGAGGGGATGTCAGTCCCCAAATAGTACTATTTACAATATTAGCGCTTATTTCCGGGAAAATGATTAACAGTTCATAATTAAAAAGGGACTTTCAAGGCAGCTGTAAACATAGTATCAATAATTATATCTGAGAAGCATACCAAAAACACTTCTATTCTAGTTTAACATATATCCCCTCATGGGTTTTCAAATCATTTATAAATTAGATCTAGTGAGGCTATGAACTCACCTAGGATCCATAGAGTCTGAGCTATATCAGATATATTTCATTCACAGTTAAACAGCTTGATCACACAAACCATAACTTGGTCTTATAAACAACAGCTTGATCTCATACAGACCTAGATTAACACATTTTGTACAGTATCAAGTCTTTAATCTTTTGTTCAATCTTTCTAAGTATTTGGTTATATATTCTTTAATTATTATTTGGTGGTAATTCTAGCACCATTGTTCGGGCCATTATACTCAGAAGCCGTTCTATAAACGTTTGAGGAGCGAGGACACTTTAAATCGTAAACCCAACCACTCTGTTAGAACATAATATCGAGATGGAACATCTTTGTACAAAGCTCCCTACTAACATGATACCTTTATTACTTCATTATATTTATAATTAATCTTCTTTAGTTTCAAAATTGGCAAAAATAGCCTTTTAGTTATAATTTGGTATAATTACATTTTTAACCCCTAAAGTATATAGTTTTAGTATTTGCATTTTAAACCCTCAATATTCAACCTTAGGGCCTCAAAGTTTCCAAAATTTATTATTATAGCTTATACTTTCATAAAATGATACTTTTGGCCCAAAATGTTAAATAATTTCAAAAGTGACAGTTTTAGTCCCTATACTTGTAAAAATCACATACCAACCTCAAAAATGGACCAATGATCTAAGATTTTGAAACAAAGTTTCAAAACATGTTTGTAATCATAATAACAACATTTATTCAGAATTATAGCTTTTGAAATGGATGTTTGCTTATTATTTAATGTAAATTATAAAACTAGGGTTTTAAGACATCTTTAACTTATAACTTCCATTTAAATTAATGAAATGACTTAGTTCTTTTTAGATTATCTTTTTAAAATAATTTTGGCATTATAAAAACTCTAATAATTTATTATAACAATATCAAAGCATAGCTAACATATAAATTGCCTAGGTAGCTCCAAAATGGCTCCTAATGGCTTCCTATGAGCACTACTTGATATCAAAGCTTTAAGAGCATCAATGGCTTCCTTCTAGACCTAGGTTTTTTGTCTTGGGGGATGTCCTAAGACGTTTATAGAAGTGTAAATGAAGAATGGGTAGGAGATATAAAGGAAACGGGGTGCAAGTTCTAACAATTAGAGTTCGCGCCTATTTATAGTTTTTCCAACCCTTAGGATCCAAGGTAAAGCCTAGGACGTGTCAGGAGGATTTCTTAGTAACTAAGGATGGCTAGTGATGGTCTATGCAAGTTTTTAGGGTCTAGGATGAAAATATCTTAGTCTTGTGGCTAGGAATGAAGTCACGGCAATATAAGGATAAGAATGATGATGTGTAGCTTCAAGTAGGTGATGCACCTACTTGAAATCACATGGTAAATATCTTACAACATGTAAAATATCTAATTTTTAAACTTAGAATGGGAGGGAATGGTTTAAAATGGGTTTTTGGAGGGAAAACATAAAACAGGGTCTAAATTAGGGCTTGTAACTTTATACTTTGTGATTTTGGAGATTAAGGGCTTAGGAATGTGATTAGTGATGGATTAGGTCTTTGGTTTGATTTTTAACAAAGGTTTGATGTAAAAATGGGAAGAAAACGTAGGCGAGTTAGGGTTTCTAATGATTTATGGCTAAGTCTTAGGAAAAGTTCTTATCCTTCAATTAGCTACCAATGTAAACTCAATTTATGCATCCTACATTATCCATGATGTATTCATGAAGTCCCTACATTGGTTTTACTAAGTTATTCTAAGTAAACATGTCTAAAGGGTGAAAATACTCATTTTGACCTAATTTACAAGTCATGCATTGAAATCTTGTACCTTGTGCATTAGGGTACTTGTACATTGTCTTAATATAATCTTATAACCTTAATAAAGTTCAATGGGTGTTTGTATACTTGTCCTAAAAGACTAGGTAGTTGTTGATACAAAAGTTGGGCGATTCTTGCTATACCCGAATTAGGCTTAATTTGGGTTGGCTGAACTCCGGCTCCTACACCAAGTGAATTATCTGGTTGGGATCTTGCAAACTAAAACAACACGCGTTAGGCTTACCGTGGGAATGTTTCCCACGATTAGACTCCGGCGTGAGAGTAAGTAATCGGTTAGGGTTATAGGGATCGGATGAGGTGTGAGTGTGTAGAATGTAATACCTTTGTGGAACCCTTGGGGGTTCCTTATATAGGCAGTGAAACCCTAATGGGCTGTCACTGATGCTTTGGCCCCAAGGAAAGGATAAATACCAGAATTAGATTGATTGTTATCTTCTAATTATGGTGAGTGAATATTCTCTCCTTTGGGATAAATCCTAATCAAAGTAGGAGTATGATTCTGTCTATCCCTGTAGCGGTCATGCCAGGCCGTGGGCCGCACACATGTCTGCGGTTACTGTTCATCTAAGCCCATAGGCTTAAATAACATTAATCCCACCCATCTGTGATGGGCCAGATACGGGTAGTACCCGTGGGCCGGGTTCATGACCCGGCTGGGGACTATACGTCATCATGTCCCCCCAGTCTAGTTGTTACAGCCATAGGCGTAACCTCTAGACTATCAAGATGATCCCCGGACATACCAAGAAAGATCCTTAGGGAATGATAAATTTTTCAAAAATTTGTTTTGGCCGCACGTGGAAACCTAATTTAGGAAGTTTATTCCAATGATACCTCAGCCGTACGTGACGATCGAGACAAATTAAATGTAGCATTGAATATGGTCTTACGTATGACCGTATATCCCGACACAAGAATGAATGCATTAATGATAGTCAACTAGTCAGTCGTACGCCTGAAAAAGTGCACCATTAATGCCCACCTTTGAGCCACGTAAAAATGTCAAGAAGTGACCTGTGGGTCCCTTATGACGTTTCAGAATTGTCAGAAATCCCATTCGTTGGATAGGCGTAGTGGCTTACACGTGGCGAACATCCACGCTACCTCGAAAATCGAGGCAACCCTATATAAGAGTTAGTGTGTGCCACTGTTACACACACAGTTTATATTCATGTTGGGTCAAAAAGTTGATGTGGCAGAAACTCAAAAATGAAGAAAACATGAAGATATTGTCTAAGCATTGTCAAGAGCAATTTAGGCGTTGACAAGAACAAATTAAGCGTTGATGGCTCAAGCATTGTCGTGTGCAATTCAAGCATTGTCACATGCAATTCAAGCATTGACAAAACGTAGACAAAGAAGTTTATGGAAGCTTCTATTTAGATAAACATGCAAAGATATTCTTCATAAGTTTATTTAAATAGAAGATTTACTTGTTTATTTGTTATTATCTCTTGTAAACCCTAATCCTTACACTATAAAAGGAACCAAGGGTCTTAGGTTTTAATCATATAATTCATTCACAATGTAAACCTAAAAGCGTGTGTGCACTAGACGTAGGATTCAATGTATACACGTCTAGTGGATGTTTGTTATTAATATAATGAACATCCCTTTTGTTTTAATTCATGTTATTCGTGCCAAAACACCTTGTTAATGTATCATGTTCTAATTCCGCTTTGATTGTATAATCATATGAACATGGTGCATTCCTAGTTGCTTAAAAGATCCGGAAACCAAGGTTCCACAATTGGTATCAGAGCCTCGTGGCTCGTGATGCTAGGACCAACAAGGTGTTCGTGTATGGTGAAGAAAAGAAAAATCCGTCTAGGGTTTTTCTGGACGTTTTTGTGTGCGCAGCAGTATTCAGAAGGTCATAACTTTTGATTGAACCGTTGGATCGTCACGAAATTTCTTGTGTGTATTCTATACACATATATCTAGACATCCACTAGAGGGATTGTCAAGTTTTATCTTCAAGAAAAAGTTATTAAGCGTCAAAGTCAGCAGAAGGATGAATGCAGTTTTCTGTAAACAGCCATGTTCAAAACACGTTTTCTCCTTCGTTAACCGTTGGATCTTCGTGATTTTTGAACTGTAGATTCTTGGCATTTGTGTCTAGGATCTCACCGAAAGGATCTTCGATCTGAGCTCTCTTGAAGAAGTTATTCAAGGTCAAAGTTGGCTATATAATGAGATACTCAAGTTTCTGCTTTCACATAAAATCATGACTAGGGTTTCTTTAAACCCTAAATCGACATAAGGCAGAAAGGTTTGAGGTTCTTGGCTGTTATAATACATGGTGGTTCATAAGATTCAAACCCTAGTATGTTTTTCTCATAACCCTAATTAGGGTTTCGGTTTAACTTATTCAGAATTTAGGGTTTGTATCAAAAGAAACAGTTGATTAAGGGTTGTAGAAGGGTACAGTTTGTACTTAAAACAAAGAAAAGGCTGCAATCGTCCAATCAAGGAATGTAGCAAAAGAATAGCAGTTTATGTTCACATGGCCAAAAAGAGATGCATTGTGGTCATGTGTTCACACGGTGCTTCAAACTTGATTGGTCAGAATCATCATGTTCACACGTTATCACAAGTACAAGTGATTCTTATTGGAGGAAAAAGATGTGTTCACACGGTTGAAGGACTCTCATTGGTGCACATATAATCACAGTGATAATAGTTTACAAGCCAAATATCACGTCCAGATTTAATGCCGTATGTTATGGGGACAAGATATACTTGTTGTTACGTGAATTCAGGAAAGATGCGTCTTCAAAGGAAAGAATGTTACTTCACGTGGGAGTTGTGTACACACGATCAAAAGTCAAAAGAAAGAAAAGGTACGGTCATATAAAATCTTTGATTTTATGGGATATGCTTCAGCGTGGACTCCCTAAAAATCAGGAATTGCTATGTGACTTTCTTATTTATCATATATAAGACGTGTGGGATGCAACTCATCATGAAGGGATATGTGATTTATTGTTCAAATCTTATTCTTCCTATTTTAAAGGAAAACGTGGAAAGATGACACGTTTTAGAGGAGTTTCCATAACAACTTGTTTTTAAATTATCTCGTAATATATGCTGAATATGGAGGCTATTCTCATGGGAAGAAGTGGATCTGGATATGTTATGGATGCAGTTTTTTGAAGTGACGTGGGATGATTATAAACAGAATGCAAAGATATGGAACATATATGTGTTTGTTTAATCAAGCCTATATTATACAAGTTATTTACTTGTGTTTTAGTCACTTTTGGATGCTGATGACGTCAGCAGAAAGAGCCGTTGACAAGAGTGGAGTAGACGCTGACAGGAAGTAATTTGACGCTGACAGAATAAGTCAACGTTGATAGGTTGATAGTGTTGTCCGATATATGGTATTTCAAGCGCTGATAAGTATTGTTCGATATTGGACAATACATCTGGTAAAGATATTGGACAGAGAAGGATATTGGATAACACAATGATTGCTGCTGTTTGAGAAAATTGGTACGTTTTGAGCACACAAAAAGGTGGTATTTACACACGAAGGTACATGGAATCTCCTTTATAATTTAGAATATCATGTTGATATTTATGGCTCGGATATTTTTAAAAGGAATTAATGATCTTAATGCGAGTTGGCAACTATTCGTGGGAATTTGATGGATATTTAAAGTATGTAATCGGGTTAGCCTTGTAAAAGAGTTATCCGTAAGTAACTTTTACATATGCTATATTATTTCATAAAGATTCGTCATGAAGAAGTGTTAGCTTAAGGGGAAGAATTCTTATGGTAAGTTTGATGATTGAAGAAGATTTTCGCGCGTTTGTGTTCTATCATATCTTAAAGTCGTGCACTCCCAGTCATAGAGTTTAAAGATAACTTGTTCGTGCTTTAAATGTTTGGTGACGAAGACTTGTCATAACACTTGAAGGAGTTACATTATCGTGCTCAGTGTCTCACAAAGGATGAGAATATTGACAAGGGATCGAGGTCTACTTATACTTTGTACCATGAGTATAAGTTCTTTATCACGTGGATAGTACAAGACATGGAACATAGGTTTGGGTTACTCTACTTCTACATCAAAAATATTATATTAATTGTTCTTCAAGATCATTACATAGAGCTACATTTGGAGAATCTTCAAAGATTGCATACATTGTTTACTTCCTTGTTGATGTGACAAAAAGGGGAAGAAATACATGCTACACTTGAGGGGAAGCAATTTGAAGATCATGTACAACTTACAAGAGATACACATAGAGTTTTGCCGACATCAACTAGGGGAAGATTGTTGGGTCAAAAAGTTGATGTGGCAGAAACTCAAAAACAAAGAAAAATGAAGATATTGTCTAAGCGTTGTCAAGAGCAATTTAGGCATTGACAAGAACAAATTAAGCGTTGATGGCTCAAGCATTGTCGTGTGCAATTCAAGCATTGTCACATGCAATTCAAGCATTGACAAAACGTAGATAAAGAAGTTTATGGAAGCTTCTATTTAGATAAACATGCAAAGATATTCTGCATAAGTTTATTTAAATAGAAGATTTACTTGTTTATTTGTTATTATCTCTTGTAAACCCTAATCCTTACACTATAAAAGGAACCAAGGGTCTTAGGTTTTAATCATATAATTCATTCACAATGTAAACCTAAAAGCGTGTGTGCACTAGACGTGGGATTCAATGTATACACGTCTAGTGGATGTTTGTTATTAATATAATGAACATCCCTTTTGTTTTAATTCATGTTATTCGTGCCTAAACACCTTGTTAATGTATCATGTTCTAATTCCGATTTGATTGTATAATCATATGAACATGGTGCATTCCTAGTTGCTTAAAAGATCCTGAAACCAAGGTTTCCACAATTCATTCCGCCATTGTTATTCCCAAGCTCCTTCCTTAAATCTTTTGCCTCTTATTCCACGGATTTCCTCCGCCGCAGGTTAGATCATCACGCCTCTCAAGCCCTTTTTATAAAACATGGTAAAGGACAATCCCCTTATTACGGATGTCCTGAACGTGATGCCTGCGGAAAAATACATAGACTTTTTGTCTAAGTATTATATTCCCGAAAGCGTACACCCAACCTATCCAGGTGAAGGTGAAGCGATTACGGATGCACCGAGGGGAAAGATAGGCGTGTACACGCGCCTATTCGATTCGGCTAACTACCGCATCCCCTTATCCAAGTTTTTGGTAGATCTGCTTCTATATTATGACTTCCACATAACCCAGCTGCACTACATAGGGGCATGTAAAATCAATCAATTTGAGATTACCTGCCATACGTGCGGAGTAACCCCGACCGTAAATCTATTTAGGGTCTTTTACTCCCCCCAACTAGTGAATGGGTGGCTGTCGTTCAAAAAACGATCCGGGAACGCCCCCATGACGTATAGGAAGCCCTTAGACTCCCTCAAGAGTTGGTACGACCATTACTTTTTCGTTGATGAGAAAGTATTCCCTACCCCGTTTGTCCTCAAAACCAGAGTACCCAAGGACTTTCCGCCCAAATCCAAAGACTATAGTAGTAAGGATTTGAAAATTCTAGATACCCACCGCACAGAATTTCATAGGGGTTTATCGGAGCACTTTCTATGCCTAGTAGGGATAAGCCGCTACTACTATGGGAGGGAGGATATGTATCCGTGCTTTCTGACTGAACGTAGGCAGGGTAGGTCCACTCATATTTGTAGATGTAATAAATGCCACATATGTATTTCGTGAACTTACTAATCCGTATATATGCACATGTCCGCAGAGATGAACCTACATGGACTATTGCGCCAAGGCGACCCAATGAAAGCTCCTGAAGGATTCCGTCCGCTGAAAGAAAATGAACTCCCCCTACTTGATGCAACCATAGACAAAACCATCCCGCTGGAGGAAACCACCGAGCAGAGATCAGATGAGGGAGAGCCCGTGATTGAGAAGTCCCCGCTTGACTTCCACAACGAAGATGGTGGAGGACTGGTGCTGGAGGGCACCGTACCGCACCAGGATGAAGAAGAAGAAGAAGAAGATCTCACCAACCCTGCTGACCACCGCACTGGCGAGGATGAAGAAACTACCCAAGCTTTTGGGTCACCCAAGCCTAAATCTAGGAAAAGAAAGACTACCAGGAGGGTAGCAAAAACTCTAGGGGACGGGGCTGGGGCATCTAATGCTCCCCGAAAGAAACTAAGGAAAGACCATCCGCAGTACCAGGAAGGAAGCAGCACTGCTACAGCCCAGGTCGACCCCTCACCGCGCGCAGATGAGCAAGTCTGGATGGCCACCCCCGTGAATGCTGTAGCCCCCACCATCATGGAACCCATCACTGGCACTACGTAAGTACCTTGTTTAATACTCACAGGATATTGATCCATAAACAAAACTAATGTGTGATAATAACAGGGCTGATCCGTCAACCGTGGCCCAAGAGAAGGAGGTGGAAAGGGAACCCTCTCCTGTGACATCAATGAGACCTACATCCCCTCCGGTGACCCATGCTGAGGAGCCACATCCTGAGGAACCCGACACTAGCCTACGCCTAGCATGGAATTTATCTAGCTTAACAAGGTTAGAGGCGGAGTCCGAGTGCTCTGAATTTATTGTACACATCACTCCTCCAGCACTGGCGCAAGATTTGGACGAGCTGGAGCATGAGACGTTGCTGGAGCCGTTTGATTTGTCCTCCGCACACCAGGTGACGGTTGGTGCGGCCTTAAGTCGCTGTCTGATCAAGGCCTTGGCTAATGTGAGACGTGCTGACAAAAAGATAGCTCGCCGTGAAGCACTGGTGGGTAAACACGAGAAAACCATCACATCCTTGCAGGCAGCACTGGTCGTGGCCGAGTCAACCGTAAAGGAACAAGCCCATCACGCCAACGCATGTGAAGAACGTATTTCCGAGCTGGAGGCCCTTTTAGCGGCATCCAACGAGAAGGTATGCTCTCACATTTAATGTTTATTTTGTGCATACAAAAAACCATATTGTCCCTTTAGTAACTCTAAGTGTCATATATAGGTATCCGCAGCCGAAGCTGCTACTAAATCTGTAACTATACAAGCCTTCACTATTGCTCAGGAGCGCGTCGCGCTGAAGGATGATCTAAACCAGGCGCGGACTACTTTGGACGAGCAAGCTGCAGCAGCTGAGGGCGAACTAAGCCAGATGGCCACGGACTGTGCTGAAATGATATGTCCTCCTTTGCTCACAGCCATAGCTGGGCGTAGATGGATGGTTGGCCAGGGAATGCGGCTTGCCGTGAGCAAAGTGACAGAAGCTCCTTACCTGTTGAAGGCCTTTGTGGACGTTTTATCAGACGGTATAGACCGTGGTAGGCACGAGGGGCTAGTCAAAGCTGCGGAGCTTATAGGCAAGAAGGAAGATATCACCCAGCATGCCTACCACAACCCTCTAGCCGTAGACAAGATGACTGCGTCAATGGATGCTCTTGCTGAAGTCCAACACCCCCTCCTGGACGACGAGCTAGAAGCGCTAAAGGATGCTCCTAATGAGGTAATAATGTCCAAGCTCACTGCTGATCCCATCCAACTGACTTTGCCCACCTACGACTCTGTGTCGAAGGTGATGAAAGGTGAAAAGTTACTGGCCGAGGCGTTGGATGCGAATATGATCATGACACAAGATGGGAAGCATGCTCACGGGGAGGCCCTCCGCACCTTGATTGAAGAAGGGAAGAAGGAGATAGCGGAGTTCCTACCTCCGTTGTAATTTACATTGCAAACATTCGTTTTATTTTATTCGTCCGTGTATGTATACGGCTAAAACTGATGTTGTAATAACTTGTCATATGTATGCAAGCAAGTCCGTGATGACCACGGCTATTTTGCTGTTATGAATTTGAAACTTGTGTATATATTTTTTTTAGATATCATATACCTGTACTGCATGACATGTCACGTCTTACTAAAAAAAATACAATCAAGTCTATATTTTACTAGACGTGCGGCGTGCGTCTTTACCATGCGAAGCACTACGTGAGCGCGACATATGGAAACTTATCACAACGTCTTGTGAGTAAGGTGTCTAGTAAGGATACATGATCTGCGTCGCTGGGGTTGCATCCCTCTTATGCGACAAGTTGAATTATTAGGTTCACTTAATCCTCTTACCCCGCCTGGAGGCGCATTGTACATGTACGGTATTGAATGAATGCATATGAATAAGATATAGCACATTGTAGTAATAACAACTAAATCTATACGATAATAGGAAAATCTAAAAAAGAAGAAAATCATTTGCACAAGAACAAGTCGTGGAGCTAGCTAGGCACCACGGCATTTCATTAGAACGTTTACGTTTTTTTGTTTGAACAAGAATGGGAAATCCTAAAAACAAAAGGAACCTAGAAAGCATAAAAAACAAAACAAAACAAAGAGAACACATGGATCTTCATTGAAGCTAGATATAGCGAAGTGTCCATGCGGAAGCCGTAGCTTTCAAAGATAGCACCTTTTTAGATTGTAGATATTCCATGTGCGTTCCAGGTCGCGACCATCCATGTCACGTAACTTATACGCGCCGCGTCCTAAGGCTTCCGTGACCTCATACGGTCCTTCCCACTTAGGGCCCAACTTTCCTGTATTCTCCGCTCGACTTGCCTCGTTAGCACGATAGACATAATCTCCGGTCGAAAAGAAACACCTTTAACCTTGGCGTCATAATAAGCCTTCATCCGTGCCTTGGACTTGGCCTCATTGATAGCCGCTATCTCCCTTTTTTCCTCCAACAAATCCAGAATGATCCGGAGCTGCTCGTCCTTTGTGACGACATTAACCTCCGCTATGCGGATGGTAGGCATTCCTATTTCTGCTGGTATAACAGCTTCAGTGTCGTAGGCCAACGCGAATGGGGTGTCCCCGTTGGCTGTTTTGATTATAGTCCTATGTGCCCATAGAACATGTGGCAGTTCGTCCACCCATTTGGCACTTCGTTCCTCCAGGCGTGCCTTAATGCCTTCACCCAAGCTTCTATTTGCTCGTTCCACAAGACCATTTGTCTCCGGATGTTTAACAGATGCGAAGCTGCGCACCAGTCTTTGAATGGATTATCCACGAACTGCTTCCCGTTGTCCGAGATGATTTCTCCTGGTAAGCCAAAACGGCATACGATGTTCTCCCAAACAAACTTTTTAACTTGTTGGCCTGTGATAGATTTGACTGCCTTGGCCTCTATCCAGCGTGTAAAGTAGTCCATTGCGACAATCAAGAACTTAACTCCCCCCGCAGCTACGGGAAAAGGTCCTGCAATATCGATCCCCCACTTATAGAATGGCCATGGGATGTAATTGGTGTAAGTTCCTGCTGCGGATGTCGTGGTACTGGTCTGTGCACTTGGCAATCACTGCACTTGCGAATCATGTCGCGTGCATCCCTATGCATAGTAGGCCAATAATATCCTGTGCGTAGAGCTCGAGCTACTACAGATCGGGGACCCGCGTGCATGCCGCATAACCCTTCATGTATCTCACTGATCACATAAGTAGCCTGGCGTGGCCCAACATACCGCAACCACGACTGCAAGAAAGAGCGCTTGTAAAGAATACCTTCTCGAAGCTCGAAATGCTGCGACTTCCTTCTGATGCGTCGTGCCGCTTTTTCCTCGTCTGGAAGGGTTTCATTAGTCAAATAGTTGATGATCGGGGTCATCCATGTAGGTCCATCTTCCTCAACTATAGCTGCGACTTCCCCTTCTGTTATAGACTTTTCCTTAAGTATTTCCACCAAGACTTGTTTGGATAAGTGGGCGAAACTTGTAGACGCGATCTTGCTAAGAGCGTCCGCCTTCTTGTTTTCTCCTCTTGGTACCTGCTTGATAGAAAACTTACTGAAAGCCGCGATGAGTGACTTGGCTTTCTCCAAATATCGAACCATGTTATCCTCCTTGGCTATGTACCCCCTAGAATGTGGTTCGCGACAAGCCGTGAGTCCACGTAGGCCTCAAGGTTACGGACTCCCATTCTAGCGGCGATTTTTAAACCCTCAATCAACGCTTCATATTCTGCCTCATTATTGGCGGCTGTGAACTCAAAGCGCAGGGCGTACGTAAACTCCATTCCTTCCGGATTCGTAAGGATGAGACCAACTCCTGATCCATCCATGCACGAAGATCCGTCCGTAAATAATACCCATGGTTCTGATGGGGTTTCCTCTCGTTGTACGATTGGTCCCTCCTCATCCGGCTTCTCTATTAAGAAATCTGCCAAGATTTGGCCTTTAACAGCCGTCCTTGGTCTATAAGATATGTTATGTTCTCCCAATAGAATGCTCCACTTTTGTAGCCTACCGGCCACCTCTGGTCTGGATATGACTTGTTTTATTGGTTGATCAGTAATAACTACGATTGGGTGCGCCTGAATGTACCGGCGCAACCGTTTCGTAGCAAACACTAATGCTAAAACCAATTTTTCCATGGAAGAATAATTCAACTCCGGCACTTGCAGCGTTCTACTTATAAAGTAGACCGGAGTTTGGACTGTGTACCTATCCGTCATGAGTACCGCACTTATTTCTCCATGCGTGGCTGATAGATACATGATGAGCTCCTCCTTGGGCCGGGGAGCCACTAGCATGGGGAGAGATGCAAGGTGTTGCTTGAGTTGACCAAAGGCTTCCTCAGCTTCCTTTGTCCATCGGAAGTCTCCCTTCTTAATGCACTTCTTGAGTGTTTTGAATAGGGGGAGTGACTTCTCCGTGGACTTCGATAAGAACCTGTTTAGCCCGGCCAACTTCCCTTTTAAGGATTGCACCTCTTTCCGTGTCTGAGGGGATGGTAACTGTATTACCGCGTCCGTCTTTTCTGGGCAAGGATTGATGCCATTTGGATCAATCATATATCCAAGGAACATTCCTTCCGTTGCCCCAAACGTGCATTTCTTTGGATTTAGTTTCATATTAATCCTCCTCAATGTGTCAAACGTCTCTTGGACGTCTCGGAGAAGTACATCCTCCGTATGGCTTTTGATGACTAAATCATCAACATAGACCTCCAGGTTGCGGCCTATCTGTGAGTCGAAGGCTTTGTCAACGAGCCGCTGATATGTTTCCCCGACGTTCTTTAGTCCGAATGGAATTTTTGTATAGCAGTATACGCCTTGACTAGTATGGAACGCCGTCTTCTCCGCGTCCTCTTCCGCCATCTGGATCTGGTGGTATCCTTTGTATGCATCTAAGAAGCACTTAAAGGGATATCCACATAGGGATTCCACCTTCCAGTCGATCTCTGGTAATGGATAGCAGTCCTGCGGATAGGCTTTGTTCAGGTCTGTGAAATCCACGCACATGCGCCAACTCCCGTCATGCTTTTTGACCATGACCGGGTTGGATAACCACTCGTGGTAGTATACCTCGCGCATGATACCTGCATCCACCAATTTCCGTACCTCATCCAATATTACTTGGCTGCGTTCTGGTGCTTGGCCACGCTTCTTATTCTTAACGAGAGGATATCCCTGGCAGATTTGGAGCTTATGTTCTGCTATCGCCCGCGGAACGCCCGTCATGTGCTTGGGCTCCCATGCGAATACATCTAAGTTTGCTTTTAGGAGAGAGCACAAGGCCCTCTTGCCGCTATCCGAGAGTGTTCCCATATGGATACCTCTTGTTCCGGATAGTCAGGATGGATTGCCACCTTCCAATTGGGAGGTGGTGATCCAACCTTAGAGGGAACGGGTGGAACTGGTGTTGACACTGCATGACACTCGGATGGTGGTATGATTGCATTATAGATAGTGAAAATTCCTCCTTCCACAGGGAATTTAATCATTCCGTGAGCTGTGGAGGGTACTGCCCGTATGGCCAGGATGCCTGGTCTGCCTATGATCCCATTGTATAGAGAGTGTGAGCGTATCACCATAAAGTTCATCCACGCCGTGGTGGAATGCTCTTCATTCCCAATGGTTACAAGCAGACGTAGTTGTCCTATTGGCCATATGGTGTCTCCACTAAAGCCAATGAGCGGCGCCGTGGCCGGTACTAATTGGCTTCTTATTTCTGGTCGTAACTGTACGAAACAGTGTACGTATAGAACTTCTGCTGATGACCCTCCATCCACATACATACGGCGGACATTGTGTGTTCCAATGCTTATCTCAATAGTGAGAGGCGCATCGGTCACATCACTTGCCGTGATGGGAGGGAATGAGATTTCTCTGCTGCGTGAAAATTTTTGACTAACTTTCTGCCTTGTGCGGCGCTGCCTGGATTGGATCATGTATATAGTTGAAGGTTTTTCCTTTTGGGGATCCTTCTTGTCATACTTATTGTTGTCTTTTCCATCCTTCCAATCCTTGACCAAATACTTGAGTTTGCCTGACTTGATCAGTGACTCAATGTGCTTCTTGAGCTGGATACATTCCTCCGTGTTGTGGCCCTTGTCGTTGTGGAATTTGCAAAAGCGATTTCCTTGACGACGGTCCAACGGAGTCGTCATTGGGGGAGGTCTCGGGAAGTTGGCCCCTTCTGTCACCACGATCTCCCGATAGGACATCTTTAGAGGGGTAAATTTGTCCTCCGACCGCCATCCTTTGTTTTGGCTCTTGTAATCTGAGCCCCTCCCACTGTTCTGGTTGTTTTGACCGCCCGACTGTCTCCTGGACTGGTCGTTCGATCGGTAATTGTTTCCTTTTGAAGGGTAAGCCGCGGCTACCGTGGTTTCTCCCTCTATGAAGTTTCTGACCCTTTCCATAAGGTCGTCATACCTCTCCGGACGCTTGTCATTGAGACGTCTGATTAACTCCCTGTCTGTTATGGCGTGTATATAATCGGAAATTTTCAGAAGTTCCGGCATTGTCTTTGTGCGTGTGCACTCGTCATTGAAGCGTTCAGTGAAGGCCTCCGTAGATTCCCCCGGCCGTTGCTTGACGGTTGCCAATGAGACCGGGTCCCTATTATACTTCTTTCGCTGAGTATAATTGTTCTTGAACGCAGTACGTAGTTCAGTAAAGCTATCAATGCTTCGCGGAGGAAGTCCCTCAAACCAATCACGAGCATTGCCGATCAAGGTTGAATTGAACATTTGGCACCAAATAGGCATGGGCCATCGTTCAATTTTCGCATGCGTGTCAAATATCTTTAGGTGATCATCCGGATCACCATTCCCATCATAAATTTTGACACATGCCGGCATGCGACGCTTTGTATCCTCGGAGTAATTCCGTATGCGGAGAGTAAAAGGATCTTCCCTGGGATCAGCCCATGGACGGTTGAGATTAGGGTCACACCACGGGCGGGAAAGATCTTCTGCTTCCGCCTCTCGATAATAGAGGCCGCCATAGTACTCTTCGTTGTCTGGTGGCGGTGGAGGAGTACGCCTAGGTCGGCGACGCTTGGGTGGATGGTCATCCGAATCCTCTCCTGATGGACCGGGAGAAGGGGGCGGTGCCCCATCCTTTGGCTGAGGGCCGCTCTTGTGAGAAGAGCTAGGAGCCTTCTTCCCGGTATTCATCCTGTCTCACACGCTTGTGCGGCGATTAGTTCTGGTTAGATCCAGATCTGGTCGTTCGGGTGAATCGTCGGACCTCTCTCCCTCCTCACTGGATTGCAGTAGTTCCTGCATAAGTCGATCCCCTATGCGTTCGAACATGTTCCTAGGTTGGGGAGTTTCCTCAAAGAGGTTCCGCTCCTGAGGTCGTGCCCTTCGCTTCCTCTGAATATGAGGAGAGATGCTTGGTCCGGAACTGCCAAAGTTGAGCCTAGATTGGAGGTCCCTCCCTTGGTTAAACCTGGATGCAATTCCTGGGACGATCCTCTCGAAGTTCTGCGTGAGAACTCGAGTGAGATCTTCCTCACTAAGTGGTTCGACCTCCACTTCTTCCTCAGTCGATGGTCTGCGCGGCTCCTTGTTAGGGGGGTTGGGCGCACTCCCTGGATCAGGGTTGTCCAAGGTCGAAGTAGGTGGTGGGGTGACAGAGAACGTGCTTGTCATACCCATGGACTGAAGACCACTTCGGTTGTTTGGTCGGCCGACTTGGTTGGTAGGGGATCGATTGGGAATGAGTATCCCTTCCCCTGGGGACTTCCGATTCCCAGGATTTGTGTTCCTGGGGTTTCCTTGCGGATGTCCCTTCGTCATTGAGAAATCGAGATGAGATTTGCTCTAGCTTAGTGTAATGGTCCCACGGATGGCGCCAACTTGTTGATACAAAAGTTGGATGATCCTTGCTAAACCCGAATTAGGCTTAATTCGGGTTGGCTAGACTCCAGCTCCTGCACCAAGTGAATTATCTGGTTGGGATCCTGGACACTAAAACAACACGCGTTAGGCTTACCGTGGAAATTTTTCCCACGATTAGACTCCAGCGTGAGAGTAAGTAATCAGTTAGGGTTATAGGAATCGGATGAGGTGTGAGTGTGTAGAATGTAATACCTTTGTGGAACCCTTGGGGGTTCCTTATATAGGCAGTGAAACCCTAATGGGCTGTCACTGATGCTTCGGCCCCAAGGAAAGGATAAATACCAGAATTAGATTGATTGTTATCTTCTAATTATGGTGAGTGAATATCCTCTCCTTTGGGATAAATCCTAATCAAAGTAGGAGTATGATTCTGTCTAACCCTGTAGCGGCCATGCCGGGTCGTGGGCCGCACACATGTGTGCGGTTACTGTTCATCTAAGCCCATGGGCTTAAATAACATTAAACCCACCCATCTGTGATGGGCCGGATACGGGTAGTACCCGTGGGCCGGGTTCATGACCCGGCTGGGGACTATACGTCATCAGTAGTGATTCCATGTAGATTTCTTAATATAAGGGTTTTTAGGTCATTAATCCTAATGACTTTCTATCTTAGGTAATTAGGGTTTATATCCTTATGTACACTTATTCTTAGGCTTATATGATATGTTTATGACTTATATGGTTTCTACATTCTTGGTTTAAGGGTTTATATAGGTTTACCATATTCTAGGGATAATTAAGGGAGCTTAAGATCCTATGCTTTGATAACTTGTACCTTATGCTTTACCAACTTGTAACTTCACTTGAAATTAATGTATAACCTTAATATGATACTTAGTTTAGTTTTATAATTAATGGGAAAAGATTAGACTCTAGTTCATTATAGTATGGATTTTATATGCTAATCTTGGTTATAGGTCATTTACTTGCAGTTAGCTTGAGATTAGTGAATATTAGTGTTTTGTGATTATTTACCTTTTCTTTATATGTTAGATTATAATTAGTATATTGTATTTGATACTTGTACATAGATATTATGTAGTCATATTGCTTGAAACATTGTTTACCAAGGGTTTCTAGGTGGTTATCTAGACTATTATGTTCATTTACTTGTACCTAGCTTTGTATAGTTTTTTCTTGCCATTCTTAGGTATTATTATGTCTTCAAAGTATAGTTTATAACTTGTTTATAATCCATAATGATTTATTCATATGTACTCTCCATTCATAGTTTACCATTCTTGAGTCTATAACTCAGTTAAAGGTACACAAATGTATTTTCTCAAATACTTTCTAAAAAAAACCCTAATTTCTCTCCAATGGATTCCACCTTCTTCCTAATCTAAACGCCATTAATCTCTTTTTCATCCTCCAATCTCCTTAATAACACTCTTTTGATATCTATCCTACCGTCTTTGTGGATTGTGGGATTGATTTTATCGTTTTTTATTTGGGCTCGACGAGGTTTGTTAAGTAACGTTTAAGATTAGGGTTTCTGTGTGAGTTACTATTGTTAAGGGTTTTGTTTATTGGTGCTTTATTTGTGGGTCGGTTGAGATTCCAATATTTTATATTATTTTTGTTGCGTCCATCATGGTGACAGGTCGAACGTAGAAGTGGATCTAGTTTGAAACCCTAATTAGGGTTTCGTTTTGTTTGTACTAATTTTTGAGAGATGGATTCGACTAATAATTCTAAGCATAATAAGAATGGCAGTAGGGTGGAGTGGAACAGTTTTGCTAGTAAGATTCGTAATGTGGATGGTAAGATTGTAGGAAAGAATGACAAACCGATGCGGATGCTATCGAAAGCTGTGGGTTCGCAAGAACCACATGACCAAGCCACGGTTGATAACGCTAAGATCAATAACGTAAATGATCAAGCCAAGGTTGATTTAAATGACTCGCAAGGTATTAATGTCAATGACAATGGCGGTATGCAATCCAGTGGGGAAGGCATGAATAACAAGATTGCTGATGATGTGACCACAGAAAAGGAACAAAGCAATGATAATCCATGGAACAAAGCTTCTTTTGTGAGTGTGGTGCAAAATGTTACCAAGAGAACTGTGAAGATTGACGTATTGCGTAGCAAAGAAGTTGTAGAAGGTGCTAGGGTGGCGTTGCCGTTTGAGGCCATGGAGGAGATAAGTAGTAGGTTTACTAATACTTTATATGGCTACTTTATAGGGAAGAGACTGGATTTTCCGCAAGTTTAAAATTATGTTCGAAACACATGGTCGAAATATGGATTGAAACGTGTTATGT
The DNA here is from genome assembly GCA_025667525.1 of Glebionis coronaria. Lineage (NCBI taxonomy): Eukaryota > Viridiplantae > Streptophyta > Magnoliopsida > Asterales > Asteraceae > Glebionis > Glebionis coronaria. The sequence continues at coordinate 373,212,985 of CM046878.1, forward strand.
TAGATGATGGTTTTTTCCTTTTTCAGTTTGAGACTTAAGAAGGAATGGAGAGTGTCATAGAGAATGGGCCATGGCTCATCCGACTTGTACCATTATTTCTTAAAATCTGGAGTCCATATACTATATTGAAGAAGGAGGAAATCAGGCGTGCCTCGGTTTGGGTGAAGATTTGTCATGTACCTATTGTTGCTTATTCCGAGTTGGGGCTTAGCTTAATCATGACGGAAATTGGTAGACCAATAATGGTGGACACATACACGAGTTCTATGTGTTTGAAATCGTGGGGGAAAAAGGAATATGCTCGGGCTCTTGTTGAAGTTTCGTCTGAGACTGAGCTTATGGAATCCATTGTAATTGCTTTACCTAAGGGAGATAGATCGGGGCATACACTTGCCACGATTGACATAGAATATGAATGGAAACCACCACGGTGTTCGGGATGTAACATTTTTGATCATAATGATGACATGTGCCTAAAGTGGTTAGGGAGGACGTAAAGGGTAAGGAGAAGGTTAAGGTTAGTGACAGATTTACAAAAGTAAAAAGTAAGAAGACTAAACCCAAACCAGCTGTCGTCAGTGGTTTTCGGTTATCAAAACCTACACTAAATATTCAGTTTAAACAAGTGGAGAAAGGTGAATACTCTAAACAAGCTAATAAAGTTTCCATGGGGTCTGGGGCTGGTCACGTGAGTAATAAAGGTATGAATGAGAAAGTTATTAATGTGACGTATAAGGATTCCAATGGTAAGTATGTAGCTCTTCCGGTTAAGAATTCGTTTTCCGCTTTGGAAGATGATGGCGATGAGACATGGAATGATGCAAGTGAGGGAGTTAACCTAAGTGATGATGAGCATATTGAGGAGATAATTGTTGAGGAGCGCCCTAGTGGTAAACCTCAGCATGTGTCTACTGTGGGGGCAAGCACTACCAATGTCGATGGTACTTATGATTAGTGTGGCTACATGGAATATTAGGGGTACGAATTTCTCCCTTAAACAAGATGAAATTCGACAGGTGGTCCTTGAAAATAAACTTTCTATGTGTGCTATTCTGGAAACTTATGTAATGCAATCTAATCTGATGTTGTTATGTTCTTATGTCTTCAAACATTGGGATTGGACCTTCAATAGCAGCTTGTGTAGTAAGGGTACTCGTATTATTATTGGATGGAACCATAACGATGTAGATGTAACAATCTTAGCACAATGTGATCAGGTTATTCATACGCGTATTTGGATTAAGGTTGAGAAGAAGGACATATTTGTTTGGTTTATGCTCATAATAAGTATATTCAGAGGCGTGATCTTTGGCATAATCTTGGGCTTTATGCTCTATATATTCGCATCAGACCTTGGTGCTTACTTGGGGATTTCAATGCTGCCTTATTCTTAGATGATAGTATAGCAGGTTCGTCCAAGGTTGATATTGCTATGCGAGAGTTCAAGGATTGCATTGGTGATATTGAGGTCATGGATGTTAAATATTTGGGGTTGCACTATACTTGGAATCAAAAACCTACGGGCCATGATGGTTTGCTAAAGAAGATTGATCGAATTTTATGTAATCTTTCATTAAATGATGCGTTTAGAGGGGCGCATGCTTGTTTCAACCCGTATAGGCTGTCTGATCACTCGCCTGCTGTGCTTAATATTCCAGCCATTACTAAGGACAAACTGGATCCATTTAAATTTCCTAACCTTCTTACACAACATGGGTTGTTTAAGGATACTGTTAACATGGGTTAGAAGATTCCAGTAAGTGGGTTTTACATGTTTCAGGTGGTTAAGAAACTGCGATGTCTTAAGAAGCCGTTACGCAAGCTTTTATATGCTAAAGGTAATCTCCATAAAAACTTTGTCCTGTTATGCACGGAGCTGGATAAAATTCAGGAAGACTTGGATAAGGATCCCTTTAATGTTGATCTTCGAGATGAGGAGGTTGCTTATGTCAAGGCATTTAATGAGGCTTTGATTTGGGAGGAACGTTTTCTGAAGCAGAAGGCTAAGGTACAATGGCTTAGGGACGATTATTCTAATACTACATATTTTCATAAAGTAGTCAAGAGTCGGGTCAGTCGTAATCATATTAATGTGGTTACAAATTCGGAGGGGACTGTTGTTGAAAATGAACAAGTTCCTGAGGCTTTTGTTGCCCATTATGAGGTCTATTTAGTCAAACAGGGCAGACTAATGGGTCAGAGATAGGAACGCTATTTGGTACTAAGCTGGATGGTGTTAAAGCGGTGGAGATGGTTCGACCGATCACTCCTCAGAAAATCAAAAGTGCTATATTCTATATGGGTGACGACAAATCGCCGGGTCCAGATGGATACAAGCTGCTTTTTTAAGGAGTCTTGGGATATCATTGGTTAAGAGGTGGTGAGGGCAGTGGGTGAGTTCTTTACTAATGGAAAGCTTCTTAAAGAGCTTAACCATACAATTATTGCTCTTATCCTTAAAGTCAAGACTCCTATGCGAGTTAATGACTTCAAGCCTATTTCGTGTTGTAACGTGCTCTTTAAATGTATTAGCAAGATCATTGCTAATCATATTAAAGAGAGCTAGTGACGTTAGTTAGCCACAACCAGTCAGAGTTTGTTCCAGGAAGAAGTATATAGGATAATATTCTGTTAACTCAGGATCTTTTGCATAAGTATCACTTGAATCGGGGTATTCCTAGATGTGCTTTCAAAGTAGATATCCAAAAGGCTTATGATACGGTTGATTGTAGTTTTTTACGTAAGGTTCTTATTGGGTTTGGATATCATGAAAAGATGGTTATGTGGATTATGGAGTGTGTGACGAAGACATCATATTCTATATGTATCAACGGCTCTCTTCATGGTTATTTTAAGGGTAAGCGTGGTTTGTGACAAGGAGATCCACTTTCTCCCTATTTATTTATGTTGATTATGGAGATGTTGATGCTCATTATTCATAAGAAAGTCGAGGAAGCTGATCAGTTCACTTACCATCGTCATTGCTCTAGAATGGGTTTGATTAACTTGTGTTTTGTAGATGACCTATTTATCTTTTTGCACGGGGATCCAAATTCTGCTCAAGTTATTAGGGATGCTTTAGAAGAGTTCAAGAATATGTCAGGCTTAGCGCCTAGTCTTCCAAAAAGCACGGCATATTTTTGTAATGTGCTTAATCACACTAAGCTTGCTATATTACAGATTTTACCTTTTGAAGAAGGAAAGTTACCGGTTAAGTACCTTGGAGTTCCTTTGATATCGTCTCGTCTTATTTATAATGATTGTAAGGAGCTTCTTGAGAAAGTGGATAGGCGTCTTAATGATTGGAAGAATAAATCGTTATCGATTACGGGTAGGTTGCAACTTATTCAATCGTTTCTTGGGTCCTTACATGTTTACTAGGATTCAATGTTTATCCTTCCTAGTAGAATTCTTATGAACATTGAGTAGCGTATGCGGGGTTTCTTATGGTGGAAGGGTGCTCTTGGCAGGGGTAGGGAGAAGGTCGCGTGGGATACTGTGTGTCTCCCTAAATCAGAGAGTGGTCTTGGTATTCGAAGACTTGGGGATTTTATCAAGGCTCTTATGACGTCTCACATTTGGATGCTGCTTGTCTTAATAGATTCTTTGTCGGTGAAATGGATTCACGTGTATATAATTAAGGAGCACAATTTTTGGAGCATTCCCATTCGTGGTAATATGACGTAGGGGTGGCGGAAGATTTTACAGCTTAGACCTCTCATTCATGAGTTTGTTTGGTCTCTTGTGGGTGATGGTAGGAAGGTTTCCATCTGGTATGATAAATGGTGTGAGATGAGCCCGCTTGCTGACTTTATTACAACCCGTGACATGTACTCTTCGGGTCTAAATCCTTAAGCTATGATGAATCAAGTCAAGGATAATGGTACTATTAATTGGTCGGTGCAATTGCAAGATAAGTATCCTTTGCTGCTGAATATTGGGGTTCCTATTCATAATGGGTTGGATAAATTAATTTGGTGGTCTTCGTTGGGTCAGTTAAAGCATTTTTCGGTTTTAGAAGCTTGACAGGCTATACGGCCTAGGGCTGCTAATGTTCCCTGGAACCATATAGTATGGTTCCCTAAATGTATTCCGCGTCATGCGGTTACGTTGCGACTGATTATTCTGAAGCGTTTGAAGACTCAGGATTTGCTCCATAGCTGGAATATATCTAGTTCCATGAGTATGGTTTGTACGTTATGTGAGACCCAGCGAGACTCACATGAACATTTATTTTTTGATTGTAAGTTTTTTAAGCAGGTGTGGGGACACGTTTGGCATATCTTAATTTGGCTTCGTCCTTTTCGTTGATTGTTGCGGCATTGGAACCGACGGCTAGAAGAAGAACATCTCGCAACCTCATTGATAAACTAGTTGTGGCGGCTAATTCTTATTTCATATGGCAGGAGAGAAATAGCCGTTTGTTTAAGGTGGCTAAGCGATCCAGTGATCAACTTGTGGAGTGCATCTTGGGGTTTATTCGATCTAGGCTTATGTCGTGTCGTCTCAAGCGAACGAATGATAGTCTACTTCTTCTTCAGCAATGGAACATCTTGGAGGATATTTTGTTATAATGCTATTGTTTTATGTCTTCCAATCTTGTATTTGTAGGTGGTTCTTCCCTATTGGGGTGATTGGGTTTTTAATGGGTAGTAATTAGTCATATGGCATGTCGTATGACTTAGTGTTTTCGAGCTTTGCTGGAGGTTAATGTGGTATCTCATCCACATTCCATTTGTACTTCATGGTTTTTTGGGCATATATATTGTACCGGGGTTGTTTCCCCTTTACCCCAAAAAAACTCATTTAAAGGGATTCTATGGTTTCTAAAGGAATTTAGGGCTTCATAGTTATATTTGAGATGTTATTATCAATATTGAACTTATAAGATTACTTTTAGATCTTAGACTTGACATATACGTTGTGTTTACAACATATAGAAATATGTTGTAGTGGCAGTTCAGGTTGCGAGAAGTAGTTCATCTTACCAAGTAAGGTACAAAAAGCAAAAAATTCTAGCCAAATATTCATATTGAGACAATTATAGCACATAATACATATGTGAAATTTGATTATTGTTACAGTCTCTATCCTTAAATAAATCTCATCCCGAGATTTAAATAAAGAGCGATGTCATAAGACAAAGAAGAGCATAATCCTCGCGTTTTCAAACATATTCATACCATCTCGGTGGGTTTTAATAATTAAAAATATAACATTATACCACATAATTTTAGTTTATCATTGGAAAGTCTTTCATTGGAATGATAAGAGATTCATCAGATAAACATTTCTTCAATTTCGCAACGTGAAAAGTATCATGAATATTACCGAGTTCTTTGGAAAACTCAAGTCAATATGTCACTGCTTAATTTAAAATCTTGATTTGATTATCGCATTTTTCAAAATCAATTTTGGTAATTGATAGAGAAAATACTCTCTTTTCACATATATACTGTTTAATACGGTGTAATTTCTCATTTATAGTGATAAATTTTCATCAAAATAATCTATTGGATTATCTTAGCTCACCGTTTAATCCAGCAGATACTTAACATAATTCAACGTTCAACGAAGCTATAGTATTTTCAATAGTTTCATGAACTAACTTGGGTTTCGTAGGTTGAAAATCTCTAACTTTATCCCAACAGATATATAAATGGCACCTCTTTCGATAGAGTGATTCAAATAGTACTGCTTTAGTTTTAGCATGAGAACTATCGTTATACGGGAAACTTTACCAATGTTAAGTGTCCTTCCAAAATTTATAATACATACATGGAGTATGTAGTTTAGCATTTGGATCGTCCTTCAACTTAATACATTAGTATACCTATGTTTTCATTTATATAATGAACTAAGTATAACATATTACCCTCGGGTATTTTCTATATACTTTTAAGATTAAGATGTGAAGCACTCGTCACGATCTTAGATGATTGATATTGATTCTCTATGTCAACAAATTATTTCTTGCATAACCTTGTTAGAGTTTCTATATCATTGATTTTCTTAATATAGATAAATCCTACAAATTTAGTAAAACAATCAACAATAACACAGATGGCGTCATGTCTATTTGAAGTAACAAAATCCTCATTTGTTCTTTCCTATTTCCATGGAGGAAATTCATGTTGAACTAGTAAGTCAAATGACTTTCAATATTCTGCTTTTTTTGTTAGAGCATAGTATAAGGATTTTAATGTTTCTTCGAGTTAAATGGAATACTTCACATTCCAAGTCCTTACGAATTCTAAGTATTATGTTTAATATGATAAGATGAATATTCCAACTTTTTGGCGTATTCATGAAGTCCTTACCATAATTTACATATGATTTAGATCTTTTTCTTAATTCCGTAGAGATACAAAACTCATAGGAAACGTGAATAAGACGTTTCTACATATATAACATCTAAGAATACTATATGGATGGATAACGCTTGAATAGAAGTCAGTATTTTATTTCCTATAAAACACAAGACAATTCTACCAATCATATGATTTATAAGACCATTTGTCTTTACAAATCCTAGTCCAATGTCCTACTATGTTGAAAATCCAACACCAGATGGTGCAAATTTCTGTGTGATGTAGAGTACATTTCTTACACAGAAGAAAATTTCCATCATAATCACCGTAGGTTGGATTAGTAGCTTAAGTTATGGTAGTTTCTTTTTTATTAGAATTTACGGATGTTCTTTTCTTTTATGCTTAAGATTTTTCCGATTTTTGCTTAGGATTGTGCTAAATTAACTTGTTCATCAACTTTTGGGATATGTTAATGACTTTTTCCAATATATTGGGATTTTGGAAGCGGTAATCTTTAAAAATCTTTGATAAAATTCCTTAGCAAAGTCTTTTGATGGAGTCTTCTTAATAGAATTTCAAATGAAATTCCATGACATAATTCTAGGATAAAATCTTCTGATAAAGTTTGATGATAAAATTTTCTAGTGAAAGATTTTATCATTTTATGGAATGGGATCTAACTCTAATAACTCATGAAACTTTCTCGTGTATGTCTCGAGATTAATTCATTTTATCATTAGATAGCGGAGTTCTTCTCTCATCTTCTCGAAAATTTTTGAAATTTAATAATCGATCTTATGTACTTCTTTTATCTCAAAGGGGTTGAGTATAAAGAATTTACCTAGATAACTAACGAAGTGCTATCTTCTCATAGCAAACTTCATTTTATAATTTCGAATACGATTAATAAGATAGAAAACTGAATTGGCTTTTTCAATCCAACGGGTGATACTAATAGCATCTTTTCTTCCTTGGATATAAAAAACTAACTAGTCATCGAGTCTTTTTCAGGATAATACTTCTTATTTACAATTTGTAATTGCAAGATTGCAGTCACGTCATTTTCAATTCTTCGTCAAATATTATTCTGGGTTTAGTATAAAGGGAAAGAATAGAAATAATTCAGAATCCAAGGTATACTCATATTAGAAAACATTTGTCACATATGTATATGGATACATATAAATATTTATCGAACACAAGGTATATCTTTTGGGTTTATTTAGGAAACTTATAATGTTGAGTATCATTCATATCTAAGGATGATAAATCTAACTATGAAATAGAATTTCAAAGTTTACAACGGATTTATAAAGATATTTTTTTTGGTAAAGGGTTGCCCCGGTAAATATACTAACCAAAAAAGCGTTGAGCGCACAAAGGAATATGGCTGAAGTACCACATTAACCGCAAGCTACATGCAGCTTGTTAACAATTGGTTATAAAACACCAAAAACTAATACTAATACAAACATCTACTATAAGACATAAATGCAACATTAGCAAAGACCATCAAGAAAAAAATCTTGAAACCACGCGACCAACTCTTCATTCCAGCAGCAGCAAAATGGGAGCAAAGGATCCAAGTAAGGCCACCTCCTTAAAAAACCTTTACGAGAAAAACCCAACGGGAAAAACCCTGCAAAGGAAAAAAGAGTACGACCCTTACCCGACACTCGCATCATGATCAATGCACATCTTAGGGATCTTCCAATCTTCAAGAATCACTAGCGACGCCGAAGAAATCCTCTTATATTTAAAAGTAATAAGCTTAAGCCGAACTTTGTCACATATAGAGCTCACAAGCTTAGCTACCGTAAAAGACTTCTTGTTAAAATGTCTATTATTTCGCTCCCGCCTAAGAAAGTAAGCCGAAGCCGCTAGCACAACCCAAGCAATAATACTAACAACCGAACACAGATTTATAAAGATATGACTCATACATAATCGTAACATAATTTTTCTATGATATAGAATGGAGGAATATAGCGGAAAATGTAAAAACTCGTCTTATAGAACAAGCTTCTCTTCCTTTGATAGACAAAAGCCGAGAATATAATATTTCTAGAAAACTTGGGAAGTTTCCTAAACTTGCGGGTTACATTCAACTGATAATTCGTAAAATCATAGAAGATAACAGAAATTCCAAAAATATATACTTTATCAAGTATATGCTTTTCCCAAAATTAACGCAATTTCATTCATAATCATTTTTGAGAAAACCAAGAAATAGGGATTTTCTTACTTCTCAGAGATAAATATGAAACGAAAATATTTGATGAAAAAAACAACTTTTATTTATTAACAACTTGTCTGTTTAAACTTACAAGACAAGCTTCACTGTTAACATAAAAGTAAAGACATAAAGTTGAAAGTATTTACAACTTAATAATATAATGTCTTCATTTCTCTTTCTTGGGTTCTTTGATGGCATCAAACAGACTTCGTATATTGGCTCGATGTGTAATTTGAATGTCCTCAATGACTAATTCAAGAGTAGAAATCTTCAGTCGAGCTTGAACAATTTCTTCATCGTGTATCATCTGTCTTATCTGCAACTTGGCTCTAGTTTCTTCAAAATCTTCTTCTAACTTCTCAAAATCTCGTTGTATAATTATTCGGCCTTTCCTAAGTCCTTCAACTTCATCTTCAAGATCTTTAATACGCTCGGGAGGAAATTCTTTCATATAAGGTAGGATATCTTGAATTTGTTGTTCATAGGTATTTTTGGGTAAGTTTTCAGATATAGGTGAAAGAATATGAATAGGGTAAGGCGATGGATAAATTTGGTGATGAGGTGTAAAATATATTTCTTCATTATATGCTCGTATAACTTGCATATAGGGGTCGCCATCAAAAGGTAAAACGGATTTTGGGATTTTTCTGATCTTTGGATGGATTTTCTAAGGTATCATATGGATTATTCCTTGGAAGACTGGGAATATACTTCAGGAAATTATTAGGAATACTTATAGAATGCTCATCTTGAGAATCCGATAAGGTGATAACAGAATGGCAGCCGAATTTTCTTCCCTCTTTTCTACGCGATTTTCCAGTCTCTTTTAATCTAGATACCTTATAACGATGATGTTTTCTCGTCTAATCTCTGATTAGTCTTGAGTTAACAAAGTTTTTAGTTGGATGACAGGTTTTTAGGATTTGTTTAATCGTTTTTTTGTTAGCTAGTTCTACCCGTTCCGATTAAAAATCCCATCGTTTGTTTTCTTTTATTATTCAGGTCGGTTAGTTGCCTTTCCATGTTCGTTAATACTTATATACAGTGCTTCGCTTCGCGTGTTACCTGGCAACTTGTCGTTTTTAGTTATCGTTTCGTTATCGCGTTTTTAGGGTTTCGATTTTTTTGGGTTTGTTTATTAGGGTTTGTTTTTAGGGCTTGTTTCTTTATTGCTGGTTCTGGGTTTATTATAATCATGGAAGCTAGCGATGATATTTTCTTAGATTTGGCAGCGAAGGCTGCGATCATTAATGGAATGCAACCGTGTAACTTACATGAGATTGTGAAATTATTTGGAGTTACATTACTTACGGTTGGTGACGCGGGTGAATTCATGCATGAACTTAAGATGAAAATACAAGGGGTTTGAACTTTTCCCCTAAGCAATCTAAAGTTCGTCAGGTTTGGGAGTCCATTAAAGCTCAAGTTGGGTTACGTGATACGAGGCCTGTTTTTTATGATATTATGGCTACCCTTATGCCATTTGCGAAGCAAAGGACTTCTAAGAGTACTATTGCTAAGCTTGTTGTTGCTGCAGCTTCGTATTTTTTTTGGCAGGAGTGAAATTCAAGGCTCTTTCGTGGTGAGAAACGAAGTGTTAACCAAGTGTTGGATATCATTGTCTACAGTTCAGTTGAAGTTGCTATTTTGTTGTTTCAAACAGACTGTTGATAGTATTCAAAGGGCTAGGACGTGGAACCTTCCTACCTCATGTTTTAAGTAATGATAGGTTCGTTGAGTCGTTGTATCATTAAGTGGTTTTTTCCTATTGGTGTGATTAGTTTTGTATTGATAGGAAATATCATATGGTGTGTCATATGATTTAGTGGTTTTCAAGCGAGTGCTTGAGGTTAATGTGATATTCAGTCACATTCCATTGTACTTCAAATGGTTTTTTTGGTGTGTATATATTTTAACCGGGTCAGTCCCCTTCACCCAAAAAAAAGCTTAAAATACATCGATTATGGTTAATGATTTCACAAGAGCGTGCTAACGAAATTCTGGACTTGCTTTGTAAGTTTGAAGCTGATTTGATTACGTCTACAAACCAGGGTTTTGATAGTATACCTGAAGGGGACAATATTAAGGTTTCTTCAATGGCGGGTAGCACTATATCATCTAAAACATATGGTAATATCAGCCCTCCTACCAAGATCCCTGCTACTAATGCAGAAGCCGTTTGGACGCATAATGAGAAGGTGAGCAGTATGGATACTTTAAACTTTGGAACTGTTAGTAGCGCATCACAAACTACAAACCCTAATTTGAACTATTCATACTTTAGTCAAGGGTCTCCTTACACATCTATACCTCCTAGTGGTTCGCTTGATCCTAATTCAATTGTTCAATCATTTGATGTTCACCAAAAAGCTACATACGCGAATGCTACTAGTGGGAGCTCTAATATTATCAACACAATTAAGTCTTCGAATTTTAATTTTGTGAAGATTGACAAGTCTTATGAGGGGGCTAATATTACTATGCCACGAAGAGTTGTAACAAATGTGAGTTCTAGATTTGAACACATCCTCTACGAATATTTTATTGGTAAAAGGTTGGCTTTTCCGGTGGTGGAATACTTTGTGAAGAATAATTAGGCAAAGCTTGGATTGAAACGTATCATGATGAATGAAAAAGGTTTTTTCTTCTTTAAATTTAATTCAAGATCTGGTCTTGAAAAGGTTTTAGAAGATGGACCTTGGATGATTTGAAATACGGCAATTGTTCTTAAAGAATGGACCTTGAATACTAGTTTGCTTAAGGAGGACATGAAACGAGTTCCTGTTTGGATTAAATTCCATGATGTTCCGCTGGAATTATTTGACGAGGAAGGTATTAGCATTATTGGTTCTTATGTTGGTATGCCTATCATGATAGATTCGTATACCTCTATGATGTGCAAAGAGTCACGGGGTCGATATAGTTTCGCTAGGTGCCTTATTGAGGTGATGAGCCTTTAAAGGAGGAAATTACTCTTGCTATCCCTCAACTTGAAGGTGATAATTTATCTAAGGCAACAATATGTGTGGAATACGAATGGAGACCACCTAGGTGTACGAAATGTAGCATGTTTGTCCATACACTTGAGTCGTTCCCTCTTACTGTTGCTATGAAGAAGCCTAATCTGGTGTCCACTAAATCTACTCAGGAGGATGGATTTCAAGAAGTGCGTAGTAGGAAACGTAATAACAAAAATGTAAACTAGATTCCGAAGGGCGTGCCTTTAGGGAAAGGGTTTCAAATGGGGAATGATTTTAAATACAAGCCTAGAGCTTCGACATCGGGTCCTGCTGGTGCTAAGGTGAATCTAGGTAATCAGAAATTGAATACTAATGAAGTTGATAAGAAGAAAAAGTCTACATCTCCCATCCAAATTTCCACGCCTAATGCATTCGGTGCACTAGAACATGATGATAACGATCTGGAGGGTGTGCATAGTGATGAAGAGGACGAGGTGGTGGAAAATATATATGATGAATCGGTTAATGTGTTTAATAACTCTAAAGGGGCAAGCATTCCTATTAATACAGTGCTCAATGTTTAGTTTAGCAGCTTGGAATATAATTGGCTTGAGCCAATCCCCTAAACAAAAGAAGGTTCGTCATGTTATTCGGGAGAATAATTTAAATGTTTGTGCGATTCTCGAATCGCATTTGGATGCTTCAGGTGTTTATGATGTTTGTTAGAAAATATTTCGTGGATGGAAATGGACTTCTAATGGTTCTATTGTTCTAAGGGCAGTCGTATTATTTTGGGATGGATTGATGATAATGTGGATCTTATGGTTCTATCTCAAACTAATCAACTTATTCATTGTCAAATCAAAACCCGTATGGATAATCGTAACATTTTTTGTTCATTTGTTTATGTTAATATTTAATATGTAGACCGTAGGGCTCTTTGGACGAATCTGATTACTCATTCTTCCTTTATGCGTAATCCTTGGGTCCTACTTGGCGATTTTAATGCAGCCCTAAATCTTGAAGACCATTCGTGTGGCGGTTATACTCCTTCTATTGCCATTAGGGAATTTAAAGACTGTGTTAATGAAATGGAGGTGTTGGATGTTAATGCTACGGGGTTTCATTTTACGTGGAATGAAAAACCACAAGGTGAGGATGGTATTCTAAAAAAATTGATCTTGTTATGTCTAATCTCAAATTTTAAGATTGCTTTCCTGGTTCCTTTGCTATATTCCAACCATATCGAATATTGGATCACTCTCCTTGTGTTTTGCGTATTATGGTGGTTAGTATATCCAAACCGAAGCCATTCAAGTTTTCTGATTTCCTTGTTCATAAGGATAGGTTCCGTGATATTGTTAAGGAGGGATGGAACCTGAATGTTAATGGGTACTCGATGTATAAACTGGTTAAACGACTCAAAAGCTTAAAGCCTCCTTTTAGGAAGCTGTTACATTTGTATGGTAATCTTCATGATCGTGTTAAACGATTACGAATTGAGCTGGATGCTTCATAACGAGCCCTTGATTTGGAACCTTCATCCGTCATTATTAGAGAGGAGCATGCTCACTATTTGTTAGCTTTCAAAGAAGCTTCGTTGGATGAAGAGAGGTTTTTCCGACAAAAATAAAAAATTGAGTGGCTAGCAGCAGGTGACTAAAATACTTCATACTTTCATAATTCGGTTAAATGTAGAAATGCTAGAAATCGAATTGAAATGGTTCGTGATGCTAATGATGTTTTGTTTGAAAACCATGATGTGGAAACGGCTTTTGTGTCTCATTATGAGAATTTTTTGGGATGTGAAGGTTCTACTTTCCCGCATAATACACAACATTTATTTGATCGTGTGTTTAGTAGTGACAAAGCAAATTTTATGATTCGTGAGGTTTTTGAAGAAGAGATTAAACAGGCTATTTTTTCAATGGGTGATGACAAAGCTCTTCGACCTGATGGTTTCTCTGCAGCTTTTTTAAGAAGTCTTGGGATATTGTTAAGGTTGATTTTGTGAATGCTATTCGTGACTTCTTCAAAAATGGTAAGCTTCTAAAGGAGATCAATCATACAATTATTTCTCTTATACCGAAGGTAACCGTTCCCAACAAAATTAATGATTATCGTCCTATTTCTTGTTGCAATGTTATCTTTAAGTGTATTAGCAAGATTATTGCTAATCGTATTAAAAGAGATCTTGATTTTTTGGTGATTATTAATAAATCTACGTTTGTTCCGGGTCGGAGGATTTCTGATAATATTTTACTTACTCAAGAACTAATGCGTAATTACCACCAGAATCGGGGGCCTCCTAGATGTGCTTTTTTAAGGTTGATATTCAAAAAGCATATGATACCGTTGATTGGAATTTTCTTCGTAATATTCTGATTGCTTTTGGGTTTCATACTACTATGGTTAATTGGATCATGGTGTGTGTGTCTACTACTTCATATTCGGTGAGTGTTGATGGTAATCTATGTGGCTGGTTTCGAGGTAGGAGGGGCTTACGACAAGGAGATCCATCTCCTTATTTATTTACTTTAGTTATGGAAGTTATATCATTGATTGTGAACCGTAATGTTCGTAATGCGGAGGATTTTCAGTTCCATCAACATTGTGAGCATCAACGAATTGTTAACCTGTGCTTTGCTGATGATTTATTCCTTTTTTCTAAAGGGCACTTGTCGTCGATTCAGGTTATTATGGATGCCCTTGTAGAATTTAAGAATGTTTCGGGTCTTGTTCCAAGTATTCCTAAGAGTACTGTCTTTTTGTGTAATGTTCCGAAGACTTTAAAGACGAGTATCTTAGATATGCTACCTTTTAATGAAGGTACTCTTCTAGTTCGATACTTGGGTGTCCCTCTTATTTCTTCGAGACTGTTGACTCGTGATTGTCATGTTCTTGTGTAAATATTAGAAGGTGGAATTAATAATTGGAAAAACAAGATGCTTTCTTTTGCAGGGATTCGATCTGTCCTATCGTCTATGCATATATATATTGGGCTTCTGTTTTCTTTCTCCCGGTTAGTATTATCCTTGACTTAGAACGGCTCATGAGAGGTTTTCTTTGGTGTCAAGGTGTAATGAAGAAGGGTAGAGCTAAAGTTGCATGGAATTCAGTTTGTTTACCGCTTAATGAAGGAGGGTTGGGCATTCACAAGATTGAGGAGTTTAATATTGCGCTTATGGTTTCGCATGTTTGGTGTATTTTAACTCGTAAGAATTCATTGTGGGTGCAGTGGATTTACTCATATTAACTAAAAGATAGAAGCTTTTGGGACGTTCCATGTCTTGGTGATGTGAGTTGGGGATGGTGGAAACTATTATACATTCGAACTCATATTCGTCAATTTATATGGCATAAGATATATAACGGTAAAACTACTTCGCTTTGGTTTGATAGGTGGGCTGATATTTTCCCTTCGTGGGACAGTATTTCGACCCGAATTATTAATTGTTCAGGTATTTATATTTCGGATTCGGTATATGATCGTATTTCTAATGGAACATGGCGTTGGCCTGATGATTGGAGCTCTAGATTTCCTGATATCTACTCAATGCCTGTTCCGGCTATTGATGATTCTAGGGAGGATGTGGTTATGTGGCGTGATAATTAAACCGTTTTATGTTGCTCTTGTTTGGGATACCATTCGTACTCGTGGATTGACTGTGGATTGGGTTCATGCCGTTTGGTTCTCCTAATGTATTCCGTGTCACTCTATCCATTTATGGCTTGTTATTTGGAGGAAGCTAAAGACACAATATCGTATTAAAACATGGGATGTAGGTCCAAATGTTGATATTAATCTCCTTAGATTCCCATTTTGCCGTGTCACTTAAGATTCACACGAACACGTCTTCTTCGAGTGTGTCTTTTCTTCTCAGGTTTGATCTAAGGTTCGTGGTTTGTGCAAGATGGAGGGTGTTCTAGCTAGGATTGATGATATTATGAATTTTATCATTCCCCTTTCAAAAGGAAGCTCGGTTGTTGCTATCTTGTCTCGTCTGGTGGTGGCTGCCACTTCTTATTTCGTTTGGCGGGAAACGAATGCTAGGTTGTTCACGAAGTCGTCTATGAGGGTGGATCAGCTGGTTGATGTTATTAATAAAATCGTTAGGTTGAAGTTAACTACCTTATGGTTCAAGAAGATTACTGCTGCGTCTTGAAGTATCCTGGATCATTGGAACTTGCCATCGACATGTTTTGGTTATGATGGGAGTACCGGGTGAGGGTTGTACTCTTTTTTCCTTGTCCAAGGTTTTTCCCAACGGGTTTTCTTTGGCAAGGTTTTTTAAGGAGGCGAACTCATTTGGTTTCCTCTTGCTCCTATCATGGTGTCTTAGATGTTGGATGTCTTCATGTATTCATGTTTTCATCTTGGTTTATGTCTAGTTTATTAATGTTATAGGCTAGATTGGTTGTTTGGATTTTAATTGGCCTTGTTTAACAAGCTGCCTGTAGCTTGCGGTAATGTGGTACTTCAGCCACATTCCTTTGTACTTCAACGTTTTTTTGGTTCATATATTTATCGGGGTATAAAACCGAGCTTTCTCCAATGGCGGCCAAAAAATCGAAAGTCCTTGTTCTCCACTCGATCTACTGATTATCTTTTAAAGTCGGTTCCCCATAGTATTTGTATAGGATTACAATCTTGTGATCTTATTGGTTACTTGGGATAAATTTTTTTTAAGGTTTCGTAGGTTTTAAATTGGATTTCAATTTTAACGCTGCATTTTTATTTGTTTATTATTCCACTCACGCTAACAACCTTATCAAGCATTTAATTCGTTTGGAATCATTCATTTGTTTTGGAAGCTTTGTTAGGTTGCGACGCTGATTGGATTTAATTTTTTATTGCTCTTCATTGTTTAATCAATTCTCAGAATATGAAGGTCGGTTAGACGCTGGGCGGTCTAGGTTGATTGGAGCCCTAATTAGGGTTTCAATTTTTATTATTTTTTGCGTCTTCAACAGTTGTTGTTCGTAGGTTTAGTGGTTTGTGGGTTTGGAGATATGTCAACGAGTGATAAAACGAGGCAGTCAAGCGACTACGCTAAGATGGATTTGGGAGAAAAGGTTGCGTTACTCAATAAAACGCAGCCTTGTACGATGGGAATGATTGTGAAGGTTTTTGGAATACAACTGGATACGGTAAAGGAAGTGCGTGAATTCATGCATAACCTGAAGATGAAAAAATTTGCAATATGGCCGTTGGTTTCCAGTGAACGATCAAAGGAAATATTCAGTTTGTTGTGTGAGTATGAAGTTGGTTTGATTGCGAGGGTGGGCGGTTCAAATGTTGATTCGATTAGGGTTTCTACAAACCCTAACGAGGACCTGCTCAGTCGTGTTACTATGCGCCAACCAACTAGGGGTTCTTCGTACCTTGCGTTTGACTTGCAGGATCCACAGGATGAATTTGTTAGCATGTCCTCGCCTTTGGTGTCTAAGTTATTGGATGGGAATACTAGTTTTGCGTAGGCTGATGGAAACCCTAATATGGGTTTGAATGTTAATGATGGTGAATCTATGGCTGGAAACCCTCTTAGTGGGAGCTCTAATATTATCAACACAAGTAAGTCTTCGAATTTTAATTTTGTGAAGATTGACAAGTCTTATGAGGGGTCTAATATTACTATGCCACGAAGAGTTTTAAAAAATGTGAGTTCTAGATTTGAACACACCTTCTACGGATATTTTATTGGTAAAAGGTTGGCTTTTCCGGTCGTGGAATACTTTGTAAAGAATAATTGGGCAAAGCATGGATTGAAACGTATCATGATGAATGAAAAAGGCTTTTTCTTTTTTAAATTCGATTCCATATCTGGTCTTGAAAAGGTTTTATAAGGTGGACCTTGGATGATTTGAAATACGCCAATTGTTCTTAAAGAATGGACCTTGAATACTAGTTTGCTTAAGGAGGACATGAAACGAGTTCCTGCTTGGATTAAATTCCATGATGTTCCGCTCGAAGTATTTGACGAGGAAGGTATTAGCATTATTGGTTTATGTTGGTATGCCTATCATGACGGATTCGTATACCTCTACGATGTGCAAAGAGTCATGGGGGCGATGTAGTTTCGCTAGGTGCCTTATTGAGGCAAGTGCTGATGAGCTTTTAAAGGAGGAAATTACGCTTGCTATCCCTCAACTTGAAGGTGATAATTTCTCTAAGGCAACAATACGTGTGGAATACGAATGGAGACCACCTAGGTGTACGAAATGTAACGTGTTTGGCCATACACTTGAGTCATGCCCTCTTACTGTTGCTATGAAGAAGCCTAATCTGGTGTCTACAAAATCTACTCAGGTGGATGGATTTCAAGAAGTGCGTAGTAGGAAACGTAATAACAAAAATGTAAACCAGATTCCGAAGGGCGTGCCTTTAGGGAAAGGGTTTCAAATGGGGAATGATTTTAAATTTAATCCTAGAGCTTCGACGTCGGGTCCTGCTGGTGTTAAGGTGAATCCAGGTAATCAGAAATTGAACACTAATGAAGTTGATAAGAAGGAAAAGTCTACTTCTCCCATCCAAATTTCCACGTTTAATACATTTGGGGCACTAGAACATTATGATAACGATCTGGAGGGGATGGATAGTGATGAAGAGGACGAGGTGGTAGAAAATATATATGATGAATCGGTTAATGTGTTCTCCCATCATGGAGTTACTTAGATGTTGGATGTCTTCATGTATTCATGGTTCATTTTGGTTTATGTCTAGTTTATTTATGTTATAGGCTAGATTGGTTGTTTGGCTTTTAATAGGCCTTGTTTAACAAGTTGCCTGTAGCTTGCGGTTAATGTGGTACTTCAGCCACATTCCTTTGTATTTCAACGTTTTTTTGGTTAATCTATTTATCGGGGTATTTAAACCCTTTTTCCAAAAAAAAAATATTTACCGGGGTAACCCTTTACCAAAAAAAAATATAAGATGATAATAGGAGGAAGATAGGAATACATATTTCTATCGACGTCAATAAATAACATAACTTATTTATATTATATTACGTATATTTAAACATAATAGCATTTATGTCTAAACATATTTTCTCTTATGCCTCACATAATATCAAATAAGCATTGACTTACACATAATCATGGAGAATAGTAGTACAGTCATCTACATCATTCTTGTGGCAGCACTGGCTTTGGCACAAAGGACACTCTTAAAATTATTTTAAAAGTAGTTATAGTCAAGATTTTAATTCTTGTTTCTATAACCATGGCTCTGATACCAATCTGTAACATCCCCATTTTACTTTTACACAACAAAAAATTGATCCGGGGTATTACTTCATAGAACACAAGTCATAATAAAAGAAAACAACTCAAAAGAGTGATAAAATCAACTTTCTTTATATATCGTTGAAAAAAATCAGAGTTTTATAATATAAGGTTTCCAAAATCTAGAATAATAATTTCAGTCTTGTGCCTCTTCATGCCATCCTCATGCTGCTCCATACTAGCAATCTTTAATACCTGAGATATATGCTTAAAATCAACGCAATGGTTGAGTTGAATTCATAGGTTTAAAATCATTTTGAATACAAGATCCTTTACCTGAGCTACGTTATTATTCGCTCGTAAAATTTACAAATCAATGCACTAAGCATGTGATACCGCGACTAGACATATCAGAAACCCACAATTCCCCTTATGAGGAAGTCTGCCAAACTATCCTTCTTAGCAAAATAAAGTATGCATGTTTGACCACTAAGGTACTAGCAAGTGCCACTTGTCCAAACAGGGGACGTCAGTCCTCAAATAGTACTATTTACAATATTAGCGCTTATTTTCGGGAAAATGATAATAATTCATAATTAAAAAGGGACATTCAAGGCAGCTGTAAACATAGTGTCAATAATTATATCTGAGAAGCATACCAAAAACACTTGTATTCCAGTTTAACATATATCCCCCTAACGGGTTTTCAAATCATTTATAAATTAGATCTTGTGAGGCTATGAACTCACCTGGGATCCATAGAGTCTCAGCTATATCAGATATATTTCATTCACAGTTAAACAGATTGATCATAGAAACCACAACTTGGTCTTATAAACAACAACTTGATCTCACACAAACCAGGATTAACACAGTTTGTATAGTATCAAGTCTTTATTCTTTTGTTCAATCTTTCTAAGTATTTGGTTATATATTATTTAATTATTATTTGGTGGTAATTCTAGCACGATTGTTCGGGCCATTATACTCAGAAGCCATTCTATAAACGTTTGAGGAACGAGGGCACTTTAAATCGTAAACACAACCACTCAGTCAGAACGTAATATCGAGATGGAACATCTTTTTACAAAGTTCCCTACTAACATGATACCTTTATTACTTCCTTATATTTATAATTAATATTCTTTAGTTTCAAAATTGGAAAAAATAGCCCTTTTAGTTATACTTTGGTACAATTACACTTTTAACCTCTAAAGTATATTGTTTTAGTATTTGCATTTTAAACCCTCAATATTTAATCTTAGGGTATCAAACTTTCCAATATTTATTCTTATAGTTTATAATTTCATAAAATGACACTTTTGGCCCAAAATGTTAAATAGTTTCAAAAATGACAGTTTTAGTCCCTATACTTGTAAATATCACATAACAACCTAAAAAATGGACCAAATGATCTAGGATTTTGAAACAAAGTTTCAAAACATGTTTATAATCATAATAAAAACATTTATTCAGAATTATAGCTTTTAAAATGGGGTTTTCCTTATTATTTCATTTAAATTACAAAACTAGGGTTTTAAGACATCTTTAACTTATAACTTTCATTTAAATTGATGAAATGACTTAGTTCTTTCTTGATTATCTTTCTAACATAATTTTGGCATTATAAAAACTATAATAATTCATTATAACAAGATCAAAGCATAGCTAACATAGAAATTACCTAGGTAGCTCCAAAATGGCTCCTAATGGCTTCCTATAAGCACTACTTGCTATCAGAGTTTCAAGAGCTTCAGTGTCTTCCTTCTAGACCTGGTTTTTGGTCTTAGGAGATGTCCTGAGACGTTTATAGAAGTGGAATAGATAATGGGTAGGAGATACAACGGAAACGGGGTGCAAGTTCTAACAATGGGAGTTCGCCCCAATTTATAGTTTTTCCAACCCTTAGGCTCCAAGGTAAAGCCTAGGACATGTCATGCGGATTTCTTAGTGACTAAGAATGGCTAGTGAAGGTCTATGCAAGTTCCTAGAGTCTAGTATGAAAATATCTTGGTCTTGTGGCCAGGAATGAAGTCACGGGAATATAAGGATAAGAATAATGATGTGTAGCTTCAAGTAGGTGATCCACCAACTTGAAATCACATGGAAAATATCTTACAACATGTAAAATATCTGATTTTTAAACTTAGAATGGGAGGGAATGGTTTGAAATGGGTTTTTAGAGGGAAACATAAAACCGGATCTAAATTAGGGCTTGTAACTTTATACTTTGTGATTTTGGTGATTAAGGGCTTAGGAATGTGATTAGTGATGGATTAGGGTTTAATTAGGGTATATACATTGTAATTAAGAAGTTTGGGTATTTGGTTTGAAGTTTAACAAAGGTTTGATGTGAATATGGGAAGAAAACTTAGGCGAGTTATGGTTTCTAATGATTTTTGGTTAAGTCTTAGCAAAACTGATTATCCTTCAATTAGCTACTGATGTAAACTCAATTTATACATCCTACATTGTCCTTGATATGTTCATGAAGTCCCTACATTGGGTTTACTAAGTTATTCTAAGTAAACATGTCTAAAGGGTGAAAATACTCATTTTGACCTAATTTACAAGTCATGCATTGAAATCTTGTACCTTGTGCATTAGGGTACTTTTACATTGTCGTAATATAATCTTATAACTTTAATGAAGTGCTATGGGTGTTTGTAGATTTGTCCTAAAAGACTAGGTAGTGATTCCATGTAGATTTTTTAATATAAGGGTTTTTAGGTCATTAATCCTAATGACGTTCTAACTTGGGTAATTAGGGTTTATATCCTTATGTACACTTATTATAGGGCCAATATGATATTTTTATGACTTCTATGGTTTCTAGATTCTTATTTTAATGGTTTATATAGGTTTACCATATTCTAAGGATAATTAAGGGAGCTTAAAATCCTATGCTTTGATAACTTGTACCTTATACTTTACCAACTTGTAACTTAACTTGAAATAAATTTATAACCTTAATATGATACTTAGTTGAATTTTATAATTAATGGAAAAAGATTAGACTCTAATTCGTTATAGTATGGATTTTATATGCTAATCTTGGTTATAGGTCATTTACTTGTAATTAGCTTGAGATTAGTGAATATTCGTGCTTTGTGATTATTTACCTTTCATTTATATGTTAGATTATAATTAGTATATTGTATTTTATACTTGTACATAGATATTATGTAGTCATATTGCTTGAAACATTATATACCAAGGGTTTCTAGGTGGTGATCTCGACTATTATGTACATTTACTTGTACCTAGCTTTGTATAGTTTGTTCTTATCATTCTTAGGTATTATCATTACTTCAAAGTATAGTATATAACTTGTTTATAATCCATAATGATTTTTTCATATGTACTCTCAATTCATAGTTTACCATTCTTGAGTTTATAACTCATTTAAAGGGGTTCTAGGGTTTCTAAGGGAATTTAGGACATCATAGTTATATTTGAGATGTTATTATCAATACTGAACTTATAAGATTACTTTTAAATCTTAGACATGACATATAGATTGTGTTTACAACATATAGGAATATGTTGTAGTGGCAGTTCAAGTTGTGAGAAGCAGTTCATCTTACGAAGTAAGGTACAAAAAGCAAAATTCTAGCCAAATATTCATATTGAGACAATTATTGCACATAATACATATCTGAAATTTAAGGATTGTCACACATGACTATCCGGTTGCAGCTCACATAGAGGGCATTTGACTACCACATCGACATGGTCCCAAGCGTGTAGTCTATCCCGAGTCTTAAGCCGTCGTCTAATAATCAACCAAAATAAGAAGGCATGAATAGGAATACAACCTGGGAACCAAACAGAAAAATACCATGGGACATGAGTATTCCAAGGTCGAAGCACATCCCAAACAACCTGAGTAGAGAAGGGCTTTATATTACCATCATTATCACGTCATTCCAAGGCATCCGGTCTATTGGATAGATTAAGAGTTGGAATATAATTCAAAGTAGGGTATTTGGACATCCATATATCAGGCCAATTAAATCTATCATTCACTAGCAGATCACTAAACTTTGTATGTTTATTGAAACCAGCTCTAAAGATGTCACGAGACATTAATATAGCAGCCAGCGCGCTGAGAGAGCACCATTTATCATACCATGCCAAAGTAGACGTACCATCACAAAGATTATGCCAAATAAATTCACGTAAAAAAGGACGAAGAAAAAGAATCTTGCGCCAAACCCACATCAAACTCCTCCCACGAAGTTTGTAAGCGTGTATCCATTGGACCCAAAGCGACTCCTTACTCGTGAGGAGCTTCCAAACATGCTAAATCATAAGGGCTTGATTAAAAGGCTCAAGCCTTCGAATACCGCAACCACCTTCCTTTATGGGGAGACAAACATCCTCCCATGCCACTTTTGATTTCCCCCAACTCGATCTTCCTTGGCACGAAAGGAATGCTCTTAGCTTTTTCTCAATATCCAATAAAACCTGATCTGGTAATATGAAGACCGAACCCCGAAAGACATGAAGCAATCCAATAACAGAAATGATAAGTTGCACACGACCAGCCTTCGAGAGAGCTTTATGACCCCACTCGTCAATCCTAACTTGGATTTTATCGATCAGTTCCATACAATCCCTGTAAATCAGCCTCGACAATATTAACAGGACACCCACGTATTTAACCGGCAGCTTCCCTTCTTCAAATGGAAGGATGTGAAGAACAGCATGCTTAACATGATTTAAAACATTGCATAAATAAGCGGTACTCTTGGGGATGTTAGGAAGAAGAACCGAGGTCAGTTTAAATTCATCAAGAACATCCATGATCACAGTAGCAGACCTGATATCACCATGCACAAATAAGAATAAATCATCAGCAAAACAAAGTTTTTATTTTTATTTTTTTTGGGTAAAGGGGACTATACGCCGGTAAAATATATTACTCCAAAAAACTATTTAAGTACAAAATATATAGATGAAGTCCTATATCAAAGCCCGTTACATAGGCAACAACCAAGCAAAACAATAACTAAAACCCAAATCCCTACATAAGAGAACAGACTCTCCTATGACATCTAAAGTTTTTTCTACTTCCTAGCACTAGAACGAATTTGGAATTCACGAAAATCCCGAATTTGTCCTGGAAAATCTCGAATAGCAAAACAAAGGTTCACCGATTCTAATTTGGAACAATAGAGATGGTATGTAAATGAATCGGTTGCCCGAATTCTTCTCTTAATCATAAGCGTAAGAATCTCCATAACAAGCGTGAATAGGTAAGGAGACAACGGGCCCCCTGTCTAAGACCCCAATCCTTGAAAATGACCATGAAGAGAGCCGTTAATACTAATAGAAAATGAGACAGTCGTGACACACTCCATGATCCAACCTATGAACTGATGATGAAAACCAAACCCCATCAGAATCTCCCTAAGGAAGTTCCAATTCATCGTGTCGTAAGCTTTCGGAATGTCAACTTTGAATGCACATCTAGAAGGGCCATGATCTAAGTGATAGTTGTGCATGAGCTCCTGCGTTAACAAGATATTATCCAAAATATTGCGACCCCGAATAAATGTTGATTGATTAATACCAACCAAATCTTTCAAACAGTTCTTCATTCGGTTAGCTATGATTTTGGTGATGCCCTTGAAGATAACATTACAACAAGAAATGGGGTGAAAATATGTAACATTCGTGGGATCAGTCACCTTAGGAATGAGCGCGAAAATAGTATGATTAACTTCTCTAAGCAATTTCCCATTAATGAAGAATTCCTTAATAGCATTAACAAAATCCGTCTCGACGATATCCCAGGCCTCTTTAAAAAACGCGGCAGTGTACCCGTTAGGACCCGGGGATTTCTCATTACCCATTGAGAACGGAACATCTCTAATCTCTTTACTACTGATATCTTGGATCATATCAGCTGCTACCGCCTCATTTAACCGATTAGAAAACAAGTCATTGGAATCCAGAGGAACAACAATATCATTATGGCCAAGAAAATTTTCATATTATGCCACAAAACGCACCCGGAACATGTTCATTTTCAAAAATCTCACCTGTAGCATTAGTAATGACCTCAATGCGATTACGACTCATCCTTTTTCTTAATAGCTCGATGTAAATGTTTAGAATTTGAATCTTTGTCAAGAAGCCAATCAATCTCAGGCTTCTGACACAGAAACGGATCCTCAAGAACAGACGCGTTATTGAAAGCCTATAAATAATGTGCCTCCTCCTAACGAAGTATATTATTAAAAGGGTCCTGATCCAAGTCCTGTTGAACAACATCCAATTCTTGATGCAACCGTTGGATATTTTCATGTAAGTTCCCATGGTTATACAACAGCTTCCGTAAAGGCTTCTTTAAACCTTTGAGCTTCTACACCAGCTTAACCATATGGAAACCACTCCGCGTCTACTACCATCCGTCCATGAAAATATTCTGAAAGCTACCATGGGACGCAAGAATATTTGCAAATTTAAAGGGCCTTGGTTTCACTTTAACAATTGAAGGAACATGAAGAACAACCGGTGAATGGTCTGAATTGCGGTAAGGCTGAAAAATAGCATGACAACCTTTAAACATATCATGGAATTCCCCAATAGCCGTAATCCTGTCAATTTTCTTTAAAATACCATCACCACCTATGACAACCCATAAATTTCACATCTATGCTATGTGTTATGATTATATGAGTATGAAATTTGTCTTGAAATTTTTGCTTTTTATGCCTTACTTGGTAAGAGGAATTGTTTCTCACAACCTTAACTGCCACTTCAACATATTCCTATATGTTGGAAATACAATGTATATATATCAAGTCTAAAGATCTGAAAGTAATTTAATAAGTACATTATGAATAATAATATCTCACATATAACTATGATGCCCTAAATTCACTTAGAAACCCTAGAATCCTTATAAATGAGTTGTAAACTCAAGAATGGTAAACTATGAATGGAAAGTACTTATGAATAAGTCATTATGAATTATAAGCAAGTTATAAACTATACTTTAAGGACATAATAATACCTAAGAACGGTAAGAATAAAATATACAAAGCTAAGTACAAGTAAATGTACATAATAGTCTAGATCACCACCTAGAAAACCTTGGTAAACAATGTTTCAAGCAATATAACTACATAATATCTATGTACAAGTATCAAATACAATATACTAATTATAATCTATCATATAAAGGAAAGGTAATTGATCACAAAATACAAATATTCACTAATCCAAGGCTAATAACAAGTTAAGGCCTAGTAAACAAGATTAGCATATAAAATTCATTTCATATTGAATTAGAGTCTAATATTTTGCAACTAATTATAAAATTCAACTATGTATCATATTAAGATTATACATTTATTTCAATACAAGTTAGAAATTAATAAAGCATAAGGTACAAGTTATCAAAGCATAGGATCTTAAGCTCCTATAATTACCCCTAGAATATGATCAACATATACAAACCCTTAAACTAAGAATGTAGAATCCCTAGAAATCATAAACATAATATATAAGACTTAGAATAAGCCTACATTATTATATAAACTCTAATTACCCACGATAGAAAGTAATTAGGCTTAATGACCTAAAAACTATTATATTAAGAAATCTACATAGAATCACTACCTAGTCTTTTAGGCCAAGTATACAAACACTTGTAACATTACATTAAGGTTATAATATTATATTAATAAAGTGTATAAGTGCCCTAAAGCACAAGGTACAACATTTTAATGAATAACTTAGTAAAACCAATGTAGGGATTTCATGAACGCATTAAGGACAATGTAGGATGTATAAATTGAGTTTACATCAATGGGTAAGTCAAAGATAATGAGTTTTACAAGGATTGAGCCCTAGATCATTAAAAACCCTAACCTGCCTAAGTTTTCTTCCCATTTTCACATCACACCTTTGTTAAACTTCAAACCAAAGACCCAAACTTCTTAAATACAAATTTTATATCTTAATTAAACCCTAATCCATAAATACTCACATTCCTAAACCCTTAATCACCAAAATCACAAAGTATAAAGTTACAAGCCCTAATTAGGACCCGGTTTTATGTTTTACCTCCAAAACTTGATTTAAACCTTTTCCCTCCAATTCTAAGTTTGAAAATCAGGTATTTAGGATGTTATAGGATATTTTCCATGTGGTGAAAAGTAGGTGCATCACATACTTGTGTGCTATACATCACCATTCTCATCTTAATCTTGCTGTGATTCTTTCTAGCCACAAACCATAGATTGGATGGAATCTAGCTTCTATAAACTTTCATAGACCTTATCTAGCCTCCCTTGGTCACTAAGCTAGCTGTGTTACACGTTTACACGGTAAAATTGAAGCCTAAGTGTTGGAAACATTATAAATAAGGGTGAACTCCCATTGTTAGAACTTGCACTCCGTTTTCTTATAATCTCCTACCCATTATTCATTTTCACTTCTATAAACGTCCTAGGACATCCCATAAGACCAAAGACCAGGTCTAGAAGGAAGCCATTGAAGCTCTTGAATCTTTGATAGCAAGTTGTGCTCATAGGAAGCCATTAGGAACCATTTTGGAGCATCCTAGGTAATCAATTTATTAGCTATGCTTTGATCTTTTTATAATGAATTCTTAGACTTGCTATAATGCCAAAATAATGTTAGAAAGATAATATAAAATAAATTAAGTCATTTGATCATTTTAAATGGAAGTTATAAGTTAAAGATGTCTTAAAACCCTAGTTTTGTAATTTACATGAAATAATAAGCAAAAACCCAGTTCAAAAACTATAATTCTGAAGAAATGTTTTTATTATGATTATAAACATGTTTTGAAACATTGTTTCAAATCCTAGATCATTTGGTCCATTTTTGAGGTTGTTACGTGATTTTTATAAGTATAGGGACTAAAACTATCATTTTTAAAACTCTTTAACATTTTGGGCCAAAATTGTCATTTTTTGAAATTTAGATATATAAGAATAAATATTGGTAAGTTTGAGGTCCTAAGGTCAAATATTGAGGGTCTAAAATGCAAATACTAAAACTATATACTTTAAGGGTTAAAAGTGTAATTAAACCAAAGTATAACAAAAAGGGCTATTTTTGCCAACTTTGAAACTAAAGAAGATTAATTATAAATATGAGGAAGTAAAAAAGGTATCATGTTAGTAGGGAGCTTTCTACAAAGATGTTCTATCTCAATATTATGTTCTGACTGAGTGGTTGGGTTTACGATTTAAAGTGCCCTCGCTCCTCAAACGTTTATAGAATGGTTGCCAAGTATGATGGCCCGAACAATGATGCTAGAATTACAACCAAATATTAAATAAATAATGTACAACCAATACTTAGAAAGATTGAAAAAACAATTAAAGACTTGATACTATATACAATGTGTTAATCCAGGTTTGTATGAGACCAAGTTGTGGTTTGTATGACCAAGCTGTTTATCTGTGAATAAAATATATTTGATTATATCTTGGATTATATAGACATAAGGTGAGTTCATAGCCTCACGTTTAGATGATTTATAAATGATTTGAAAACCCGTGAGGGCGATATATGCTAAAACTGGAATACAAGTGCTTTTTAAATGATTATATGGTATGGTTATTGACACTATGTTTACTACCGCCGTTAAGTCCCTTTTTAATTATGAACCGGTAATAACTTCTATTAAATGAGCGCTAATATTGTGAATAGTACTATTTGGGGGTTGACATCCCCTATCTGGGCAAGTCGCGCTTGCCAACAGTTGAAGGTTCCTACCTAGGCTAAACATATACATTTAATTTTCTAAACTAAGGTTAGTTGGTAGACTACCTTCTTATAAAGGCAGTTTGTTGGTTATAGTATTGTTAAGCAGCGGGGTCATGAGAATAGTGCAACATGATGATTATTTTATGTGGGTGTATAACCAACTAACTGCCCTTATAAGAATGTAGTCTGTCAACTATCATAGAAATAATGGTCCCCCAATGTGTGCATTTAAGGGTGGATATCTAAAAAGCGTATGATACTGTTGATTGGGGTTTTCTTCGATCTATTCTTGTGGGTTTTGGGTTCCAAGAAAAAATGGTGCATTGGATTATGATGTGTGTATCTACTGCCTCCTTTTCTGTTTGTATTAATGGACATCAGGTTGAATCAGCGACGTGTATTAGTGTTCAATATGCGTCACCTAATTCTGCTAAGAAAAATGTTGTTTCATTAAATGATACTATGAATGTGGTTATACGAATGTTGCTGCTGAAGCTATGCAATCTACGCATAACCCTAATCAACAGGTTATGGGTTTGAATGTTAAGAATAAGGCTACATCTGCAGGTCTTATGGGTACAGTGCAGATTGCCGAGTCTGAGATTATTTTAGAAGGTTTCGAGTCGGGTCTAAATGCAGGTTTGGGTACGGTGACTGTGAAGAAAGCCATCTTTCGGTTTGTGGAAGCAGTTAAACCGATGGAGGATGAGGGGATTGCTTTTACCATGCCGAATAAGATAGTAACTAAAGTGGGTACTCGGTTTGATAATACTCTTTATGGGTACTTTCTTGGTAAACGCCTTGCCTTCCCGGTTGTAGAGTATTTTGTTCGACAAAGTTGGGCCAAATATGGGATTACTCGGATTATGTTGAATGCAAAAGGTTTTTTCTTTTTCAAGTTCACCACTAAGAAGGTTATGGAGGACGTGCTCGAAAATGGGTCGTGGATGATACGTAAGGTTCCTATTGTACTTAAGCTATGTGTTAGGATCTTTGGAATAGTTATTTGTAATAGGTAAACTAGGAGGTATGTAGTTCCTCCTGGTCCTAGTAGTAGTAGGAGCAAGACGTGCTCCTGGTCTTATAGAAAGTCAAACTTTATTATTTAAAGATTATTCTGTTAGGATATGCATGAGATATGTTAGGAAAGGATATGCATATGAGTTTTACACGTTTTGGTTTAATGATGTATTAGGGCTTCCCTGTAGTATAAAAGGAACCTTAGGTAGAAGGGTTCAATACACCTTCATCAAACATAATTCTAGTTCATATTAATATTAGAAATCCTTAGTAAAGGATCAAGTTGTTATAGTTATTCTGTTCTTCTTGTTCATAGTATTGTATTTCGCACTTATACTGTGTGATTTATATAGAGTCTCTCTGTGAATAGACTTGTGATTACAGAAGTGTTTCACTGTTCCTAACAGGCTGCAAGATCCACATCTAGTAGACCCAACAAGTGGTATCAGAGCCTGGAAGAGTCTCTGTACAAGAAGAATCAATTTTTCTTATTACTAACATCTTTGTTCAATTATGTCTGCCTCAAGATCTTCTAAAACAGGAGAAGATAGTACCCCTTAAACACATCAACCTCAGCAGATCATTGCTACGGTTTCCAACAAAAATGGTAAGTTTCCTCTTCTGAAAAAGGATGAGTATGATAGCTGGGCAATGAAGATGGAATGCTGGATCACCAACACTGATCAAAATCTTTGGAAGATTATTCTGAATGGAAACAGCAAGAAGTTGAATGAAAGAGACAAAAATGGAAGTACTATTCTTCTTGATCCTAAAACTCATGAAGAAATCACAGCTGTTCAGAAGGAGATCAAAGCAAAAACTATTTTGCTTCAGTCTCTTCCTGATGATCACATGGGTGACTTTTATCATCTGGACGATGCTAGAGAAATTTGGAATGGAATAAAAGCAAGGTTTGGTAGGAATGAGGAGTCAAAGAAAATGCGAAGATCCATGCTGAGAGATGAATTCACAGACTTCAAGATCTCAGAAACTGAAGGTATCCATCAAGGGTATGACAGGTTCCAAAAGATACTGAGCCAGTTGAATCAACTCCGGTCGAAACCTGACAATGGTGATATCAATGCAAGGTTTCTTAGAGCCTTACCCTACTCATGGAATCAGGTGGTAATCTCTCTAAAAGCAAAATGTGGGCTTGACTATCTTAATTTTGATGATTTGTTTCATAAGCTCAAAACCTTTGAGCCTCATGTGAGGGGATACTCAAGTGATTCTTTTCCTACTCTTGCTAACTCTGCCTTTATGAGTTCTATAGGATCTTGTCCCATGTCTTATGCTAGTAGCCCAAACAATACTATGTCTTCTCAGCATACTTCAACTCCTGAACCAAAAGCTACGTCTGGTAGCATGGTAGAAGTTGTTCTTCACTCTTTTGTTGCTGACATTGATCCTCAACAGCAACTTGCTTTTGATGACTTCAAACATGTTGATAAACTTGACCTGGATAAAATGGATCTCAAATGGCAGATGGCCATGCTCACTCTTAGGGTTCATAATAAGTGTGTAAACACTTATCCTTTTGCCACAAAAATCAAGGAAAAACAAGACCTAATCATGTGTTTTATATCATAAATGTCGGAATTACGCGAGGTTTTGTGTTTTTGTGTTAAAATAGGTACAAATGATCAAAAGGAGAGAAAACACGGGATTTCACGGTCAAATGTTGAAGAAAAGTCCAAGAAGAGACAAAGACAATGTCAAAGACCAAAAGCGTGCCCAAGTTCACGAAAACCGGACAAACCTACACGGTTTTGAAGAAATGATCAAAGAAAGCCGAAATCGAACTCGTTTTAGTGGATATGATTATTTACGAAGATTTCGGGCTTAGTGGGTCCCACATTTGGGTATTGGGCCCAAAAGCCTATTAGTGGATTTAATTTATTTAACTTATAGAAACAAAAGCCCAATTTCAAGGCCCAAAACCTTAACAATGGGACGGTTGAAATATGCAATTTGGGCCCAAGCCCATTTGTGAATAAAAGGGACAGTTTAAATTCGCTTGTTTTGGCAGTCAACTCACACCAACCCTTTGGTCAACACAAACAAATAACTCACACAATATTCATCTCACCACACGTGTACACCATCACCCCACAATAAATAAATAAAACGGTTTTTATTTACCCTACCCCATCCCCACATTTTCGATACAACCAAGAGAAAACATCCACTTATTGTTTTTCTTCCTCTCCCATTCACACAACCATTTTTTCCCCATATCCAAAAAACCATAATTAACCTAAGTCAAAAAAATTACCATCCATTATTTGGGGCTTTTTGTTTAAGTGTTTAATTCACACACTTGGGGATTTAATCCCCAAGTTTTTCGCAAGATCCACTCACTGTGGTCCTATATCTTTAATCCGACGTGGCTCAAATCCTTGTTGTGATTGGATGGAACTAATCACCAATACCCATGATCCAATAATCATTTGCCACATCACCTTGCAACAAACACAACTAGC
Source organism: Glebionis coronaria (assembly GCA_025667525.1). Lineage (NCBI taxonomy): Eukaryota > Viridiplantae > Streptophyta > Magnoliopsida > Asterales > Asteraceae > Glebionis > Glebionis coronaria. The sequence goes on from CM046878.1 coordinate 373,244,981, forward strand.
ACAAAAATGCCACGAGGGCAATCCGTGTGCTCAAGAGTGATTTTCCACCGTTTGATGAGAAGAGAAGAGAGAGAAAAGATGAATGAAGGGCCTGGATGATTTGCTTAATGATGAAGCTAAGAAGAAGGTTTCAGGGGTTTTGCCTATAAAAACCCCCTTTCATGTGTAATTTTAATATCACTTTTCTTTATTTTAATTTTCAGTAAACTAGATTAGGATTTAATCTTGTATTTTTAATTTTCCAGTCTTTGTAAATTTTAATTAATTAATGAAAAGTTGATTTCAATTTATTTCTGTCTCCTTTAAATTCCTGTCTAAATTTAATCTTTAATCTGCTTTCTGCTTTTTAATACTACTGTTCATGTTTTATTATTGTTAATATAAAAAAAGATAAAGGAAAGTGTAAATAATCTTCCCCACTGGGAGATTAAAAAAAAGTACTGTTCCTATTGGAAGTTACTGTTCAGATTGTTTGGGTTCGTTTGGTTCGTTGAAGATTTGTTTGACTCGCGTGCTGTTTGATTGGGTTGGGATCGAGATGATGAAGGTGGTGTTGATGCGGTTTTGTTAAGACGGCTCAGCGCCGCGTCTTTGTCACAACGGTTTCTCCACAAGGTGCTTGATCTCTACTTTTAATTTCTTATTAAGTTTGTTGTTAGTTTTGATTTATTTGCTTATTTGAGTTTAAAATCTACTTAATCTGCTTTTTATTTTGATGTTATTCGATATCTGCTTAGTTTTGTTTGGATATGCTTTTGTCTCATGTTTGTTTGATTTATCAGTTTTAAGTTGTTAGATCTGTTATTTCATTTTTGATTGCTGCTTATTAGGGTATCGGGTTGTTTAGATCTGCTTAGAATAGGTTGTTTTTGTTTTATTTGGTTTAGTTTTAATATGCTTGTGTCGATTTTCGTAGCTTATTTGGTTTGCTTATTTAAATTCTGCTTATTAGCCTTTTTTGCTTAATCTTTTCGTTTGCTTATCTCGTTGTTTGCTTATTATCTGCTTAGTATTTATCTGCCTTCTTGGTTTATGTCATGTTATAGTATTTGGTTTGCTTAATTAATTTAAGCTGTTACTGCCTATAGTTATTGGTTTGCTGTGTAATTTTTCTATTCAACTTCTCAACTCTCAGACCCTTTTGGTCTGAGTTTCTGAAATTCCATAAAAGCTCCAAAAAAATATAATCTAGCAAAAATATTCGTCTGGTGGGTCTCGAACCTGCGACCTCTCGTATACCAGTCGAACACCATAGCTAACTGCTCTAAACCTTTATTTGTGTTCTATTTTGAAACATTTAATTAAAATAGGGTTTGATATACTGTCAGTTTTTATTAATTAGATTTAAATTCAAATTTTAGCTCTTTTTAGTTTATTTAAAAAGTTTTTAAATAGATTTTTCTTATTCAGTTTTCAGAAAAAAATATAAAAAGAAAAAAAAATATTTTTATTTTAGTTACTTTTATAAATTTTAAATTAGTTTTAAATTTACTTTTATTTAAATTAGATTTCTTTTATGTTTTTAAATTGAGTTTTTAAATTTAGTTTCAAATTTAGTTTACTTAAAATAGTTTACATTTAAAAGTTTTTACTTTAATTTAGTTTTTTTTTTTAAATTAGTTTAAGTTTTAAAATAGTTTTATTGTTTTTAATTAGTCTTAATTAGTTTTCAAAATTTTGTTCAATTAAGTTTTAAGTATAATTTTCATTAGTTTTAATCAAATAGTTGTAAGTTCAATTAGTCTATTGTTTAGAATTTTAGTTTAAAAATACCAAAAATATTATTTACCAAGAACAAATTAGTCGAACGTTAATTGGAAATCAAATTCGAGTCGATTCGAGGAACGATAATAGAGATTAAAAGGAGTTTGCAAAAACCCAGTATTAAAATAGCGCCGCTGCCGCTTCGCTCTTACGATTGACGATTTTTCGTGAAGACGTTTGGATTTTGGGATCCGTTCTTTTTGAACGTTACGTTTCTTGTTAACAAAATCAAAAATACAAAAAATCAAAAACTTAAAAATACAAAAAAATTAAAAAATAAGATTTGCAACAAAAAAATTAAAAAAATTAAAAAAGTAATACTTTTTCCTAAAAGTATTACACCAAAAATATTACGTATTAGTGTTATTTCTTAGTTCGATTTCTTTCGATTTTTCTTGTGAATATATATTTTTCTAATACAAAAAGATTTTTCTTTTACTATAGTATATTACGTAGCACAATAAATTTACCTACTTTTCAAATAAGCCTTAGTTGGGATTTCATCACCTAACTATTGTAGTCGCATCCATAACTGTCACACCCCACCATGGCGGAATATGGGGCACGACGTATGGATATCATCACAACAATAGTGTGTCTATAGAGATAACTAAATGATATAATAAATGTCATAAAATGGTGACACAAATGTCATGACAATATCTCAACAATGTAGGAGTCTAGGTAAGTAGGTAACAGTCCTACCTCTTACCCAAGACAAACAATAAACATAAACCAAACAAACATATAGGTGCCAACATGTATCACTTATCAAAAAAACATAAAGGTAAACTAAGAAGGAAACGGGGATTCTCCTTCTATATGCATTCCTAAGCTTCTCTAATCCTAGCCACTTATGTTCTCATGCTTAACCATAGTATCACCTGAAAGAGACACTAAAACACGTCAACATAAATTTGGTGAGAGTCATAGGTTTAGACTCCAACGCTAAATCAGTTACAAGCTGTGAATAACAATCATCAACAAAAGAACATATGGACAATGTGTTACAATTATGCATTAACAACTATCAATCAAGATTAATCATACCAAACCAATCCAATCCAAGGCTCCTACCTTGCCAAACAACATCATGGTACCATAGATGATCACACTATGTACCTATCCCAAGGCCACTACCTTGTCATTATCCATTGGTCCCATAGACGATCACGCTATGTACCTATCCCAAGGCCCCTACCTTGGCAAACCACAAGGCCACTACCTTGTCAAACCACAAGGCCACTACCTTGTCACCCCACAAGGCCACTACCTTGTCAAACCACAATAACTGAGACGACACGTATCCCCCGATCCAAATCATACACAATCAAAAATCACATAGCAGTTAATCACATAATGTACACACAAGTCCATCTCAAATCACAAACACATTCACAGCATCAATTTAGAAAATAACTCAACACAGTGTCTCTTCCATCCCATCTGGAAGTCAAAATCAATATTAAACATGGGACTATGAAACTCACCTGATAGCTCCTTCACACGTCCTTGCACTAGCAACAAGCTAACAAACCAAAAACACGAAATCAATAAACGAACCAATCACTAAGATGGCTCATTAACCTATGATGGACATCTAGACTATTCTCACATATTTACCTCATTAATAATCTCTAATTACCCTATTACCCTTCCTTAACAAGTCCTTAACTTGGTTAAGTTTAATAACTAACCCGTTCGTATTTTACCCAAAACAGTCCCAGTTTTTAGGTCTCAAAACTACAGGTCAAACGCCCACTTAAACCTACCCATGGTTTCTGTCAAAAGGAATATTCATACCCTTACATAAGTTGGCTAACACCTCCCACTTGCCCTAACCTTAAAGCTACTGTTAAGGCCCCGATATATATATATATATATATATATATCTACTTTTGTCATTCCAGATTTCTTGATTTTAAACGTACTAAAAGTTTGTTACCATTAAGGGGTCTTACCCTAAACCACCACCTTAGCCCAAGTGAAAATATTAACTACAATATATAAACCATCTCTCACGTTCGTGAGAAGATCCCAATGCAACCCTAAGTGCCCCAAACAACCCAAAACTTAAAAAGAAAACAGGCTGAATTCAAAACTGTTTTGACTTCCCGACCTCCAATTTAGTTCTAGTTTCTTGCATTGGAAAGCCACTTCAAATATCTTTCCAGGGGTACTTGGATCGTAAAATAAGAGTTTATAGAACTCCCGATATGATCAAAACAATTGACTCAAAATTTGCCCAGTTTTTAAAAACGGGTTTAAACAAATTGAACTAATTAATTACCCATAACCCCATCTAATACAAGCTCTAGATTATATGATTATCATATTATGATTATAACATCATTAATTTACTGATTTTATATAAACCCTAACCCTAATCCATCATAAAAATCATTAAGAAATCATTAAAACAATTAAATTAAAAAGAGATTAAAGACTTTACCTTCGATTTATGAAAACCCCAAAAGAAATATGAAGAACCCTAATTTTTGTGAAACCCACGAATTTAATTTGTCTCCAGGGGATAGATAATGAATTTTGGTTGTGTACAAAACAATATATAGGGTATGGGTGAATCCTAGTCCAACCCAAAGCCCACTTTCCTTTTTTTTTCCTTTTTTTCCTTTTTTTTCTCTTCTAAACCGACCCAAACACCCCTAATTTCGTTTTTTTATTTATTTTTTTTTCTTTTTATTGTTAATTAATACCTTATTAATATTACCTTAATTTACCTTAATTTATTTCAGCTCCTAAAGCCTCCAAAACCTCAAAACCGTAAAACTAGTCAGTTTTTACGCGATTACCGTAAAAGACGTAAAGTATACACTTTTAAAAAAAATCTCAAATTTTGAAATAAACTTTATAACTAAGTCCTAAATGACTTAAAACCATCCCGAAAAATATTCATATGGATAATTACCTCACCTGAGACCTCTAAATGCTAAACCGTAAATCCTAAAAAATACCCTACTACGATAATACTTATACGTATGCGTAACCACCAAAATATCACCATTTCATTTCATAGTCACTAATTGTGATCTCATGAACATGAATTAACCGTTACTCGATTTACTTATGAGTACTCTATACTCATAAACGATAATCACACCAACCTCGTTCAAAAAAAATAAACACGTAAGCACAAAAATCAAGTAGTCACACATAAAATAACCTAAAAGTAAGACCAAGTGACGAACCTCAAAACCACGGTTGTCACATCACTCCCTCCTAATAGAAATCTCGTCCCGAGATTTACTCCTTAGGATCAACACATAGACAACAAATTACACGAGGATACTTGTCTAAATGAACTCCTCTCATTTCCACGTGAACTTCAGTTCAAGTTTCAAGATACCACATGTACAAACCAAAAATAATTAAACCTATTGCCAAACTCTTGACCTCACAGTCAGTAAATCTCGCAAATGACTCTTCGATAAAACAAAGACTCTTATTAGCACAAAACCCGAATAACCGGACATGCTAATATGCATCCTCAAACAACATTTACCAATCCCAATACATGAAATGTATCATGTATACAACTCATTTCTCCCAGGTAATTCTATGCTCATATGCTACTGGTCCGATCTTTCCAAAGATCATAAATGGACCTACAAAACTCTACATCAACTCTTCCATTTTATCAAAACATACCACCCGTTACTATGGGTAAAACTCCCTTTAGTCCGTACCCCAAACTACTTAAAATTTCCAATTTCCTTACAAAGGGACCTATGACGGTCTTTCACATACCCATTAGTTCTTCCAGTCCAAATCAACTTACGATCTATACACATCCTCAAAAGGATGGTTGATTGTAGTAAAATACGACCTTTAGGAAAAGGAAGTACAAAAAGTGGTAGTATTAAGTGTCGGTTTAGGAAAACCGAGCACTAATGACCCAAATGAAGTCCAAGTTCGTTTTCCCAAGGAGGCAAGTGCGTTGTGTTGAGAGTTGGTTTTTGTTTGAGATTATATTGATTGAAAAAGAAATAAGAAAGGAAAGAAGAGAGGGTTACGAAGACGGATCGAGCTAAGACGAAAACGCGTTCACGTAAAACCGTATAAACCATAAAATTTAAAATTTCAATCTAAAAATTAATTATAAGCTAAAACAAGTCTAAAATAATATAAATAAGGAATAAAATCCAATAAAAATATTTTAAAACCTTTTATTAATTAAATATTCAATTTTAAATGCTAATTAAAGCCCTAAAATTAAATATAATTAATCAAAATGTCCAAAATATGATTTTATTGAACAAATAACTTACTTATATTATCTAAAAACTAAAAAGTATTTTTTTACAATTTTTAAATACTATTTTTCTATTTTTAAATTACTAAAAACTATTTTTAAACCAAAATAATTATAAAAAATAATAAAATAATGCTAAAAATAAACTACCAATTTTAAAAATCCTAAATTACTCTAATGAACAGTAGAAAAAAGAAAAAGCTTGAAAAATATTAAATTTTCCACTAAATGACAAAACTAGTTTAATTAAAACCCTAATTAAATTAAATTAATTCTAAAAATTAATAAAAAGATGAACAGTAAAATATTTTTATACCAAAAACCTTAAAATATTATTCTAAGTCTAGGAAAATTGATTAAACTGAAAAATATTACTTTTTGGCACTAAAAGACAAAAACAGAAACTTTAAAGTTAATAAAAAATAGCTAATTAATCTAAAAATTACTAAATGAACAGTAAATAAAAATTTTATTAATCAGAAAAATCCTAAATTAAATAAGAAAAATAATGGAACTGGTTTCAAGATCTAATTCAACTTTTTGGGCACTAAAGACAAAAATACAAACTTTCTGATAGTGACAAGTGGTTGGTGTTTGTCTGCTAGTGCAGCAGTGGTAAAAAAGATACTAGCAGTGGGAAAGGAGTTCCCACTGATAGTGTTAAATATTGGTCTGTTTTTCAATAAGCTCAGGAAAGCTTATTTTGATAGCTTATTTGGGACAATAAGGCACCCTTATACTCTTTGGAGTATAAGGAGTCAGATTATACAAAATAACAAACAATCACTTAACACAATAAGCACCAATAAAGCCAAAAAGTTTCTGAAAAGTCACTAAGCAGGTCTGATGAACAATTGCTGGTGTTTCATGCACAAATCTGAATTTTAAAGCCTTATATCTTGGAAATAAGCTCACAATCATGCATAAAAATGACACACAATCCTCAGATACCTTAAGATCTAACAACCTTCAAGATCCAAACACAAAATCTCAACAAAATCAAGCAGATTATGGCAGTGACAGATTAATGCTTACTTTTCAACTTTTTACTTGCAAAAGAGCTCACAACTTCACAAACCTGAAAACTTAAGTGCTAACATACAACCTAGTATCCTATGAAGTGTATTCAAACAAGATTTGAATTAAAAGCTTGTTACAAAACCTGTTTAAAACACTTATCCAAACACCCCTTTAAACTTTGAAAATGTTTAAAAACTAAGCAAATCTAAACAGAACCTAGGCAACCTGATTCAAGATCAATCTATCATGCATATACTACCCAAATCAACTCAAATCACACCATCAAAACAACTTGCATAAAGATTCACATAGAGCACCAAATAAATTGACTTTCTGAAAATGAAAAGTGAAAACAAGGAAGTACCTTGTTGAGCCTACATCCAGGCTCAACCAAGGCTGTTTTAGCCTTCTCCTATAGACCCGGGTCTATGCAGATCTTTGGTCAAACAATAAACAGGAAGAAGAGAAATGAGTGGTGGTCACTGTTGACTCACACACCTTTAATATCTTCAAAATGAAATGGATTTTGGATCCTGCTAAGAGAAAAGAAAAATACAAGGTTTCTGTATCACACAACCAATAAGCCACAAACAAGCTTATCAATTAAGCTGACTTTGGCTTATATGAGAATAAAAATGAAAACTGATATATATTTTTTTTTACTTAGAAACTTTTTCTCCAAACCAAATCAACAAAAACTTTACTCTTCACATAAGCTTGAGAATCAATTAGATTATCAGGCTTATGGTCTTAGCTTAAAGCTTTTGGACAGTTTTAAAAACTTAACAAATTTAGTAACCAAACTGAACTTAAAACTTGAAAAATTAAACTTGGAAATTTAAATTGCATAAATGTAAATGTGGTCCTTTTGCTTCTCATCAACAATACAACACCAATTTCATTTCAATAAACAAAAGTGGATTTACAGGTTTGTGACAAAACGGAGAAAAAAGAACACTAAACTGCTAAGCCCTACATGCCTTTAAATAGGCTTACAATCCTTCTAGAAAGCTGAAAACAAAAGCTAAACCCTAATGCTGAACTTCCTCTTTTGCCCTTGGATGATTCCTTGAATATGCCAATAAGATGCTCAATTTTGAATTCGTCCCATGTGAATTTCTTGGAGTTTTGTGTATGCCAACAGGTACAAGTGATCATGGACGTATATTTGGTCCTTTGGGAGCAAGGAAATGTGTTGGAGCCGTTGGATGACTGTTTTGCTTTGTCTTGGAGTAGCAGGGGAGCCACGTGGGGGACCCATGAGTTGAAGGTGATGGGTTTTGGGATGTGGGTTTAGATGGGGAGAGGGTAAATTAGCATTCTGGAAGCTTTTGTTTAAAACCCCTTTGATTTGGAGATAAACGTGATTAGGGTTCTAGGGATTAGGGGTGGTGAGCAGTTGAGTTTAATCCATTTGGGGGATAATTATCTTTTTGAAAATCTGTTTCCCCCACTTTTAATAATTAAACACGTTTAATTAAAGTGAGTGGGTTCAAAACCTTTTGTGATAGGTTAAATAGTTATGGACTGGTTAGTTTTGATGAAATGGACTGGTGGGGGTGACGTGTCAAATTTTGGTTGGGTGGTGGAGTTTGATTGTCTGGCAGAAACACCCCCTGAACTCCTTCTTTCTTGTCTCTTTGATTTAATCAGCTTAAAACAAGACTCCCTTTGTAAATAACTTTGCTGATTTGTCATTTTTGGCACAATCTTTTTATAATCTTGAAACAAGGACTAAACATGCAATTTCTTCATATTCCAAGGACTGATTTTGACATGTTTTCAAACTTCAAGGCTTTGACTTGTTGGTTGACTTCTTGGAGGACCATTATTGACAATTTAGATTTGTTGAGGGACTAAATTTGCCAATTCTTCAAAGTTAAGGGTTCTTTTTGTAATTTTGACAAACTTTAGGGACCAAACTTGTAATTATGAAGATACAAGGGTATAAAGTGTCAATTCTTCAAACTTGGAGGGCCAATCTTCAATATTCTTCAAATCTTCAAGGGTTTTCTTTGGAAAATTCTTCATTAGGGCTTGGTTCATCGTGTGGCTTCGTTTCCCGTGTTCGTTTTTGCATGATTCTTGTGATCTTTTGTCATTTTCTCAATATCCGTACCTAAAATACACAAGCAACAAACACAAGCATATATTTGGGTATTTTCATGATATTAAATGCATTTTAAGCCCAATTTGGACGATGAGACTATGTATAAAAGCAGTCTCATCACTCTCCCATACTAAACCATTGTCGTGCCCTCACGCAATGCTAGAATAAAGTATCGTAGCATCTCCAAAATTCATTTTTATTCACTTTATTGGAATGATAAACTAGCTACACTACTACTATTACTACTACTTGTGTTATAGACATAATGTATGATTTTCATCGCAAAATGGGACGTTTAGGTTCATAGAATAAGAACACGTGAATGCTTCGTTAGAAATAATTTCATCGTCCTCGATTTTCACTTCAATTCCATGCCAAGTGTGCAACGAGATCATTGTCATTATAAGTTAGTAATGCTAACACTACTCATATGCCCTAATCACGTACTTATTCTCCCATTATTCCTAAGTCGTATCTCTTATATTTTATGATGTCTTGAATGTTTCACGAGGATACATTGTTTGACTTATGCGATACTAGAGATTTAGGTCTAAAAATAGAGTCCTAACGGTGTAACTAAGACCATCAAATCAATAACCCCTCCTAATAGACGACGATGTTAAAAAATTAAGTCAACAAGAAGAATCGATAAACACGGTTTTATAACGGTTTTGAACATGAGACTTATTACCAAGACTTTTATACGCCCCCTAACGGAAGGGCCTTATTATCTTTGGTTTACCTACATCTTTTATTCAACTTCGCCATGAAGCTTTTATTATGACTTCGGTCTTGCCTTGCCTTTTATTATCCGCCTCATCGGTGGTTTTATTAGCCAAAGACGTATATCCTCACGCTAGAGCGAATTTTGGATCTTTAAAGCTTCGAAGATTAAGGCTTGATTCACTTTCAATTTGGGCATAGATTTTTCGGCCTTGTGAGCTTCAAATTTTTGCTTAATTTAGGTGAGCACTTGAAATCTTATTATTAGGTGAAGCTTTCGATTATTCGGGTGCCAATACTTCAAAACCGTGACGCTGGCGATACCTTAATGTCTTCCCAATTTATTTACACGGAAGCTACTAGAAAAGACTAGAAACCCAACAATCCTAACTAAACCGCTAAGTCAATATTTATTAAGCAAAAAAAATATTTACAAGCGAAGGGAGAATAAGCAAACAACGAGAACACATGAGTTTTTGAAAGAATACGAGTACTCTACGTTTAGCATAGTAACTTATAATTAACTCTATCATTCTCGTCCTCATTTAAGAGACTTAGCCTAATGTGTAGTTAAGGAATCAAAGCTAAGTGCTCAACACGCATGGTCGAGTCAAAAATTACTCTTATTCTCGCCATCGGAAAACCTACATTCGTGTCTTCAAACACTTATAAAACATGAGAAAAACTTAAAATTTGGCCATTTTTAGCCTTATTAACAAAACGATAACAAAAAGATAAACTTTGGAAAGCGTGAAGGTTTGGCAAGGCAAGTATCTATTCACCCCCCCATACTAAAGTTAAACATTGTCCTCAATTTTTCGAGTCTAGGGGTGCAAACACCCCCATACTAGAGACGTAGTCGAATGCCTAATCTAGCATGGAAAGGGTGCAACCATTAAATTAATAGCCGTTTATGAAGTGTGCTAAAAACCTAAGGTTAGAACATCAAAAGGATATATCATGGATATTGAGAAATGTCTCCAAAGCATACGATCGAGTGCTCCCATAAAACGAACACGAGAGGCTCCAATCGTGAAGATCATGATCTAAAAACCACAATGCACAAACAACCACGGAACAAAGGTTGGAAGGGCACAAATCCCCACACGTAAGCTACATTAGACTAAGAAAGCGATAATAGGTACATAGGATAAGCATGGGACTCCCCCACGAGGCACCTCGTTTTTTATTACCGAGTCATGAGCTCGACTCGATCCCCTCAATACTAATTATCATTGGGGAAAGTGATTTGGTCGAGGTAGTTCAAGGATGGAACTTCCCCGCCAAAATAGTGCTTCAACCTATGTCCATTCACCTTGAAGTTAGGACCATCATCTTGAGATAGCTCGATGGTCCCATAAGGAAATACTTGAGTCACGGTGAATGGACCGGACCAACTGGATTTCAATTTACCGGAAAAGATTTTCAATCTTGAATTAAAAAGCAAAACTTGATCCCCAATGTTAAAAACCCGGTTTTTAATTTTTGAATCATGCAACTTTTTAGTTTTCTCTTTATAAATCAATGAATTTTCATAAGCAATATCCCTTAATTCATCCAATTCATTTAATTGCATTTTCCGGTGTTTTCCCGCGGTCTCCATATCATCATTACAATGCTTTAGGGCCCAATAAGCCTTGTGTTCTAACTCGAAAGGCAAATGACAATTCTTTCCATACACAAGCTTATAGGGAGTGCACCCAATGGGCGTCTTATGAGCGGTCCTAAAGGCCCATAAAGCATCATCTAACTTATCCGACCAAGATTGTCGGTTTTCCACAACGGATCTCTCCAAGATCCTCTTCAAAGCTCGGTTTGAAACCTAGACTTGCCCACTCGTTTGTGGGTGATAAGCCGTAGAAAGACGATGTGTAACCCCATATTTCCTTAGAACCCTTTCAAATTGGTCATTACAAAAATGGGTTCCACGATCGCTTATGATAGCACGAGGGGTTCCAAACCTAGCAAACAAACTTTTCAAGAACTTAACTACCACACGAGCATCATTAGTGGGCAAGGCCTTCGCCTCCACCCACTTAGAAAGGTAGTCAACCGCAACGAGAATGTACTTATTACCACGAGATGATGGGAACAGCCCTATAAAGTCTATGCCCAAACGTCAAAGATCTCACATACTTGAATGATATTTTGTGGCATTTCATCTTTTTGTGAGGCTTTTCCTTGTCGTTGGCATGAATCACAAGACTTCACAAGATCTTGTGCATCTCGATAAATAGTAGGCCAAAAGAAGCCGGCATCAAACACCTTTTTAGCCGTGAGATTAGCACCGTGGTGACCACCCGTGGGTCCCTCATGGCAAGCTCTAAGGATGTTAGAAGCTTCGGTGCCAAATACACATCGGCGGATGATTTGATCCGCACAAGTTCGAAACAAGTAAGGGTCGTTCCAAAAATAGAACTTGACATCACGAAAGAATTTTCGTTTTTCTTGAGTTGTCATACCCTTAATGATGAAGTTACCCGCATGGTAATTTGCAAAATGCGCAAACCATGGGGTAGAAGAATCAAGTTTGGAATTAACTACACCAAGTGTCTCGAGCGGAAATGTTTTGGTGATTTCCTTGGGCTCGTAAACACTTTGGTGAGGATCTTCCAAACGAGAGAGATGATCGGCCGCTAGATTCTCGGCTCCTTTTTTGTCAACGATTTTGTGATCAAATTCTTGAAGGAGGAGAATCCAACGAAGTAATCTCGGCTTTGCATCTTGTTTAGCCATGAGATACTTGATAGCCGAATGGTCCGTATACACTATGCATTTTGTCAAGACGAGATAAGGTCGGAATTTCTCAAATGCATACACCACGGCAAGGAACTCCTTTTCCGTTGTAGTGTATTTAAGTTGAGCCTCGGTCATCGTCTTGCTAGCATAGTGAATAGGCAAGAAGTGCTTATCATGACGTTGCCCCAAAACGGCCCCTATAGCGTAATCACTAGCATCACACATTAGTTCAAAGGGGAGGTTCCAATTGGGAGCAACAAGAATGGGAGCTTCGGTACGTTTCCTCTTAAGGATCTCAAAGGCTCGTACACAATCTTCGTCAAAGACAAAACGAGCTTCTTTTTCAAGAAGATGTGTAATGGGTCGAGAAATCTTCGAGAAATCCTTGATGAATCATCGATAAAAGCCCGCGTGGCCTAGGAAACTCCTAACTCCCTTGACGGTTTTGGGATGAGGTAATTTGGCGATGACGTCTACCTTAGCTTGATCTACCTCAATCCCCGCTTTTGAGACTTTGTGCCCTAAGACGATTCCACTCTTAACCATAAAATGACACTTTTCCCAATTGAGCACAAGGTTGGTTTCCTCACAACGTTTTAACATTCTCTCAAGGTTCGACAAACACGAAGTAAAGGAATCACCAAACACGGAAAAGTCATCCATGAAGACTTCCATCGTCTTCTCGATCATATCATGAAAAATAGCCATCATGCATCGTTGAAAAGTTCCCGGTGCATTGCAAAGTCCGAATGGCATTCTACGATAGGCAAACGTTCCATATGGACACGTAAACGTAGTTTTTTCTTGATCACGAGGATCGATGGGAATTTGGAAGTAACCGGAAAAACCATCTAAAAAGCAATAGAAATCGTTTCCCGCAAGACGCTCCAACATTTGGTCCATGAAGGGCAAGGGAAAATGGTCTTTTCGAGTGGCTTCATTCAACTTACGATAGTCAATGCACACTCTCCATCCGGTCACCAGTCTAGTGGGAATCAACTCGTTGGCATCGTTTGGCACAACGGTCATCCCTCCCTTTTTAGGGACACAATGAATAGGACTCACCCAAGGGCTATCAGAAATAGGGTAAATCATTCCCGCGTCAAGGAGTTTAAGGACCTCCTTTTTGATGACGTCGTGAATTTTGGGGTTCACCCTCCTTTGACTTTGGATTGTTGGCTTGAAATCCTCCTCCATTAATATTTTGTGTGTACAAAATTTGGGATCGATTCCCTTAATGTCGGATAACTTCCACGCAATCGCCCCTTTGTGATCCTTAAGAACATCGACAAGTGCGTTTTTTTCATCATCCGAAAGTTCCTTCGCAATAATAACCGGCAACTTGTCGTCCTCCTCCAAATAGACATATTCGAGGTGAGGAGGTAAATCTTTCAACTCGAGAATAGGTGGTTCCTCAAGTGAAGATTTGGGCTCGATACTCATAACCTCCTCGGGTGGAGAAAATGGGAAATCGTTGAGAAAATCCTTGATAATCGAGAAGTCCTCATCGTTGTCGAGGTCTTCGTCACAAGTACGTGGAACATCGAATTCTTCCAACGTAAAACCACCACCTTCGAAAGGAGTGAAGGTTGGTGTCGAATTATCAAGAATTGGATCTAACATAGTGGGATTGCCACTAGTTTCTTCATCACCAAACCCTAAAACTTCTTGTGAAAATTCCTCGCAAACCACGTCGATCATATCAACGAGGTTTATGGTAGCAACGGAATAAACATGAGAAAGTTGAGAATTTTGAGTTGCGTTTATAACAAGTTCCTCGTCGTTGAAACGTAAGGTGATCTTTCTAGCATGAACATCAATTAAAGCCATAGACGTATCTAAAAACGAACGACCTAAAATAAGAGGAACTTGAGGATCCGTGGGGATGTCAACAACAATAAAGTCTACGGGATAGTAGAACTTCCCCACTTTCACAAAAACGTCTTCCGCCAAACCACATGCAAGAATCGTGGAATGGTCGGCCAACTCAATAGACATTCGTGAAGGAGTAAGATTAGGAAGATTGAGCGACTTGTAGATTGAAGTGGCATCAAGTTAATGCTAGCACCAAGATCGGCCAAGGCATAGCATTCTTCCATATCTTGAATTGCACAAGGGATCAAAAATTTATCGGGATCACCGACTTTTTGAGGTATGCGATTAAGATAAACCGACGAACAACTAGACATTTGGTGTAATTTCTCCTTGTTGTTCAACAGACTCTTAAAGTTAGCGGCGAATCGAGGCATCATGACCAAAGCATCGGCGAAACTCACATTAAAGTGCAAATCACGAAACATTTTCATAAAAAGTTCAAATTGGTAGTTGTCGCGCTCTTGTCGTTTCTCCTTCCTAAGTCTCGATGGGTAAGGAAAGGGTGGTGTGGGTTGGGTCATAGGCATAGCCTTTGGAATCTTGGGTTCCAAAATGGGTGATGGGTCAACCGTAGGTGTGGCATGAGCGGTACTTTGTGGGCTTGAAATATGCTCCTTTTCGACCACCACATCGGGTTCTTCCTCAATTTCCTCCACCGTTGGAGTAATTGGTTGAGGAGTTGGTTCTTTAAGTGTCTTACCACTTCGTGTGGTAATCACTTTCATCTCTCCCTTCGGGTTTGAAACGGTGTTACTAGGCAAACCACTCGAAGTAGAGGCTTTGTTTCCCATTACGGCTTCTAAAATTGCATTAAGCTTAGCATCAAAACTATTAAACTTCACATCTTGACTAGCGGCTTTTTGGTCAATTCTTTGTTCAAGCCTAGCATGACTTTGCTCTATCTTGTTGTTTTGACCTCGAATTTGGTTAGCAAAATCATTTTTCAATTCATTTCTCATGGCTAGATTTTCCTTAATAAAATTAGCTAACTCCTTTGCGTTCTTAGCCGTGTCCTTAGCTTGATTAGCCATTTGCTCTTGAATGTTTTCCAAAATCTTATCATTTGAAGTAGCGTAATTCAAAAAGTCCATTGGAAGTTCTTTAGTATTTTGAAGACCTTGACTCGTGTTTTGAAAATTACGGTTTTGATTTTGATTTTGCAATTGGCTACTACTACTCCCTTGATTCCCATAGTTGTTATTACCCTTATAATTGTTCCTTTGATTGCTTTGGTAACCAACTTGATTGTTTCGATAATTGTTAGCATTTTGATTTGGTGAAAAACCCGGTGGAGTCAATTGATTAGTGCGAGGAACTTGACCGTTTTGGTTATAAGTTCCCGCGGCCGCGAAGGCACTCGAAGTGTTACCACCGTTGGTAATGCACTCGGAATAATAGTGAGCTCCACCACAATACATACACGAAACCTCAACCGCTTTAATCGTAGCGGGAGCGGGTTGTTCACCAACTTTAAACTCAACTAACAAGCCTTTCACTATATCAAAAATTTTGTTCTCCAAATTAGCCTCGACTTGGCAAGCATCAACGGTGTGTGACAAACTAGGTGAAGATGAAGACGAAGCCTTACGAACACTCGATGTGCTACGAGGACTATACACCTTAGACCTATTCTCAATGATTAACAATGCTTCCTCGACCGTCTTACACAAAAAATTACCACCCGCGGCGGCATTAAGATAATCACGCTCATGATCGTTCAAGCCATTGTAAAACGTGTCTATTTGATGTAAGTCGGAAAAACCATGATGAGGACATTCGTGCAACATTTCCTTAAACCTATTCCAAGCCGTTGAAAAACTCTCATTATACTCTTGCGAAAACTTTGAAATCTCGTTTTTCAAGTGCGTAGTCTTAGAGGGCGGAAAAAATTGGTTCACGAATTTTGAAACGAGATCCTTCCACGTCAATATAGAATTGGGTGGCTCTTTCTCTAACCAAATTTTTGCGGGCCCCGCTAAGGAATACGGAAAAAGCATCATCTTAATCGAGTCGTTTGAAACATCCTTAAACTTGCATGTGGCGGTGAGACGATTAAATTGGCGAATGTGGTTATGAGGGTTGTCCTTTTCGTCACCTCGAAACTTGTTGTTTTGAATCATGGACAACAAACCCGTCTTAACCTCAAAATTCTCCGCAAGGATAGCGGGAATCACAATCGCTTCTCCATAACCCTCGGTGGGTGCTTGAAGCAACTCCATCATAGTTCGATTAGCCATGGGTGCTTTTTTCACTACAATGGGTTCGTCAATAGGAGAGTCCTCACTAGTATGAGTGAGTGATTTGTTTCTTCGTTTACGAGCACGTCTTGCTTTAGAGCGAGTTTGCATAAACGTCGCGTACAACGAGAAGGCGAGCAAAGAAGATTCTTTTTGTTGTTTTGTATTTTTTAATTTTTTTTGTGGTTTTTGATTGTTTTTAACTTTTTTGGATTTTTGGAATGTATTAAGTAGACCAAAATCTACAAATCTCCTCCTTAATCAAATCTCTCGATTAAAGAAGCCTCAAGGAATGAAAACGATCACGTGAAGTGAACGCCTTCGATGACTTTAGAACGATGGTGGAACACCAAATCGTTCAAGAGGGTTTAATCAATAGAAACCAAGAAAATATATATGATACGTAAGTAATACTTTGGGCGGCAAAACCCTCGATTCACTCTCAAAATCAAATACGCACAAGCAAGCGGGGAAACGAGGCGGCGCGAAGCACTTAAGAGCCTTTTTCCTTAGAATATATTTTATAATATCCGCCTTATACCCACCTTATAGTTTGTATTATCAAAATCAAGCTTCACGAAAGTATTTATCTATTTTTGCCTTTTTCTTTGGTTTGAGATTCGAATACAATGATTGGGTAATGACCTCCCAAGTCAAGGTTGTGATTGCTCACGTATTTGGAGTACTTGTAAATTTATTGTTCTACGTATACAATATATTAATAATATTCACAAAAAACGAAAAACGATAATACGTATTAATAGAGTGCTATTAATACAATTACTTTTATGGCTATATATAAAAACAACAATGGTTCAACCAAAACACAAACGCCTCCCCGGCAGCGGCGCCAAAATGATTGTAGTAAAATACGACCTTTAGGAAAAGGAAGTACAAAAAGTGGTAGTATTAAGTGTCGGTTTAGGAAAACCGAGCACTAATGACCCAAATGAAGTCCAAGTTCGTTTTCCCAAGGAGGCAAGTGCGTTGTGTTGAGAGTTGGTTTTTGTTTGAGATTATATTGATTGAAAAAGAAATAAGAAAGGAAAGAAGAGACGGTTACGAAGACGGATCGAGCTAAGACGAAAACGCGTTCACGTAAAACCGTAAAAACCACAAAATTTAAAATTTCAATCTAAAAATTAATTATAAGCTAAAACAAGTCTAAAATAATATAAATAAGGAATAAAATCCAATAAAAATATTTTAAAACCTTTTATTAATTAAATATTCAATTTTAAATGCTAATTAAAGCCCTAAAATTAAATATAATTAATCAAAATGTCCAAAATATGATTTTATTGAACAATAACTTACTTATATTATCTAAAAACTAAAAAGTATTTTTTTACAATTTTTAAATACTATTTTTCTATTTTTAAATTACTAAAAACTATTTTTAAACCAAAATAATTATAAAAAATAATAAAATAATGCTAAAAATAATCTACCAATTTTAAAAATCCTAAATTACTCTAATGAACAGTAGAAAAAAGAAAAAGCTTGAAAAATATTAAATTTTCCACTAAATGACAAAACTAGTTTAATTAAAACCCTAATTAAATTAAATTAATTCTAAAAATTAATAAAAAGATGAACAGTAAAATATTTTTATACCAAAAACCTTAAAATATTATTCTAAGTCTAGGAAAATTGATTAAACTGAAAAATATTACTTTTTGGCACTAAAAGACAAAAACAGAAACTTTAAAGTTAATAAAAAATAGCTAATTAATCTAAAAATTACTAAATGAACAGTAAATAAAAATTTTATTAATCAGAAAAATCCTAAATTAAATAAGAAAAAGAATGGAACTGGTTTCAAGATCTAATTCAACTTTTTGGGCACTAAAGACAAAAATACAAACTTTCTGATAGTGACAAGTGGTTGGTGTTTGTCTGCTAGTGCAGCAGTGGTAAAAAAGATACTAGCAGTGGGAAAGGAGTTCCCACTGATAGTGTTAAATATTGGTCTGTTTTTCAATAAGCTCAGGAAAGCTTATTTTGATAGCTTATTTAGGACAATAAGGCACCCTTATACTCTTTGGAGTATAAGGAGTCAGATTATACAAAATAACAAACAATCACTTAACACAATAAGCACCAATCAATCCAAAAAGTTTCTTAAAAGTCACTAAGCAGGTCTGATGAACAATTGCTGGTGTTTCATGCACAAATCTGAATTTTAAAGCCTTATATCTTGGAAATAAGCTCACAATCATGCATAAAAATGACACACAATCCTCAGATACCTTAAGATCTAACAACCTTCAAGATCCAAACACAAAATCTCAACAAAATCAAGCAGATTATGGCAGTGACAGATTAATGCTTACTTTTCAACTTTTTACTTGCAAAAGAGCTCACAACTTCACAAACCTGAAAACTTACGTGCTAACATACAACCTAGTATCCTATGAAGTGTATTCAAACAAGATTTGAATCAAAAGCTTGTTACAAAACCTGTTTAAAACACTTATCCAAACACCCCTTTAAACTTTGAAAATGTTTAAAAACTAAGCAAATCTAAACAGAACCTAGGCAACCTGATTCAAGATCAATCTATCATGCATATACTACCCAAATCAACTCAAATCACACCATCAAAACAACTTGCATACAGATTCACATAGAGCACCAAATAAATTGACTTTCTGAAAATGAAAAGTGAAAACAAGGAAGTACCTTGTTGAGCCTACATCCAGGCTCAACCAAGGCTGTTTTAGCCTTCTCCTATAGACCCGGGTCTATGCAGATCTTTGGTCAAACAATAAACAGGAAGAGGAGAAATGAGTGGTGGTCACTGTTGACTCACACACCATTAATATCTTCAAAATGAAATGGATTTTGGATCCTGCTAAGAGAAAAGAAAAATACAAGGTTTCTGTATCACACAACCAATAAGCCACAAACAAGCTTATCAATTAAGCTGACTTTGGCTTATTTGAGAATAAAAATGAAAACTGATATATATTTTTTTTACTTAGAAACTTTTTCTCCAAACCAAATCAACAAAAACTTTACTCTTCACATAAGCTTGATAATCAATTACATTATCAGGCTTATGGTCTTAGCTTAAAGCTTTTGGACAGTTTTAAAAACTTAACAAATTTAGTAACCAAACTGAACTTAAAACTTGAAAATTAAACTTGGAAATTTAAATTGCATAAATGTAAATGTGGTCCTTTTGCTTCTCATCAACAATACAACACCAATTTCATTTCAATAAACAAAAGTGGATTTACAGGTTTGTGACAAAACGGAGAAAAAAGAACACTAAACTGCTAAGCCCTACATGCCTTTAAATAGGCTTACAATCCTTCTAGAAAGCTGAAAACAAAAGCTAAACCCTAATGCTGAACTTCCTCTTTTGCCCTTGGATGATTCCTTGAATATGCCAATAAGATGCTCAATTTTGAATTCGTCCCATGTGGATTTCTTGGAGTTTTGTGTATGCAAGCAGGTACAAGTGATCATGGACGTATATTTGGTCCTTTGGGAGCAAGGAAATGTGTTGGAGCCGTTGGATGACTGTTTTGCTTTGTCTTGGAGTAGCAGGGGAGCCACGTGGGGGACCCATGAGTTGAAGGTGATGGGTTTTGGGATGTGGGTTTAGATGGGGAGAGGGTAAATTAGCATTCTGGAAGCTTTTGTTTAAAACCCCTTTGATTTGGAGATAAACGTGATTAGGGTTCTAGGGATTAGGGGTGGTGAGCAGTTGAGTTTAATCCATTTGGGGGATAATTATCTTTTTGAAAATCTGTTTCCCCCACTTTTAATAATTAAACACGTTTAATTAAAGTGAGTGGGTTCAAAACCTTTTGTGATAGGTTAAATAGTTATGGACTGGTTAGTTTTGATGAAATGGACTGGTGGGGGTGACGTGTCAAATTTTGGTTGGGTGGTGGATTTTGATTGTCTGGCAGAAACACCCCCTGAACTCCTTCTTTCTTGTCTCTTTGATTTAATCAGCTTAAAACAAGACTCCCTTTGTAAATAACTTTGCTGATTTGTCATTTTTGGCACAATCTTTTTATAATCTTGAAACAAGGACTAAACATGCAATTTCTTCATATTCCAAGGACTGATTTTGACATGTTTTCAAACTTCAAGGCTTTGACTTGTTGGTTGACTTATTGGAGGACCATTATTGACAATTTAGATTTGTTGAGGGACTAAATTTGCCAATTCTTCAAAGTTAAGGGTCCTTTTTGTAATTTTGACAAACTTTAGGGACCAAACTTGTAATTATGAAGATACAAGGGTATAAAGTGTCAATTCTTCAAACTTGGAGGGCCAATCTTCAATATTCTTCAAATCTTCAAGGGTTTTCTTTGGAAAATTCTTCATTAGGGCTTGGTTCATCGTGTGGCTTCGTTTCCCGTGTTCGTTTTTGCATGATTCTTGTGATCTTTTGTCATTTTCTCAATATTCATACCTAAAATACACAAGCAACAAACACAAGCATATATTTGGGTATTTTGATGATATTAAATGCATTTTAAGCCCAATTTGGACGATGAGACTATGTATAAAAGCAGTCTCATCAATGGTTATCTCAGTTAGACCAATCCCTTCGTCCCTATGGCATATCACACCTATAACTCCTCATCCATTCGATTATCGATACTAATCCTCCCAAACAATCAGTATAGATCAGTGCCATTTCCTTTTCCACACTACGACAACATTAGCCTGCGCTGTGCTTTATTGTACTCATTAAGCTCTATCAAAGTTTTACCTCCGGTTCCTATCTCGACCTATTTCATTCATGCTTCGCTTCAATACACACGTCCTTCTTCCTCCTCAACTCATACCATACATCACGATGTGATGTTTCCCATCGTTTCTTCCCTTGCCGTAATCCTTCATAAGGCATTCCATACATATTAGGCTGACTTTTACGCAGAACCCTCTATTCCATCACATTTGTACGCAATCCTTCCAACTTCTCAACTACATGACTTCTCATTCCTCTTGAAATATGAGATGAATTAGTCAGTCTATCGACTATCACCCAACTCTCGTCACTTTCACCATTTTCGTCCTTACATTGCCCTTTCTAAGCTACTCCTATCTATGTAGGAAGTATAGTCTACACCCCTTTCTCCATATGATTGTCCAAGCCAAACAACATACATGTTGACGCGTTCTCTGCTTTAGACAACTCAACTCGTGCAACCTACATCCTTCATCCAAACCACCCTAATACGTCCTCCATATAGTTCAAGTTCGTCTCAGCTTCACTTCATTCTTCTTATTCCATGTCTCATCAACCATGCTTGCCTTTCCCAGATGGTACTTGGCCTTGCAATTTTCTTTCATCAATTAACTCCACCCATCACCTTTGCCAAATGTTCAATCAAGATGATTGAATATGTGTTGGAGACGTTATGATCCGTATAGATCATTCTCCACGTCTCGTACACCAAATGCCTCTAGCATTCTAGGCAGATATAACAGTCTAGCTCCACTAACTAAGTCTATCCAGTTCTTCCAAATCTTCAGTTCCTGCAACGTATAAGCGATCGCCTTTCTTGTCGTCCTCGTACGCGTCCAAATCCCTACTCTACGTATTGTCATGCTTCACGAATTCATCCAGTCCTTCCGATAATGCCAAGATCGGTTCATTATCCAATCCACCTCTTCAGCCTCCAAAATGCTTCCTCATCCTTCTTCACTTCGCCCCTTGCTGGTTCCATGATATGCCATTGTCTCTAACTGCTCATCATAGTACACTTAATCCTAAAACTCACACTTGAAAATCTCACGTATAATTCCATCAACAATTGCCTTGGAAAGGCACTATCTACAACTCCGGTCACTTCTCCTACTTGCTCTACTTATGGTTCTACCTCACAGTAATAGGGAAACCTTCTAAATTTTAGGAAATTTTCGGAAAACTTACATGCCCTACGAACAATCATAAATACCTTTGAGGTATTGTACCCCCTTCCAAGACTCTCTATGGCGCGTTACTTGTACCAATATCCCTACATCTCACAAGTCTCTATTCATCTCCCTTGGCACTCCTAACAGACCTCATGACCACATTAGTTCGTCTACGAACCTCTTTCCTCCCCACTAAGGGTATTCCGACCGTTCTATCATGTTCACCTACTTAATCGTGTACACGCGAACAAGTCTTTCATACGACTACCTCAACGCTCCCGAACAATACGAAACCAAAACTACATCCTGAATCCACTAGATACGATCAAAGAATCAAACCCACGGATAACTAACGACATTTCACGTGCACCAGTTAAAACAAGTCAAAAACCATGACACACAAAAGAAAACTCAAACCCAAAACGTGTATCACTTCAAAATGACCCATGACAACGAAAAATAATCCAAGAAACACCCAATGGCAACCAAACATATTACGCCCCGCGACATATTATTTAAACCGTGCAAACGATCGACTTTTCCAAAAGAATATATATTTTTTATTATTATTTATTATTACCTCCCACATCTATGTGACTCAAACAATCTACAAACAACCCTCTTGACGAACTCAAAACTCAACTCAAAAACTAGGTATCCCGTGCATCCCAAATCATAAAAATAAACTACTATTCAAACTCAACCTTTAACCCGACACTTGTACAATAATTTCGGCCAAGATACTGACCTCCCATGACTATACAATCTGAATACTTGAAAGCTACGTTCCGAGTACATAACTTTAGGCTTTTGAATCATCCAAAAAGCTTTAAAAACGAACAAGTTACGACCAAAACAATTTTATACTAGTTGTTTTAAAACTAAAGAATAAACTTAGTGATTAATGCAATTCTTTTAAATGAAAGATATAATTGTATGTGAAATATTCATAAACTCCTTTTAACCTTGTATTAATAACTATAAATGACATGAATCGGTTAAATCCAATTATATAAACTATGTAAGTAGAAAGAAATTTTACTTCGCTTTATTTTAAAGAAAGTCTTTTAGAATTTGAAATAAATAAGTGTTGATAAAAAAAAACTTATGTTACATCTTGTTTCAAACATGACTCCAACACCTTACCCTTATTTTACCGAATACAACCAACTATCTAACTCTATAGTAGATTTCAAAGCCCCCCCCTTTTTCCATATACCAACCAAACGAAATGTAAGAATCAACCCAAAAGATTTCATTATCCCAAAAGAAATCTCCATTTATTTCAACGGACTTAAAACCCAGAACAACATTTTAAAACGTACACGTGAAATATGAACTCAAAGAATACGCTACAAGACACAGTTCAAAAAATTCTAAACATTGTTGAAAATCCATCAACTCCAGCACCATAAAACACGAACAAACACAAGGTACGTTCAAGTTATAATAACTAGTGAACGACCATATACCATAACTTAACACATAGTAGTATATATACATCCGCATATATATACCTATTAAATCACCCAAAACATACTCGTTACCATACATGTCGGATCAACCAATCACGTCATACACTCGTTTTTCCACACGACTAATCACCATCTCACCGTGCCACAACAAGGCATAATGCCCACCTCCAAAACAAAACCATATCGTGTGACCCCATAATCACACACCACAACTATAACCTAAAACATAAAACACAAAAAGAACAATAGCCATATCATAGGCAGCCATTACATAAATCCATATATAATACGTATACCCAAATTCTACATCTCATCATATACAAGCATGTACTAACCCTCTTTCATGCAACCATACTTGAGAACCCATTGAAGTTGTGGTACTTGTATAACTATGTTGGCCACCATACTTATACAATTACCCTTTCCCCAATGCACTCCCTCCTATGATGACACTTACAAGAATCAATACAACATATAACACATAAATCTATCTACTCACATAAGCTCATAACCACATAACCAATAAGGTCCAAAACTCCATCTATAAAATAACATAATAAAACTCTTGGAATACAGAAATCCATAGTCTAGCTAAAACAGCCTAGACTAAATCAAAAACAAAAACATAATAAGTTATAAGTCATGTCGCCCGTAAGAGTGGAAACAGCTTAAAATCCTTCCTACCCATATACTCCTAATAACTCGAACCACCACACGATTCTTTAGGGAACATGACTTAAACATCAAAAGAAAAATAACATACCTCAGGTATGTAAAATAACTCGATAAAAGATAGAAACTACCTTGTACTAAATTATGTACTATAATGTACAATTTAAGCAAAATTCAATAGTGACTAGCGTGGACGATTATGGTTCAACCCGCACTAGTCTCAAACTCGAAAAGAAAATAACATGTGACTAAGTACGAACATACTACGGTTCAATTCATACTAGTCAAAACATCGCAATGAATAACATCCAAACACATCAATTATTATAAAATGTACACATACTCCTATGACGCCTATATGCAGGGACCCTTAAGCTATAGACTAGGCTACGCGACTGGGCAACCTAATTCTCTATAACCAGGCTCTGATACCATTCTGTCACACCCCACCATGGCGGAATATGGGGCACGACGTATGGATATCATCACAACAATAGTGTGTCTATAGATATAACTAAATGATATAAGAAATGTCATAAAATGGTGACACAAATGTCATGACAATATCTCAACAATGCAGGAGTCTAGGTAAGTAGGTAACAGTCCTACCTCTTACCCAAGACAAACAATAAACATAAACCAAACAAACATATAGGTGCCAACATGTATCACTTATAAAAAAAACATAAAGGTAAACTAAGAAGGAAACGGGGATTCTCCTTCTATATGCATTCCTAAGCTTCTCCAATCCTATCCACTTATGTTCTCATGCTTAACCATAGTATCACCTGAAAGAGACACTAAAACACGTCAACATAAAGTTGGTGAGAGTCATAGGTTTAGACTCCAACGCTAAATCAGTTACAAGCTGTGAATAACAATCATCAACAAAAGAACATATGGACAATGTGTTACAATTATGCATTAACAACTATCAATCAAGATTAATCATACCATACCAATCCAATCCAAGGCTCCTACCTTGCCAAACAACATCATGGTACCATAGATTATCACACTATGTACCTATCCCAAGGCCACTACCTTGTCATTATCCATTGGTCCCATAGACGATCACGCTATGTACCTATCCCAAGGCCCCTACCTTGGCAAACCACAAGGCCACTACCTTGTCAAACCACAAGGCCACTACCTTGTCACCCCACAAGGCCACTACCTTGTCAAACCACAATAACTGAGACGACACGTGTCCCCCGATCCAAATCATACACAATCAAAAATCACATAGCAGTTAATCACATAATGTACACACAAGTCCATCTCAAATCATAAACACATTCATAGCATCAATTTAGAAAATAACTCAACACAGTGTCTCTTCCATCCCATCTGGAATTAAAAATCAATATTAAACATGGGACTATGAAACTCACCTGATAGCTCCTTCACACGTCCTTGCACTAGCAACAAGCTAACAAACCAAAAACACGAAATCAATAAACGAACCAATCACTAAGATGGCTCATTAACCTATGATGGACATCTAGACTATTCTCACATATTTACCTCATTAATAATCTCTAATTACCCCATTACCCTTCCTTAACAAGTCCTTAACTTGGTTAAGTTTAATAACTAACCCATTTGTATTTTACCCAAAACAGTCCCAGTTTTTAGGTCTCAAAACTACAGGTCAAACGCCCACTTAAACCTACCCATGGTTTCTGTAAAAGGAATATTCATACCCTTACATAAGTTGGCTAATACCTCCCACGTGACCTAACCTTAAAGCTACTGTTAAGGCCCCGATATATATATATCTACTTTTGTCATTCCTGATTTCCTGATTTTAAACGTACTAAAGGTTTGTTACCATTAAGGGGTCTTACCCTAAACCACCACCTTAGACCAAGTGAAGATATTAACTAAAATATATAAAACATCTCTCACGTTCGTTAGAAGATCCCAATGCAACCCTAAGTGCCCCAAACAACCCAAAACATAAAAAGAAAACAGGCTGAATTCAAAACTGTTTTGACCTCCGACTGTTGTAACCTGTTTTTGACCCACTTCCCGACCTCCAATTTAGTTCTAGTTTCTTGCATTGGAAAGCCACTTCAAATAGCTTTCCAGGGGTACTTGGATTGTAAAATAAGAGTTTATAGAACTCCCGATATGATCAAAACGATTGACTCAAAATCTGCCCAGTTTTTAAAAACGGGTTTAAACAAATTGAACTAATTAATTACCCATAACCCCATCTAATACAAGCCCTAGATTATATGATCATCATATTATGATTATAACATCATTAATTTACTGATTTTATATAAACCCTAACCCTAATCCATCATAAGAATGATTAAGAAATCATTAAAACAATTAAATTAAAAGGAGATTAAAGACTTTACCTTCGATTTATGAAAACCCCAAAAAAAATATGAAGAACCCTAATTTTTGTGAAACCCACGAATTTAATTTGTCTCCAGTGGATAGATAATGAATTTTGGTTGTGTACAAAACAATATATAGGGTATGGGTGAATCCTAGTCCAACCCAAAGCCCACTTTCTTTTTTTTTCCTTTTTTTTCTCTTCTAAACCGACCCAAACACCCCTAATTTCGTTTTTTTATTTTTTTTTTCTTTTTATTGTTAATTAATACCTTATTAATATTACCTTAATTTACCTTAATTTATTTCAGCTCCTAAAGCCTCCAAAACCTCAAAACCGTAAAACTAGTCAGTTTTTACGCGATTACCGTAAAAGACGTAAAATATACACTTTTAACAAAAATCTCAAATTTTGAAATAAACTTTATAACTAACTCCTAAATGACTTAAAACCATCCCAAAAAATATTCATATGGATAATTACCTCACGTGAGACCTCTAAATGCTAAACCGTAAATCCTAAAAAAATACCCTACTACGATAATACTTATACGTATACGTAACCACCAAAATATCACCATTTCATTTCATAGTCACTAATTGTGATCTAATGAACATGAATTAACCGTTACTCGATTTACTTATGAGTACTCTATACTCATAAACGATAATCACACCAACCTCGTTCAAAAAAAATAAACACGTAAGCACAAAAATCAAGTAGTCACACATAAAATAACCTAAAAGTAAGACCAAGTGACGAACCTCAAAACCACGGTTGTCACAATAACGAAATAAAAAGACAAAATAGATAAATACTAGTAAGACATTTGAACTCAAAATATACAAACTATAAGGTGGGTATAAGGCGACGCGCTATAAAAGGCCGTCTAAGGAAAAAGGTTTTTAAGTGCTTCGTGCCACCTCGTTTCCCCGCTTGCTTGTGCGTATATTGAGAGGGACGACCGATTATTGGTTTGCCAACTCAATTAGTAATTAAGTATATATTTTTGTAGCTTTTTCATATTGCTCCTCGAGAGGGAAAATCCTTTTCCTCTCAAAGTCGACCGAGGTCACCTACCTCATTCCAAAGTTTTAATTGTATGCGCACTCGCGCGCATACATACATACCGATTGGTGTACCAAACTCTTCCAATTCTTCCAAGAAGAAGAAGAAGAAGAAAAACAAAAAGACCGTCATTCAAGCCGATCCTGAGAATCGAGCTTTCGACAATATGATGGCAACGGATAATCGACCAATGATTGAGATTCTACAATCTCACGTTGAAGGAAACGATGACGCGATTGTGGTGCCGAATATTGGAGCAAATCATTTTGAACTTAAATCGGGTTTTATTCAAATGGTTGCCGCTACACCATTTTTAGGCCGTACTAATGATGACCCACACGCTCATATCAAACGTTTCATCCAATTAGCTAATACCGTCAAATACAATGGGGTGCCACAAGAGGTCGTTCGCCTACAACTTTTTCCTTTTTCCCTCGAGGGACAAGCCCGAATTTGGCTTGATAAGGAACCACCCCAAAGTATTACCACATGGATCGACTTAGAGACCAAGTTCATAAACTAATTTTTCCCACCATCACGGACTACTTCTTTAAGAAATGAGATCATCACCTTTGAACAAAAATATGGGGAAACTTTTAGTGAGTCTTGGGATCGATTTAAAGAGCTTTTAAGAAAATGTCCACAACACGGTTTCACTAAAGTGCATCAAATAAATACGTTTTACAATGGTTTGACTCTAAATGACCAAGACTCACTTAATAGTGCCGCGGGAGGCAATATTCTTGTGAAAACAATGAACGAGGCTTGGTCCATAATTGAAAACAAGGCTAAAGTACAAACCAAGAGTGTTAGAGCCACTATGGCGAGTGCTAGTTCTAGTGAGAGTGACAAGAGAATCGATAAAGTCACTTCGCTTGTTGAATCACTTGCTCTAAAAACCGATGCCTAAATGGTCAAGTTAATGCCATGAAAGAAACTTGTGACACGTGTGAGACTTGTGGTGGACCACATTCATATTTAAAATGTGACAAGGTTTACAATAATCAACAACAACAAGTATGTGCTTTTAATGCTAATGAAAGGGTTCCATTTAAACCTAATGTTGATGTTAACCATTTGTCTTACAAGAGTACTAATTATTTGGCTCCCCCGGGTTTTGTAGCACCACAAAGACCACCCCCACCCGCCCAAAATACCCAATACCAAAATAGGAACCAAGGTCCTCAAATGGGTAATTTTCAAGGGAATGCAAATCAAGGGAATTTTAATGGTCAAAATCAAGGTTTTCAAAATAATAACCAAGGTTTTTATAACAACAACGGTTTTCAATCTCAATATCAAAACCAAGCTTTTCCTAATCAAGGGTTTAATCAAATGAACATGCAAAATCCTCAAATGGACTTGGTTCTACAAAAATTGACCGAACATGAGATAATTATGAAACAAATGCAACAATCTACTAGACAAATGCAAGAGTCCAACGATAAGAGATTTTTGACAATGATTCAAGCCCTTAGACCCCAAGGTGCCTTACCATCCAATACCGAGATTAACCCTCGTGCTAATGTGAGTGCTATCAATACTCGAAGTGGAGCCACTTTAGTGGGACCTTCCATCTCTTCGCCAATAAAGGAGAGACAAGCACCGGAGGTCATAATGAGTAATCCTACTCCCCCTTCGATGATTCCTCCCACTACCACTCCTAGTTCTAGTCCTCCATTGCCGAAAGAGCCTATCCCTACGGTTGTTCAAGAAGCGAGTCCATCTCCTTCTCAACCTTCCAAGTCTAAGCCTAATATTCCTTATCCCTCTAGGTTAGACAAGGCTAAAGTGCTCACCAAAGATGACGTTCATGTCTCCAATTTTTTGAAAATGATTTCCAATGTGAATGTTAACATAAGCCTTATTGAAGCACTTGCTTAAATGCCAAAATTTGTGAAAATTTTTAAAGATTTGCTTAATAAGAAAGAAAAAATGGTTGAGCTCGTGAACACTCGTTTAAATGAGAATTGTTCCGCGATTCTTCTCAAAGAGCTTCCCGAAAAGCTAGGAGATCCCGGACGATTCGTGTTACCTTGCTCGTTTCCTCAAATCGATGATTGTATGGCTTTAGCGAATCTCGGCGCTAGCATCAATCTTATGCCACTTTCGGTTTGGAAACAATTATCCTTACCCGACCTTGTACCGACTCGTATGACTCTCCAGTTAGATAATCGAACTCTCGCATACCCCGTTGGTATTGCCGAAGATGTTTTTGTTCGAGTTGGTACATTTACTTTTCCCGTGGACTTTGTCGTCGTCGACTATGAGATGGATCCTCGTATTCCGTTAATACTTGGTAGACCATTCTTACGATCCGGAAGAGCCTTAGTTGATGTGGCTGAAGGGGAGTTAATTCTTAGGGTTCGGGATGAACAGAAAGTTTTTAAAATGGGAAAAATCACACCTAAATCAAATGGAAAAGAGTCGGTCTATGATTGATGTTCTTAATTATGATAATGACGAGATTTTTATTAATCCTTTTGGAATTGAAAAGTCTAATCAAAATGATTTTGTGATAAACTCATCCCTTTCCTTAGAGCCTCAAATTTTTGAAACTCCTATTTATGATTCCTATAGTGATGACACTTCTTCAAGTGATCATACTATCTTCGGTTTTAACGACTTATCTTTTGACTCACCCACTTTAGACCCACCCATTTTTGATCAGCCAATCTTTGATACCTACGATGATGACACTTCTTTAAGTGATCTCATTAACTTTGATGATCCACCCCATGATCTTAATGCACCTCATATCTCTATGAGTGATTCTTCCATGAAGACTCCTTTTGACTTTTATACTCCAATTTTAGAAGTCATGACTTTTGAGGAGGATCCTCCACTCTTAGAGATCATACCTAATTTAGAGGTTATTCCATTTGAGGAGGATTTAGATATCTTTCTAAATACCTATTTTCCTCATGAGGAAGAGTTTTCCTATGACTCCGATGATACTTATGTTTGCACATCGAGTTTGGAAGAGGATAACCTTCCCATTTTGGATTTTGATGATATTTTGAGCTTAAATGTCAATACCTCTTGCTATTTTCCCGTTAAGGAATCGGTGTTTGATCCCGGAATAGAAACTTTTGTGCTATTATTTACAAATCACCTTATCCTTCCTTTGAAGAGATCGTTGCCTAAGGATAACCCACTTTTATTTGACTTGCGTACCAACTCGGGGTTTATTTCCTTTTGTGATGGAAATTATGTGTTTGACCCGGGTGGATTTTTCATGGGGTATGCCTTGTATGACTTTGTTTCACCCTCTATCATGGAGAGATTTTCCTTCTTTAGAAATCTCGGTTTTTCCATGATTTTCCCATTTGAATAATGACATTCGGGAATTCGAGTCGAGCTAGAGACTCGTGTTAAAAAAATCAAGCATCGTTTAACTAGGTTAGATTTTTTGCCTTTTCACCCATTTTCACCAAATAAGTGTAGGGGTGAGCCAAGTAGATTGTTGTTTGTGTTGTGATGTTGTGTGCAGGGACATGTGCTTAAATGATCCACTTTTGGTATTTTTGACGCGACCCGTGTTCCCGTGTTTCTCGTGTACCCGGTTCCTTCGATAAGTTTTTGCTATTGTGATTCAATCATGTATATAAATAAGACGAATAAATGTAATCACTTTAGTTGTCTCTTCCTTAGCTCGATTTTAAACAAAGTACTCAATGTCCTAAGTGTAGGGGAGTTTATTCTCCCACATGCTTAAACATTGAGGACAATGTTTATATTAAGTGTAGGGGGGATTTCTATCGAAATTTTAGTGGACTTTTCCATGAATCTGACCCCATTTAACTGGAAAATTTAAAAAAAAAATTTCAACGTTTTTCAAATTTTTGATCTATTTTGGCCTTGTAGTATTTTTTTCATTTATTTTCTTTCCTTTTTGCATCATAGTTATATTTTCCGTTTAAAGAATAAAGTCAAAATAAATAAATAAATAAAATGGTTTTAACAAGTTTAGATGTCTTTGACATATTAGGCCCGTCGTGAATATTTTGACTCAACCCGAGTTTACTTATCCAAGTTTACTCTAGCTAGTATCCTTAACCATATGGACCTTAATTGGTTTATTAGGCTAAGCATACACGAGTCTCATTCTTTGAGATTTTAAATTGTGGAGAACGAGAGATGATAGAGTCTATAATAAGTTTAAGGGTTAATTTTTTGCTTATATGGTTTTTGTGGCTCTTTCTTCCCGCTTGTATATTTAATTGCTTAATAAATGAGGATTTTTGCGGTGTCGATTCGATATCTTAACTCTTAGCCAAATCTTTAATCTCCCTGTAATTAAAGCATGAACACATTGAGGGTGCCAGCGTTGTGGACTTCTGACTAAGGTGGCTCATAACCACTAAGTAGGAGGTATTCAGACCATGGGACCGCGGAATTTGGCCTACTATATATATAATAATAAGAAAGAATAAGATTAAAACATGACCTCAAGGAGCCTTAGGGTGTGGGGCATGTAGCACGAACCTTGTCATTAGAGCCTTAGGGTGTATGGCATGGTAAGTGTTGAATAAAAATTGATCAAAAATCAATTCCCTCGTTTATCGTTCAAGGAGCCTTAGGGTGTGGACAATAGACGGAGAGCATTTTTACATCTTAAAGAGCCTAAGGGTATATGATGTGAACTTGCTAAACTCCACATAAAGTCTACATGACTTTGGAGGAAATAATTAATAAGTAGTACTATTTGGCCAAATTTTGGGTACGGGAATTTATTCCCCAAATCGTGTTAAATCATCCTTGATGTGGGCTTACTTTAGTGACAACGTTTTTGAGGACGAGGTTAGGTTTTGAGTGTCGGGTTTACACCGTTTGGCCTTCATTTTTGGAATAATAATTATCAAAAAAGTCAAATGAGCCTACGGGTGAATGACAATCAATAAAATCTAGAGATACAACGTAGGAATTGGAGAAAGAGTATTACACAATTGTCTTATATAAGTGGTTTTAACCTAAGAACTTATGGTAAACAATGATCTCGTTTTTAAGCTTGGTATGGGGAACGTGAAACTTGAGGGTGATTAATATTAATGACACGAACGCCCTAATTCAAGTCTTAGATTTCTTTACGAGTTTCTTCCATCAAATAATTTCCAAGTTAATAAATAATTATAACTTTTGTCTTCTTTTAAATTTTTTATCGAAGTAGTAGTAATAGTAATAAAGGTCGAGATGGATTAATAATGAGAAAAATGTAACTTTATGCTTTAAAATAATGCATTGCATGGGGTCATTGCAATGGTCAAGTGTAGGGGATTTAATAAGTGTGTAAACACTTATCCTTTTGCCACTAAAATCAAGGAAAAACAAGACCTAATCATGTGTTTTAGATCATAAATGTCGGAATTACGCGTGGTTTTGTGTTTTTGTGTTAAAATAGGTACAAATGATCAAAAGGAGAGAAAACACGGGATTTCACGGTCAAATGTTGAAGAAAAGTCCAAGAAGAGACGAAGACAATGTCAAAGACCAAAAGCGTGCCCAAGTTCACGAAAACCGGACAAACCGACACGGTTTTGAAGAAATGATCAAAGAAAACCGAAATCGAACTCGTTTTAGTGGATTTGATTATTTACGAAGATTTCAGGCTTAGTGGGTCCCACATTTGGGTATTGGGCCCAAAAGCCCATTAGTGGATTTAATTTATTTAACTTATAGAAACAAAAGCCCATTTTCAAGGCCCAAAACCTTAACAATGGGACGGTTGAAATATGCAATTTGGGCCCACGCCCATTTGTGTATAAAAGGGACAGTTTAAATTCGCTTGTTTTGGCAGTCAACTCACACCAACCCTTTGGTCAACACAAACAAATAACTCACATAATATTCATCTCACCACACGTGTACAACATCACCCCACAATAAATAAATAAAACGGTTTTTATTTACCCTACCCCATCCCCACATTTTCGAGACAACCAAGAGAAAACATCCACTTACTGTTTTTCTTCCTCTCCCATTCACACAACCATTTTTCCCATATCCAAAAAACCCTAATTAACCTAAGTAAAAAAAATTACCATCCATTATTTGGGGCTTTTTGTTTAAGTGTTTAATTCACACACTTGGGGATTAAATCCCCAAGTTTTTCGCAAGATCCACTCACTGTGGTCCTATATCTTTAATCCGACGTGGCTCAAATCCTTGTTGTGATTAGATGGAACTAATCACCAATACCCATCATCCAACAATCATTTTCCACATCACCTTGCAACAAACACAACTAGCACAAAAACGCCACGAGGGCAATCCGTGTGCTCAAGAGTGATTTTCCACCGTTTGATGAGAAGAGAAGAGAGAGAAAAGATGAATGAAGGGCCTGGATAATTTGCTTAATGATGAAGCTAAGAAGAAGGTTTCAGGGGTTTTGCCTATAAAAACCCCCTTTCATGTGTAATTTTAATAGTACTTTTCTTTATTTTAATTTTCAGTAAATTAGATTAGGATTTAATCTTGTATTTTTAATTTTCCAGTCTTTGTAATTTTTAATTAACTAATGAAAAGTTGATTTCAATTTATTTATGTCTCCTTTAAATTCCTGTCTAAATTTATTCTTTAATCTGCTTTCTGCTTTTTAATACTACTGTTCACATTTTATTACTGTTAATATAAAAAAAAGATAAAGGAAAGTGTAAATAATCTTCCCCACTGGGAGATTAAAAAAAAAGTATTATTCCTATTAGAAGGTACTGTTCGGATTGTTTGGGTTCGTTTGGTTCGTTGAAGATTTGTTTGATTCGAGTGTTGTTTGATTGGGTTGGGATTGAGATGATGAAGGTGGTGTTGATGCGGTTTTGTTAAGACGGCTCAGCGCCGCGTCTTCGTCACAACGGTTTCTCCACAAGGTGCTTGATCTCTACTTTTAATTTCTTGTTAAGTTTGTTGTTAGTTTTGATTTATTTGCTTATTTGAGTTTAAAATTTGCTAAATCTGCTTTTTAATTTGATGTTATTCGATATCTGCTTAGTTTTGTTTGGATCTGCTTTTGTCTCATGTTTGTTTGATTTATCAGTTTTAAGTTGTTAGATCTGTTATTTCATTTTTGATTGCTGCTTATTAGGGTATCGGGTTGTTTAGATCTGCTTAGGATAGGTTGTTTTTGTTTTATTTGGTTTAGTTTTAATCTGCTTGTGTCGATTTTCGTAGCTTATTTGGTTTGCTTATTTAAGTTCTGCTTATCAGCCTTTTTTGCTTAATCTTTTCATTTGCTTTACTCGTCGTTTGCTTATTATCTGCTTAGTATTTATCTGCCTTCTTGGTTTATGTCATGTTATAGTATTTGGTTTGCTTAATTAATTTAAGCTGTTACTGCCTATAGTTATTGGTTTGTTGTGTAATTTTGCTATTCAACTGCTCAACTCTCAGACCCTATTGGTCTGAGTTTCTGAAATTCCATAAAAGCTCCAAAAAAATATAATCTAGCAAAAATATTCGTCTGGTGGGTCTCGAACCTGCGACCTCTCGTATACCAGTCGAACACCCTAGCCAACTGCTCTAAACCTTTATTTGTGTTCTATTCTGAAACATTTAATTAAAATAGGGTTTAATATACTGCCAGTTTTTATTAATTAGATTTAAATTCAAATTTCAGCTCTTTTTAGTTTATTTAAAAAGTTTCTAAATAGATTTTTCTTTATTCAGTTTTCAAAAAAAATATAAAAAGATAAAAAATATTTTTATTTTATTTACTTTTATAAATTTTAAATTAGTTTTAAATTTACTTTTATTTAAAATAGTTTTCTTTTATGTTTTTAAATTGAGTTTTTAAATTTAGTTTCAAATTTAGTTTACTTAAAATAGTTTATATTTAAAAGTTTTTACTTTAATTTAGTTTTTTTTATAAAATTAGTTTAAGTTTTAAAATAGTTTTATTGTTTTTAATTAGTCTTAATTAGTTTTCAAAATTTTGTTCAGTTAAGTTTTAAGTTTAATTTTCATTAGTTTTAATCAAATAGTCGTAAGTTTAATTAGTCTTTTGTTTAGAATTTTAGTTTAAAAATACTAAAAATATTATTTACCAAGAACAAATTAGTCGAACGTTAATTGGAAATCAAATTCGAGTCGATTCGAGGAACAATAATAGAGATTAAAAAGAGTTTGCATAAACCCAGTATTAGTTCACAAGTTTGAGAAGAAAGCCGGTCGAAAATTTAACTACAACCCAAGAGAGCCAACAAGGTTTGACAGAAGCAAGGTTAGATGCTATAACTGCCAGCAGCAAGGTCACTTTGCTAGGGAATGCTCTAACAAGCATGACCAGGAGAAGAACATGTATTCAGCTTTCAAGATTCAAGAAGTGAAGGATGACAAGAAGGCTTTGGTGTATGTTGACTCTATGGTCAACTGGAATGATCATCAGAATGATGCCCTGGAAACAGCTGAACCTTCTACTGACGTGTTTGCAATGATTGCTAGGAATCTGTCTGATGCCGAGGAAGCCGAAGAATTTGCTCTTATGGGCATCTCACCTCAGGTACAACATTGTCCTCTTGGTTGTCATGATAAATATTCAGAATTGTTGTCTCAATATAATGACTTAAATGAACAAAATGATAAGTATTTTTTATAGGTTCAAGCATATAAGAATTCTTTAAAAACATTGAAACAACAAAAGAGGTGGCTTCAAGATACTCAACGAGAGTATGAGTATAAAATTAGAATTCTGAACATTAATTTAGAAAACACAACGAATATGCTTAAATACACTGAAAAGGTAAAAGATGACAATATCAAAGATAAACAAGACATGAAGGAAAATTAGATGCTACACTTTTAAGATTTGAAAAATGGCAAAAGGCACCTAAGAATCTTTCAAAATTAATTGATAGTAGCATGTATGGTAGGACTAAAAGAGGGTTAGGATTTGATAAATATATTGATTTTGAAGATTTGTTTGATTTATCTTTTTCAAGTGTCTTTGATCCTGACAAGGAGGAAGAGGGAAAACCTAGATACAATAGGTTTAGACCAGCTGCAGCAATGCATATTGCCCCTCCACCTCTTACAGGAAATTTCATGCCCATTACTAGGCATAATGACTTGGATGGATCACAGATGCATGAGTCCCCAAAAATTTCTACTAATACTACTGACTATGTCTCTTGTACTTTCAGCGACAAAGCCAGTGACTCTGCATCATGTGGTTCAAGTGAAGAGTCGAGACCTACAATTTCCAAGTCAAATGATCATGCTGCTACTAGTGCTAGGAAGAGTGAAGAGAGAGTTGCTTCTACTTCAGCTGTGTTTAGTTCTGGTTTATTGAGTCCTAGGAATAATGTTTCTCCTAGAATTGTGTGTAATAAAGTTAGCAGTATCAAACAATGTCATTCTAATAAAAGGTCGTTTAAAACATGTTTTGTTTGTGGGAGTGAATTTCATTTGATTAAAGATTGTGATTTTTATGACCAACATCCTTCTGTTTATCAAGCATTTCCTACTCCTGTTCCACCAGGAGTTGCTCCATATTTTTCTAGAAGACTAAACCCATGTGCCCAATCTTTTTCTTCTTCTAGAAGGACCTCTCCATTAGCTTCTGATCATTGTAGAAACACTGGATTATTACCAAATAGACCAACCAGCAACTATTTTTCAAACTTCAATCCGAATTATGCATTTAATTCAGACCAAATGTATTTTGGGTTGGGAAATCTGGGTAATGCTGTTAAGCCCTCAGCAGGTTGTTCTTGGTCAAACAATAACACCCGTATGATGAATAGGCAACCTAAGAACAACAGTGGATATCATCAATCTTCTTGGCTATCTACTAAAGATCCACAAGGCAGGCTCAAACCTGAAAAGGTTTGGGTCCCCTTAAGACACTAACTTTTGCATATATCTTTTCTTGTTGTTGTAGGTTACTCCATACCAAGATCCTACTCTTGGGATTGTTGATAGTGGATGCTCTAGGAGCATGACAGAAAATAAATGTCTTCTATCTAAATTTGTACCATTTCAAGGCGGAAAGGTCTATTTTAGAGGTGGTGAAGGAAGGATCACTGGCAAAGGAACAATTCAGACGCCCAATCTTAACTTTGAGCAGGTCTACTATGTGGAAGCACTTCAACACTTCAACTTGATCTCTGTCTCTCAAATTTGTGACAAGAAGCAGGTTGTCCTCTTTACGGATACTGATGCACTAGTGTTATCCAAAGTCTTTAAACTCCCGGATGACTCACAGGTTCTACTCAGAATCCCTAGAAGACACAACCTCTATAGTATCAAGCTGAATGAAGTCAATCCTACTGGTCAACTTGCATGTTTGGTTGCTAAAGCCTCAGAAGATGAAGCCACTAAATGGCACAGAAGGATGGGACATGTGAACTTCAAGACCATTCACAAATTAGAAAATCTGAACTTGGTATCTAGTTTACCTCCCAAAACTTTCAGAAATGACATCAATTTCCTTGCATGCAGCAAAGGCAAACAACATAAAGCATCCTTTAAGGCCATTACTGCTCTCAGTCTTATAACTGAACCATTGCAGCTACTACACATGGATTTATTTGGTCCTACCTCTATTAGGAGCATTGACCACAAACAATTCTGCCTTGTGGTAACTGATGGGTATAGCAGGTTTACGAGGGTTGTTTCATGGCTGCCAAGAGTGAGACCTACTTAATTCTCAAGGACTTTATTACACTAATTGAGAATCAGTTATCTAAGAAGGTTAAAGGTATCCGACGTGATAATGGAACAGAATTCAAAAATGCAGACCTCATAGCACTTTGTAATTCTAAAGGTATCAAAAGAGATTATAGTGCAGCAATAACTCCTCAACAGAATGGCGTGGCAGAAAGAAAGAAAAAGACTCTAATAGAAGCTGCGAGAACAATGTTTGCCGATTCCAAGCTTCCAACCATGTTCTGGACAGAAGCTGTTAATACTGCAAGTTATGTCTTGAATAGAGTTTCTATTACTAATCCTCACAAGAAGACTCCCTATGAGCTACTCACAACTAAAGTACCTAACATTGCTCATTTAAAGCCATTTGGTTGTTCTGTCACCATTCTGAATACTAGTGACTATTTGGGGAAATTTGATGGCAAGGCAGATGAAGGATACATTGTGGGATATTCAGCTCACTCTGAAGCTTATCGTGTCTACAATCTCCAAGCCAAGCGAG
The DNA here is from genome assembly GCA_025667525.1 of Glebionis coronaria. NCBI lineage: Eukaryota > Viridiplantae > Streptophyta > Magnoliopsida > Asterales > Asteraceae > Glebionis > Glebionis coronaria. Next base: position 373,284,325 of record CM046878.1, read on the forward strand.
TAATTGAAACTATTAATCTCAGGTATTTTGAGGAGAAGTCAAACATACAAGGCAAGGGTCCTTAATGGTATTTTGATCTTGATTATCTTAGTGATTCTTTAGGATATTTTCGTTTCAAAACTAAACATGATGCAGGTCCACAAGTATTTGCAACTTCTAGTGCAGGTGCTCATTCTAGTTTTTCAGACTCAGATGAAGAGGATGATATTTTTGTTGTTCCATCCTATTCCACCGCAGTCTCTCCTAATGCTAATACTACTCATAGTGATGCTACTCCATAAGACATTTTGGACTCACAAGGAGCTCTTGACACATTTCTCAAGCAACAACTAGATGCTACTACAGCAGCTGCTCAAGGTGGCTTTGAGTTTCCTTTAAATACATCTGCTGACAAAGCTACTCCTAGTACTCCAACTGTTACTCCTAGTGCTAGTTTAACACCTATTGGTAGTCCGACTAGTGATCCCACTTCCTCTACTAGATTCTCTGGTCCTTCTGACCTGGGAAACTATCAAAATAAGTCTTCTACTAAGTTGGATGATATTCATAAGCAACCAATAGATGGCATTTTTGACTCTGCTTCATATGATGATGACTTTGTTGGGGATCTTAATAACTTGGCACCACAAGTGGAAGTAGCTTCCAATCAAGTTCTCCAGTCACACAAAGACCATCCTACTACTCAAATCATTGGAGATCCTGGTTCTACTGTCAAGACTTGTAGAATGCATAAGAAAGCAACGTCTGATCATCATGCTATTGTGAGCTATATTGAGGACCAAAATCGTAATAATCATACGGAGTTTCAACACTGTTTGTTTGCTTGTTTTCTTTCACAGGTGGAACCTAGATCAGTCTCTCATGCTCTTGAGGATCGAAGTTGGGTGGAGGCTATGCAGGAGGAGATGCAGCAGTTCTTGTTTCAGAATGTTTGGATCCTAGTTGACTTGCCAAATGGAAAGACAGCAATTGGTACCAAATGGATTCTCAAAAACAAGAAAGATGCAAGGGGTATTATGGTGAGAAATAAGGCAAGGTTGGTTGCACAAGGTCACACACAACTTGAAGGCATTGACTATACTGGATTTTTTGCTCCTGTTGCTAGGATTGAGGCCATTCATCTGTTTTTTGCTTTTGCTAATTATGTGGGCTTTACGGTTTTTCAGATGGATGTCAAGAGTGCATTTCTCTATGGCAAGATTGATGAGGAAGTTTATGTCACTCAACCTAAGGGCTTTGTGGATCCACTTCATCCCAAGAAAGTTTACAAGGTGGTCAAAGCTCTTTATGGACTTCATCAGGCTCCTAGAGCTTGGTATGAGCATCTTTCCACTTTCTTGTTGAAACATGGCTATAGAAGAGGCACGATTGACAAAACACTATTTCTTAAGAGGAATACCAAGGACATTATCCTAGTTCAAGTTTATGTCGACGATATTATCTTTGGTTCGACTAAGAAGGAATGGTGTGATGAGTTTGAACAACTGATGAAGGGCGAATTTCAGATGAGTGATATGGGAGAGCTTACATTTTTCCTTGGTCTTCAAGTCAAGCAACAGTCGGATAGAATCTTCATAAGTCAAGACAAATATGTTCATGAGATCCTTCAGAAGTTTGATATGGATCCTCTTAGACCAGCAGCAACACCTTATGAAGTAACTAAAGTCAAACTCAAGACTGAGCCAGATCCTCTAGTAAATGTTCACATGTACAGGTCAATGATTGGCTCACTCATGTATTTAACTGCATCACGTCCGGATATTATGTTTGCAGTAAGTGCTTGTTCTAGACATCAGGTGGCTCCAACTGTTTCTAACTTGAATGCAGTCAAGAAAATTTTCAAGTACATCAAGGCTCAACCCAAGCTAGACTTGTGGTATCCTAGAGAATCACCTTTGTTCTTGAAGCCTATAGTGATAGTGACTATGCAGGTGCTAATAATGATAGAAAGTCTACTACTCGTAGTTGTCAGTTTTTGGGTCGAAGACTAATCTCATGGCAATGTAAGAAAAAAACGATAGTAGCTACTTCTTCCACAGAAGCTGAATATGTAGCTGCTGCTAGTTGTTGTGGACAAGTCTTGTGGATACAAAATCAGATGCTTGATTATGGGTTTAACTTTATGAACACCAAAATTTTCATTGACAATCAAAGCACTATCTGCATTGTGAAGAATCCTGTTTTTCATCAACGTACAAAACATATTGAAATTAGGTACCACTTTATCAGGGATGCCAATGAGAAGAAGTTGATACAGGTTCTTAAGGTTCATACGGATGATAATGTTGCTGATTTATTGACTAAAGCCTTTGATGGTCCTCGGTTCAACCATTTGGTGGTTCACATTGGAATGGTCAATCCTTGAGACCTAGGAATGAGGGAAGGCTAAGCCTAAGGGGAGGCTTAGTGTACATATTTACTTGCACAGACTAACATATTGGTAGTTTTTAACATCAGATTTTATGGGTATTTGTGGTATGTGCTACTTCTAATGGAGGATTTTGGACACTTCTGGTGGTTGTCTTCAGCTTCTAGTGGATAAAAATCCTTCCTTGTCATTGATGGTTGGCTTCTAGTCTTGGTTTGGGTCACTGTTCACTTCGTTGACTTTCATTGACCACATTGTGCTTCTAGTGTTGACCCTCATGCGTTTTGACTTTTAGTCAACGCAAGTTACTTCTGGTATATATTCTATTATTTTACTTTGGTAATTGGGATTTGCAAATAAAGTAAATAGGGGCAAGTGGTTACTTTTGCATTAACTGCCTAATTTGAAAGGGCAACCCACATTATTAGGGGTCAAAGAACAGTTACAAGACCATTATTTATGGTCAAATACCCTCCTTGACTCATTCATCCCAACCATATCACACACATACGCTCCTACTCTTTCAATCCCTAATCAATCATCTTCCATAACTTCCAATCATCATACATGGCTGCTCTGTTCTACAAACCCGATCACAATAAGGTGGCTTATCTGGGAGATGGTCCTAAACGTGACGAGTTCCCAGACATCATCGAGTTTATTGAGGCTTCTAACCTCAGGTATGCTTTTACTGTTTCCCCGACTGTCTATGATAGCGTCATTCGCTAGTTTTGGGCCACTACCCACCTTGTGGATGTTTTGGGACGCCCACTTGAACTCCATGCTACCATAGATGGACGTTCATATGTGGTGTCTGAAGCTTCTATTAGGAGTGCTCTTCATCTTCAGGATGAAGGTGGTGTTGTTTCCATCCCCAATTCTGAGGTTTTGGATGGGATGGCTGATCTTGGTTATCATCATGGGGGGAAGTTTACCTTCCAAAAGAATAGGTTTACTCCCCAATGGTAGCTTATAGTGCATTTTTTGATTCACTGCTTAAGCCCAAAGTTTGGGAGTTGGGATGCATTTCCCATTCCTTTGGCTACTGGTTTGATCTGCATAGCACAGGGTCGTGTGTTTAATTTTCTCACTACTTGTTCGATGGGATGGTTTGCAATCTTAGTAGTACTGGATCTAGGAAGAAATTTTTAATGTATCCTACGTTCTTGCAGCAGATACTTATGTGCATACCTCGTGATAAGGAGGAGTATGAGACCCCCAAGCTTAGTTCTAAAGTTTATTCCAATATGGCACTTGGGTTTAAGGGGGCTTTGAGGCCTCTTACTGATGCTATGCTGGGCCTTGCCCAAGGTCCTCCTAATGTTATTCCTCCGGCTGCTGAAGCCGAGGAGGAACTTCCATTAGAAGATCCTATGGAGGAGGAGCATCCTGCTAGTGGTGAGCCTCATGTGGTGGTGGAAGAGCCAGCTAAGGAAGTGGTGGTTGAAATGCCATCCATTTCCAAGGCTGCCCCCTCTTCTCTGCCACATAAGTCCCCATTTGTGGATACTCCCCCTTCTAGTCCAACACCACATTCTGCTGCGAAGCCGTCTAGTTCTTGTGCTCATACTGTTGACCCCTTTATTACTTCTGGTTCCAATGAAGCTTTCCCTGATCCAAGTCCTCTTGGTGGGGAAGTAGAGGAACCTGCTACACTAACTTCTTTGCTTGATCTCATGCACAGGTAATATGCAAGGATTGTTTCTTTGAAGACGGATCTGAATCAGCATCGCAAGCTTACCAGGGAATTTGTCCTTTCTATGGCGGACAGGATTAAGGCTTTGGAGACACAGCAAAGGAGGAGAAAGAAGCATGTTGTTCATTCTGATTCTAATGCAGATATTGAGGATAAAGTGGAGGATGGGTTGACTTTGTTGGCGAAGGCTGCATTTGCTGATAAGCCGTATGCTGATTTACCTGTTCCTCCTAGTCCATCAAGCATCCCTACTGCTGCTGCTAGTCCTAGACCAAGGGAGGATATTGCTGGTTCTTCTGCTGGAACTACTACTGATCCATCTGCTGGACCGTCTCATGATCCTAAGGGGAAAGCCCCTATGACTGATGCACCATCACCTCTGAGGAAGCGTTCTCGCAGACAACTTGAGGAGGACCGGTTTCGGGAGGAGGTTGCACAGCGATTGCAGGCGGAGATTGATCAAGTTGCTAGGGCTGAGGAAGAAGCTCTTCAATAGCAGAGGCGTGAACAGTTGCAGCATGATGCCATGCATTGGGATGATAATGATTGGATACGGGTGCTTACTATTCTTACATCTGATTACTCGTAGTTTACTGATCTTTTGGGTGCTGATGTGAATGAAAAAATTGTATCCCACGGGCAATGGCCTTAATGCGCAAACAGAAATTGTCTCTTGCTACTCAACTCCGTAAAAAGCGTCAAAACAGACCTTTGTCAAGAACTGAGGAGAGGAAGTTAATGCAGCGGTATGTCAAATATCAGTCGGGTGCTCACTTTACTGTTGATTGGACTTGTGATCGAGTTCGGGGATTGTATTTTGACGAGCTTAAGGATCTATACCATAGGATGATAAAGCGTCAAAACACAACAGTTCCTGAGCGCTTCATATATCGCCCTCCTCTACGAGTGGTTTCCATTTCTCAACCTACTGTTGCTCCTGGTTCTTCATCTGGTGTTCCTCTTGTTTCTACTGGTATACCATCTGTTTTTGATACTTCTACTGCTGATCCTACACCCACACCATCGGTTGTTCATCCTACATCATCTTCGGGTCCTACCACCACTACCAATGCTATTACTACCACCCCTGCTACCCCTGCTATGAAGCAATCCTCACCACCAGTGACTGAACCACACCCTACCCCTTCTACTGGTGTAGCCACCTTTGATCCTTTGGTTGGTCAAGGTTTTGATTCTACTGATATTCTTACTGCTGGAAAGGTAAAGGTTGAATCTTCTTCTGGTGTTCCTACACCTCGTCGTTCCATTCGAAAGAAGAAGCCTAGACGTGGTAAGTCTGTTCCTCTTGAGAAGCGTGCTCCTGAAAACCTTATTGATGCAGCTTCGGACAGTGACACAGAGTTGCCAATGGGTACGGTTTATATTGTTGCTTGGACAGTTAAGCCATCTACGAGTGTTGCTGGTACATTCACCCATAGGATTTCCATCAGTGATGGATATGTTCGTTATGTCTCGGGTCTGCAAGGTGTTTTGACTTGGGCGGATCGTCGGGATTTTATGTCGTTGTATGGGTTTGTGGATGTTGGTATTCCTAAATCTCCTAGTGAGGTGGCCAACTGTCCTGGTTTGACAATGTGGGGTGACTTGAAGATGATGCTTGACTCTCCTCCTGATGCTCCACATTCTGGTGTCTGGAAAGACCAGCCACGCTGGGTGATCAAGAGATGGAAGCTTTATGCTGGTTGTAGGGTGCATATATTGGAGTTGGAGTCTAGTGCCATAGTGTTCATGCTTACGGATATGGACTATCCGTTGACGATTCCTACTATGGAGGCTATGCTAGAATGTCATTTGCAGATCTCCAATGCCCCTTCGGGGAATGAGACTACCATGGCTACTACTTTGGTGGAAGGGATCCAAGATCGGTTGCAAGCTGAAAAGGTGGCAGCGTCTGGTATGTGATGGATATGTTTTTCTGTTTATACTGACATTCTTTTCACCAATCTGTACATTGATTGGTGACTTACATTATAGTTAAAAAAACTTTTTATATAATATCTGCTTATACTTTAAACAAATGATGGATTTCACACTTGTACATAATATAATATCTACTTATACTTTTCCATCATACATTGGGTTTCATTTGACTGTTTCACACTTGTGCTGGTTTGGAGTTACATCTGGTGTTGGACCTGGTCCACAGAACAAATGGTGCTCAACTCACCATGTCTCACAAACAAGAAAGAGTTGATTCACCATGAGGGTACGGCTCTGGTGTGATAGTCAAATCCGTTGATGGTTGCCAGGTTACCCAAAACTGGATGGTTTTCACTTGCCATGGTCCTAGACTGAAACATGGCTAATCCAAGGGGGTACGGCTCTTGGTAAAGATTTTATCAAATCCGTTGATAGCTATAATAGTTTGCTTAAAGCTATAGGCTTTTCAGCTCACCGATGCTTCATTGCTAAGAGTTGGCGAGTCCAGAAGGGTACGGCTTCTGGTAAATACATATCAAATTCATTGACGGTTGTGATGGTTTGCCTAAAATCATCAGGGTACCCCCACTCACCATTGATTCACGTTCTAAGAGTTGGGCTGGGTTCTGGTCTCTCAGGGTGATGCTTATTCCACCATAAAGACTGGCTAGCCCAAGAGCGAGCAGCTACTTGGTAAAGGCTCATAAAATCTGCTCATGTTGCTGTGAAGATTCAACAAGATGTAGATTTGTTTCAAGCTTTCAAGAAGCTTCTAGGTGTTCTTTGTTGCAGCAGTCCTTCTGTTCCTTATGCTGATGGTTGTGATGCTGCTGTTTCTTTTGTTGTTCCAATCCTCAAGCTATGTTGCACGATTTACCAGGAAACTTGAACTCAACATGTCAAATTCAAGTTTAGGGGAGGATTGTTAGGACCTTTGGAATAGTTATTTGTAATAGGTAGGCTAGGAGGTATGTAGCTCCTCCTGGTCCTAGTAGTAGTAGGAGCAAGACGTGCTCTTGGTCTTATAGAAAGTCAAACTTTATTATTTAAAGATTATTCTGTTAGGATATGCATGAGATATGTTAGGAAAGGATATGCATATAAGTTTTACACGTTTTGGTTTAATGATGTATTAGGGTTTCCTTATAGTATAAAAGGAACCTTAGGTAGAAGGGTTCAATACACCTTCATCAAACATAATTCTAGTTCATATTAATATTAGAAATCCTTAGTAAAGGATCAAGTTGTTATAGTTATTCTGTTATTCTTGTTCATAGTATTTGTATTCCACACTTATACTGTGTGATTTATATAGAGTCTCTCTGTGAATAGACTTGTGATTACAGAAGTCGTTCACCGTTCCTAACAGGCTGCAAGATCCACATCTAGTGGACCCAACACAATGGCATCTTGATATGAGATTACAAAAGGAAGAACTCACTCGCATTCTTGTGTGGGTTAAGATACACGACATTCCAATACAGGTCTTCTCGGAGGACGGTTTGAGTATTATTGCATCTCAAATAGGAAGCCTCTTATGTTAGATTCTTACACGAGTGCTATGTGCACTGAATCTTAGGGTCGGAGCAGCTTTGCTCGATGTTTGATTGAGGTTAATGCGAAAGATGCTCTAAAAAAGAAGATAACCTTCAGTGTCCCTCTTTCTGATGGTTCCGGGTACACTACAGAAACGGTTACTATTGAGTATGAGTGGACACCCCCATGATGTGAGCATTGTAAAAATTTTGATCATGATCATGCGATTTGCCCCAATTTGATTCAGGTTATCCCTACTACTGTTAATATTGCTGTTGCGTCTATGGTTGGTTCGCAAGCTAATGATGGTTTTAAAATGATCTCACGTAAGAGTAACCGAGGTAAAAAGAAGAATGGAGGTATTCATATGGGAACGAATACTTTATATGTCCCTAAAGTTAATTTGCCACCTAAAGTGGTTAAAACAAAGCCTTTTAAGGCTACTGATTTTCCTTCATTGTCTACATCAGCTCCAAACTCTACTCCTTGGAATACTAGTGGTTTTGTTACTGCTAATGGTTTTCATGTGTTGAATCAATCAGATGAGGAAGAAGTGGAGAATATTTATGATGAAGCTGCTAATCGATTTTATGATAACAGGGACAAGGCTAAAGTTAAATCATAAATTTTATTTTTGCTAGTTTAGTGTTTTGTCTCTAGTTTGGTAAGTGTGTATGGCATGTCATATACACTAGTGTTAAGAGTTTATCAAGCGATTTGTGCTTGAGGTTAATGTGGTATGTCAGCCACATTCAAGATGTACTTCATTGTTTTTTGGTGTAATATATTTTACCGGGGATATTTGTACCTTTTACCCAAAAAACGACAAGGAGATCCTTTGTCTCCTTATCTCTTTACAATAGTTATGGAAGTTCTCACATTAATTCTTAAGAAGAAAGTTGTTGAGGGTGATTCATTACAGTTTCACCACTTGTGTGACAAACAAGAAATTATTAACTTTAGCTTTGCTGATGATTTATTCTTGTTTACTAGAGGTAATCAATCCTCGGTTAATGTTATTATGCGGGGTTTTGTTGATTTTCAGCATGTTTCTGGGCTTGTTCTGAGTATACAGAAGAGTACTGCTTTTTTCTGTAATGTTCCTAATGCTATAAAGTCCTCTATTTTGAGTACTTTAGCATTTGCAGAAGGTACCCTTCCTGTGAAGTACCTTGGTGTTCCTCTTATTTCATCTGGGCTTCGATATAGGGATTGCAAGGTCCTTATTGAAAAACTTGAAGCTTGAATTATGGACTGGCGGAATAAATCTCTATCAATTGCAGGTCGTCTTCAGCTTATTAGGTCTGTTCTTTCATCTATGCATATATACCGGGATTCTGTTTTTATCCTCCCAAGGAGGATTATATATGATTTACAATAACTTATGCGACGATTCCTATGGTGCTCTGGTGGGACGACAAGGGTTAAGGCTAGGGTTGCTTGGGATGTGGTTTATAGACCTCAATTTTAGGGTGGGCTTGGTATTCGAAGTCTTGAGGATTTTAATATTTCCCTTATGGTTACGCATGTTTGGAGTATTTTAAAGTCTAAAAATTCTCTTTGGGTGCAATGGATCCAATCTTATAAGCTCAAAGGGAGGAATTTCTGGGATGTGCCATGTCTTGGGAATATGAGTTGGTGTTGGCGGAAATTATTGTAGATTCAGCCCTCTATTCGTGCTTTTGTATGGAGTAAGGTTAATAATGGTGCTACAATGTCTGCATGGTTTGATAAATGGCATGATATATGCCTGTTACAGAATTTCTTAACCCCAAGAGAAATTCATCGCGCTGGTTTTAATTTGTATTCTAAGGTTAGTGATCTTATTCTTGATGGTAACTGGTGTTGGCCTGATGACTGGTCAGTCAAATTTCTGCAGCTGGTTAACGTCCCTATCCCTATGCTTAATTCAAATAATGATGTCTTGTTATCGCGTGATAGTATGGGGAATATGGGGAATTTCTTGGTTAGGGATGTTTGGAACTCTATTCGTGCTAGAGTTGCTGAGGTGTATTGGTATGATATTGTCTGGTTTCCACAATGTATCCCGAGGTTTGCGTTTCACATGTGGTTAGTTGTTAATCAGAAGCTGAAAACGCAAGATCGTCTTCGTCAGTGGGATGTTGGTCCGAATGTTGATTTAGGCCTCCTTGGTTGCCCTATGTATAGTATGGTTCGTGACTCACGTTCACATTTAATTTTTGAGTGTCCTATATCTACACAAGTTTGGTCTCGTGTTCGTGATATGGCTGGTATGGAGGATGTTTCGCATCATCTTGGTGATGTTTCTAATCATCTTATTGCTTTATCCCGAAGAAAGACTGTTACTAGTATTATGGCGCGCTTGCTTGTTGGAGCTACATCTTACTACTTATGGCGTGAGAGAAATGCTAGATTGTTTAACAAACAGAATTCTACGATGCCTCAAATTGCTGATGTTATTTTATCTATGGTGCGGCTGAAGCTTGTTACGTTTAAATTCAGGAAGGTTTCTCATTCTTCGCGTAATTTACTTGATAAATGGAAGATCCCCAATATTTGTTTGAATCATGGAGGGAGCTCCAGGTAAGGGTTGTACTCTTTTTTCCTTCTCCAATGTTTTTCCCTTTGGGTTTTTCTTGGGAAGGTTTTTTAAGGAGGCAACCTTATTTGGGTCGCCTGCTTCCTCTATGCTACTGCTGGAGAGCTAGGAGAGCTGATGTTACTTACTTTAATGTTTCTTAGATCAGTGTAGTTTTAGTTTTGGTTGTGTGGTTATGGCATGTCATACACACTTGGTTACAAGCTTTTAGCTTGCGGTTAATGTGGTACTTCAGCCACATTCCTTGTACTTAAACGCTTTTTGGTGTAATATATTTATCGGGGACAATGTCCCTATTACCCAAAAAAACAATGTAGCCCAGAGAATATACTTGTATTCAAAATATGTTTAAACCTATGAATTCACTCAACCTTTGTGTTGACTTGAAGCATATACTTCAGATAATTGTGACTGATAGTGTGGAGCAACACGAGGATGGCATGAAGAGGCACAAGCTTGAAATTATTATCTTAGATTTTGGGAACCTCATATTGTAAAACTCTGATTTTTCAATGATATGTAAAGAAAGTTGATTTAATCATTCTTTTGAGTTGTTTTCTGTTATTATGACTTGTGTTCTATGAAGTAATACCCTAGATCAATGTTCCGCTGCATAAAGGTAAAATGAGGGTGTTAAAAATTGACACTCAAAGCCATGTTTATAGAGAACAAGAAATAAAATCTTGACTATAACTACTTTTAAAATAATTTCAAGAAAGTCTTCCGTGCCAAAAGCCAGTGCTGCTACAAGAGTGATGTAAATGCGTATACTTGTTACTCTCTAGAACAATGTGTAAGGATACCATGTTTTTGTGTAAGTATAAAGATTATAATAATGAGTAAGTAACATCATGATATTATGATAAGTGTATGTAATATAATATGAGTAATATTAATAATTTAAGGTTTATCGACGTCTCCAGAAATATGTATTCCTATCTTCCTCTCACTATCATCTTATCGGATTCTCAAGATGAGTGTTCTGCAAGTATTCCTGATGATTTCCCAAAGTATATTTCCAATCTCCCGATGAATAACCGTTATGATACTTCAGAAAATACAGCCAAAGATCAGAAAATCCCAAAAGCCGTTTTACCTTTTGATGACGACCCCTATATGCAAGTTATACAAGCATATAATGAAGAAATAGATTTTACACCTCGACAACAAGATTTTCCATCACCTTACCCTATTAATGTACCATAACCTATATCGGAAAACATACCCAAAAATACCCATGAACAACAAATTAAAGATGTCATACCCTATATGAAAGGACTTCCCCCCGAGCGTATTGAAGATCTTAAAGATAAAGTTGAAGGACTTAGGAAAGGCCGAAGAATTATACAACGAGATTTTGAGAAGTTAAAAGAAGATTTTGAAAAAGTGAAGGCTAAGTTGCAGAGAAGACAAATGATACATGATGAAGAAATTGTTCAAGCTCGACTGAAGCTTTCTACTCCAGAGTTAATCATTGAGGACATTCAAATTAGACATCGAGCCAACATACGAAGTCTTTTTTATTCCATCAAAGAACTTAAGAGGGAGAGATGAATACGTTAGACTATTAAGTTGTAAATACTTTCAACTTTATGTCTTTACTTTTATGTTAACAAGTGAAGCTTGTCTTATAAGTATAAACAAACAAGTTTTTAATAAATAAAAGTTGTGTTTTCATCAAATATTGTCATTTCATACTTATTTCTGAGAAGTAAGATATCCATATTTCTTCGTTTTCTCATAAGTGATTATGAATGAAATTGCGTTAATTCTGGAAAAAGCATATGCTTGATAAAGTATATATTTTTGAAATTTCTGTTATCTTCTATGATGATATCAATTATCAATTAAATATAACCAGCAAGTTTGAAGAAAGAGCAAGGAAACTTCCCAAGTTTTCTAGAAATATTCTATTCTCGGATTTTGCCTATCAAAAGGTTCTTTTTGTAGAATATATGATATGTAAAAGAGAAGCTTGTTCTATAAGACGAGGTTTTACATTTTCTGTTATATTCCTCCATTCTATATCATGGATAAATATGTTACGATCATGTATGTGTCATATCTTTATAAATCCATGGTAAACTTTGAAATTCTATTTCATAGTTGGATTTATTATCCTTAGATATGAATGATAATCAACATAGTAAGTTTCCCATATAAACCTAAAAGATATACCTTGTGTTCGATAAGCATTCATATGTATCCATATACATATGTGGAAGATGTTTTCTGATATGAGTATACCTTGGATTCTGAATTGTTCTATTCTTTCCCTTCATTCTAAACCATAAAATTATTTGACGAAGAATTAAAAATGATGTGACTACAATCCTACAAGTGTAAATTGTCAATGAGAAGTAATATTCGAAAGAAGATTCTATGGCTGATTAGTTTTGATATCCAAGGAAGGAAAGATGCTATTAGTATCACCCGTTGGATTGAAAGAGCCAATTCAGTTTTCTATCGTGTTAATCATGTTTGGAATTGTAAAGTGAAGCTTGCTATAAGAAGATATCACTTCGTCAGTTATCTTGGTAAATTCTTTATGCTTAACTCATTGAGATAAAAGGAGTACATAAGATCGCTTGATTAATTTTCAAATATTTCTTAGAAAGATGATCGAGAAGATGAAAGAAGAACTTCACTATCTAATGATAAATGGAATTAACCTCAAGACATACACGGGGAAATTTCAAGAATTAGTAGAGTTGTATCTTATCCTATAGAATGGTGAAGGCTTTTATCACAAGATTTCATCAAAAGATTTGTTTTCATGGGATTTTGTAATTGAATTTCATTTGAAATTCTATAAGAAGACTTCATCAGAAAATTTTGTTAGATAAGATTATTAACGAATTTTATCGAAGATTTTGAAGAAACATTACCACTTCCAAAATCCCAATATATTGAAAAAAGTCATTAACCTTTACCCAAAGAATTGATAAACAAGGTAATTTAAGCACAATCCTATACAAAGATCGGAAAATTTTTAAATTCAGCAGTGAAAGAACGTCCATAGATTCTAGTAAACCGGAACTTAAGTTTATAAATCCAACCTACGGTGGTTATGATGGAAATTTTATTCTGTGTAAGAAATGCATTCTGCATCACACAAGACTTTGCACCATCTGGTGTCAGATTTTCAACATAGTAGGTCGTTGGATTTAGAAATTAAAGGTAAGTGGCCTTATAAGTTATATGTTCGGTAGAATTATCATGTATCTTAATTACATATTGTACGAAATAAAATATCATCTTCTATTTTAACATCGTTCGTCTCTAGAAAATCGTATTCTTAGATATTATATACAAAACATCTTACATACGCCAACAAAAAATATATGGGTATAATAAACATATTAAATACTAGAATATTTGTCTATATTCTTATTATAACATAAATTTCTAAGTCAATGATTTACATTCTGTTTATTTGATTGAATTAGGACGCTTCTTCAGTCAAATGAATAAATCTAAATCACCATATTTATGATTTCTTCCTTAAATAAAGTTGGACGCATCTTTATGTTAGTAAGAATTTATAAATGGATTTAATAATTATAAAATTGATTCCTACCTTTCTTTTCTTTTTGTTTACGTTGTTCCTTTGTCCATTAATTTTTTCAAATCTGCTAGGGTTTCGTTTTTTACGAAAATCTGCCATATTTGACTAACTGCTCGGTTTGTTACAACGTTCATAAAGGGTTAAGGCTGGTTTTCTTGATTAAGGGTTTGGTTTGATTGATATTATTGACGTTCTTATCTTCTGCGTGGAGGGTTTTCATGTTTTAGGGTTTCGTGGGTTAGGGTTTTGGTAGTGGCTGCGTCTATGGATAAACTAGGGTTTCCTACATTTGATATGGATGATCTTGCTGCTAGGATGAAACGTCTTAAGGAGAAGGATGGTGAGGTTTCGGGGGTACCAAAGCAACATGTTAAAAGGGTTTTGAATATCCCTAAGTTTGGTGCAGATCTGAACGTGGAAGGCCATGTGGGTGGTGGTCCATATGCTGCTGCAAGAACCAGTCAAATCCCTAGTATGTGGTCTGATTTTGTGGTTGGTTTAGCTGTTAATGTTACTACCCCCTAGTGTTGAATCTGTTCATATCGAGGGTGAGGCAGTTTCTGACACGGGGTTTGCTGATTATAACTCTAATCATCACGATTCCATGCATAGGGCTGCTGGTGTGCAACATGAGTCCGAGTCTAATGAGCATGCTAATACTATCAGTTCGCTTACTGCTGTTAGTGATGCGCCACATAACCTTAATTCTCATAAGGGGTCGGTTAGGGTTAATACTAATGCTCATAGTAGTCATACAAAGGGTTCCGGTCCAGAAGTAGTTGATCAGCAAAGGGGTTCGTTTGTATCGATACTTCAAAAAAAGGTTGTCCTAAATCAACCAAGTACGAAGATTGTGAAGTTTTCAGAATTAAGATGTCATGAGTGTAGAACAATGATAATCTTTATGATTCAAGAGGGTTGATGTTTTCTAGAGAGAGAAACTTAGAGAGAGAAGTGAAAGAAACTATGTGATATAAAAGTGAGAAATGAAACAACCAACACCTCTTTCCATGGTGGAAATAGGCTTATATACCCAAGTCCTTAATGGACTTGGGCCTCCGGCTCATGAACATGCTCATGGGTCGGGCTATTTAATAAAAGTAACTTAAACACTACTACGAGCCTATAACTATATTTTTGGAGTGACCGAGACTTTCTTTATACGTAAAACGTATTTCCAACAATCTCCCCCAAAGGGAGGTCACTCCAAATTTACAAAGTCCTAATCTAGCATGTTAGATCTTGTTCTTGAGCTCGTAGTCCACTTTCTCTTTCTTTCTTTAACTTTTCTTCTTTTTGTGAATATGTGTTGAATAATATCATCCTTTTGCTTGGAACACGTTCTTTTGGCCTTTCACGTGCAGTCTTTATCTTCTTGTGATGATCGCCTCTTCGTGACTTCATGTCCCACACACTTATCCTTTGTTGAAATTCTTGAAGGTTTCAGAGTCGATACAATGGAAGACTTTTAGGTCATACTTTCTTGAATTTGCAGAAGTATTTGATGCAGGAGGAATATGTATGTGAGGACGTCTTCAACAGGCACACCACAACGCCACCGTCTTCGAATGCAGCAGCATAATAAGACACGAATAAAATGGCTTTGACATTTTATTCTAATTCGGTAGCATTTTACCTCCGGTCGGTGAAGACCGTTGGACGATATTAGATATCGTACCCATGACGGATAGTTTCAATTAAGTAACTTCCTGACAGGATTTCGCGGGTAACCCCGTTCTCTTTATTCGACCGTCCAAAGCTGACTGCGAGCATAAAGAGTGAATCATTTGGATTAAAAATCCTTATGATTGAAGCCGTCAATTCATGAAACCTGGAACAAGTGAATTTCAATTAAGATATTCACCATCGTTGCTTTCCAGTTGTCACAAACTTAATTCAAATAGAATCTTGCTTGTCACCTACCAAGTGCTATTTGATGTTAACACTAGAAGGATTTCCACTCGTCATTGTGAACACTAAAGAGTGTCACTCTGAGTGTTCTAGCAAGATCATACGATAATGCGTAGAGGCCTGGAACGAGTTTAAGTTCAATTAAGAATTAAAATATTGTTTCTTTCTAGTTTTCACAAGATTGGTTCTTAAAGAACCACACGTGTCACCTACCATGAGCTTGTTTGATGTTGGCTCAAGCAGGATTTCCATCTTCATTGTAATACTTGCGTATCACTCGGATGTTCTGACAATATTAGAGGAATACTGCGTAGGACTCATAATGATCTTTTACTTTTCACAGTGTGTGAAGAAGCAAGGAATAAATGGAAAGTGTCCTAATGAGACTTTTGATGATCTCGTGGCTCTAGACTCGATAGTGCGTTTTTATTTAGTGGGCGATCGCTGGAGAGGAGTGCCACCTATTCAATATCAGTCTATTCGGAGTGAATAAACCAATAGATAACGTGTTGATCTCCGTGTGATTAAAACAAATATCTTTTGAGAGATATTTGAGTTAGCTGGAAAGGGTTGTGCATTGCATCACTGGGTCCATGATGTCTATCTTCAATATCGAGAATCATTAAAAAATGATCTCAATAGAATATGTATTGACCCGGTTTCTGCCTAAAGTTGTAAGGACGGCTTCTTTCTTTACACCCTTTATCTTTACAATTCTTTTTCATTCTTCAACCCCTTCAATGCTTACCAATACGTCATCACTAGCACCTTGTTGTGATTGTTCCAGTGCTAGCTTAAGTACTTGGTCGGCATTCAGCTACGTTCATATTCATTCTCCATCTTTCCTAGGACTTCTAATTCTATCTAGGGAATTGTCCTTGGGAAGATTCCATCGGTTCTAATGAATCATTAGACTAATACCTATACCTACCACCCTTTTGTCACCACATCCGTCGTGAATTAAGTGTGTTTTGGGTAAGTATTGTCACCATGAAAAATCCTTGAAAAATCACTTAAAGAACTTATGATATTGTAATCAAAGTTTTTGTGCCTTAAGTGTTTTGATCATCAAAAACGCTCCCCCTTAACATGTGCATTACACATATTAAGTTGGTTTATCTTTTAAGCCTTTTTCATTGTTTAGCCAAATATCATTAAGTCTCCTTAATCCCATTTTCTCCCCTTTCCAAAATGTTAACCATCAATATTTTGGATATTAATGGATTAACCAGTCTGTGGGTAATAAAATGAAATTAGATGTTGGCCAAAGAACATATTAATGCTCCCCCTCAAATTAATGAGGGTTAGTTGTAGTGCTTGAGTACGATATGTTTGAAAGATTTAGAATCTCGAGAGAAATTCTTGAAAAATATCGTACTTTTACACTATAACATGCCACAAAAGCTGATTATACAAAAAGTAACATATTCACAAGTATAGACATATGGAGTTGACCTGTTATAAGACGAACCATAATTAAATGGCTCGTTCCATGAACCTATATGGTCGTCCACCGACGAATCGTTCCACAATTCGTAGCAACCGGCGCTTCCTTAGAAGTTCCTCGATCTTCTTGATCGCGTACTTTGCTCCTCTTTTGCATTGGCTTGTCCAGGTGTACTTGACTGCTGGAAGCGGTAGGTCGGCATTGAGAACCGTCAGATCATCTCGAACATGCTTGAGCGTACCATCGCTGAATTTATACAGGTCGGAGAATCGCATATACTGCATGACGCCAGTCTCATTTGGATAAAAAAATCCATGCTTCCGGCGTTGTGGTCCCCATGTAAACCTTCTTGTTCTTATGGAAATTACTGAGTGGAGTTGTATGGGGACGTTCCAAGTTTAGCTGCTTCTGATAGCTCTTCACGCCAAGTTGAAAATCTTCCACCTGGTTTTGGATGACGATTTTCCTAGCATATTGACGAAAGTTAGAGCTTAATGCAATGACTATCTTAGGTGGTAAATGGTCGACTTTTTCTTGAGCCAATAACAACAGAAGATCTTCGATGTCTTCAAGTTGAAGGTATTGGAGATCACTTTCGTCAATTCGGTATTCTTTCTCATCAGTACGTTTGAACATGATTACATTCAAGTAATCATAGCTGAATACCGTCTGAGTGGTTGCTCCTTGAATGCTTTTTATTCTATGAGTTGAGACAATAGGAGAACCTCTCTTTGGACGATGGAAGTGATTGTAAGCTAACCTTTTCTTTGGATTCTAGTGAGAGATGCCAAGTGATGCATAAGTGTCATAAAACTTGAGCAATTCCTTTCTCCATAACGCATCAGGTACTTTATCTTCTATCCACGGTACATTCTCCAAATTGATTGCCTTGATCATAGTGAGTGATGTGGCATACTTGTTCGCGCCTTTTTCAAGGTACTCGAGATCATGAGAGACAAAGTGTTCTATTGGGATAGTTGAAGAATTGGCGATGACTGTGGGTGTGAGAGGTCGTAATACTGGAGTCTGAATTCCCTAGTTGTCACTCTCATGGCCTTTGTAAGCTCGTTAAAATGATATTCTGCCTCATTATGGCTGATCTTTAAGGTATCAAAGAAATCCACATTTGCGGCTGCCATTTTGATGAGATCCGGAGTCATTGTCGATTTCCCATGAGAATACCTTAGAAAGGTCGAGAAATCGATAGGATTGTTCAGGAATTGAGTCAGCTCCATTTCAGTTGATGTGCCGAAAGGATGTTGTGGTGCTGCATTTGTGAGCCAGAGTTGCTCCTGTACCGTGTCATCATAAGAGATTTAGCAAACGTTGGTTCTGGCACATTTAAATCTTCAACTTCCATATAAGTGATGTGCTGATCTTCAGATGGTGTTGAAGGTTGTTCTTGCGTCACCGGTATATCATCGTGAGGTTCTTCTTCTTGCAATGACCCTGTGGGTTCTTCTTGTTGTGTAGACACAGGAATTTCGTCTTCTTGCATATATTCTACAGATTCATTGTGAGACTCAGTAGTAATAACAGGATCAATAGATATACCTGTGTCAATATGCTGAGTTTCTTGTACAGTAGACTCCATCGTCTTTTCTACGGTTTCAGCAACACTTTCTGCAGCTTTCTCAATACCTTTCTCAGTAGCCTTATCACTTTCATCCTGATTTGACTCTTCGGCATTAGTACCTGTTTTGTCATTGTCATCTCCCTTGTTGGTTCCATTACCATCGTCATTATCATCATCGTCATCCTCATCCTCGTCCTCATATTCATCTTCATCCGTATCCTTATCCTTTTCTTCATCATCCTCTTTTCCTCATCATCTGCTTCCTCATCCTCTTCCTCATTTTGATCATTTTCACCATCATCCTGATCACCATTACCCTCGTCATCTTCCTCCTCTAGTTCGTCTTCATTGTCAGACTCAGAGTCGGTAGTATCTGTTGGTGTATCGTCAATAATTGCTTTGTTGAGATATTGCAGAACTTTTCGTTTATTTTTCGATTTATGAGCCCCCATATTTAGAAGACGTGTCTGTAACAATGTCATTAGCTGAAGTGTAGATAAACCATTACCGACAAAAGTTAGTAGCTGCTGATCAACATATGACTTGACTTCTCGTCGAATGATCTTGGTCATCTTCTCATCAATTGACCCAAGAAAGGCAACATTCTCTTTGTCACGGGTTTTCTTCTCTCCAAGAAATTATTTGTGTTGTGCTTTAAGTTTAGACACTCAGTCAGATATTTTCTGAAGTGTAGGCTTATCAGGTTGCGGTTCCTTGAGAGGTTTTGTGTCGGGAGTGGTGAATTTTTCAGTCAGTGTAGCTATTTGTTTAGCTTGAGTCTCCAGCTGTTGTTGAAGAGACTGGATCAGTGGATAACTGACTGTGAGGAATGGGTTGGAGGTGGATGATACATGTTGTACTGATGATGGAGGTGTAACCATGACTGTTAAAGTGGTGGTGGATGATACGGGTTGTTCAAGGATAGGTGTTGTAGATTCAGTGATTGGGGTGGTGGTTGATATAGGTTGTTCAGCTGTTGATGACGGTGTAGATTCAGTGGTTAGGATGGTGGTTGATACCGGTTGTTCAACAAGTGATGGTGTGATAGTTGGTGTTATGACTTCACTGATGACTAGGGTGGATAATGGTGGAGTGGTGGTTGATGTAACAGTAGTTATGGGAACATCTACCATGTCTTCATTTGTCGATGGGGCAATGTTTGTAACCTAGACACCCTCCCCTTCCAAATTAAGATATTTCATAACATCGTCAGAGCCAAAAGTAGACTTACTTTGAAGTTGAGTTTCTGGTATGAAAGTTGCATGAGCATCATCGTGTACCACTGTGTGAGTTGGTTCTGGTAGGGATATGGTGATATTGGCGTCTCGATACATCAAACTTGTATCTGTGTTTGCACTACTACCACCTTCTTCACTCTGCTCACGACTTTCAAAATGGAAGTTCTCAGCATCTTCATAAGCATATTCATCGGTACGATCTTCATAAAATGCCATGTCAGCATCAGGATTGCCAAATTCTTCTAAGTCCTCAAACAGTCTTGAACCTGATCCTGTGGAAGTTGTAAAAGCTTCCTGTCTGCTTTTTTGAAGAATAATACGCAGTCGTTTGGCTTTAGAGATGTTTTGTTGAGCAGGTTCATCTGAAGCAACACTTTCTTCTTTACCTTTAGTCTGCTTTGCTTTCTTTGGCCTTCGGAGTGGTACTTCTTCCTGTTCTTCCTCAGTATGGATCATCTCAGTTTCTTCAGCATCTTCATCAACTAAATGCTCTTTCCCTGTTCCTCAATCTTTTGATGAAACAGTCGATTGGCGCTTGGAAATTCTTTTCTTTCGTTTACCTTTTTGCGTCTCTGATTATTTCTCGGAGTGATCTGCATTTGCTCGTTTGAATTGTGCTTCAATATCTTGTAGCATCTCTCTGTAGTGATCACTTTCCCTGATTCCTTCATTCATCATGATTTTTGGCACTGGAGCTGGTCTGAGCTTATACTTTGTGAATTGATTATCCGCAGTCATAGTGTCTAACACATCGTCACTATCTTGAGTATGATAGAAGAAATTCCCACGAGGATCAATATCTGGGTCACTCTTCATGAAGAAATTGATAATGAGTTTTGTGAACCTTGGAAATGGGAGATGCACCGCTTTCCTCTTGGAACTTGTGAATTGATGACATAATTCCTCCCAAATTTGTAATGCATAGTCCACCTTAGATCCAGTGTAGAGACCCCAAAAGATAATTGTCTGAGAGGGTCGCATTGCGTCTGATCCGCGAATCTTGGAAGTAAGGCATTTTACTAAAGTGGTGACAATTGCTTTCCAAGGTTGCCCAATATGTGACGTGTTAAACTGAGAAAGAAAACCAATTTCACCCTCATAATTCAATTCTCGGATTACTCTAAGCAGTTCTTCTGAATCTGGGTCAGGCACAAAGTGTTCCCCTTTTGCTAGCTTAGGAAGCTTAAATAGTTGCCTAAATTGACGCAGGTCAAGTGTCAAGTCTTTGTTTTTTAGAGTAAAAGAGATAATCTTCTTTGACAATTGCTTTGCTTGTGTGATTGAGGCAGTTGCCCAAAACTCGTGCATGTATACTTCAGGAACTGATGCAGTGACATGTAATGCATCCTTTATTGGTGAACAATCTAGGATGTCTGTTACAATTTTAATGCCGCCAAAGAAGGATTGAAATCGTCTTTCAGACGAAAATTGTTTGGTGCATGTTTCATTCTAGCATTAAGTGGAACAAGGATAAGATATAGTCGTTTTTGTTCTTCTTCGGTTATCGACATTTTCCTGCTTTTAGATAAACACAAGCAACTTGATATATACAAATATATATATCTCATAAACTATGTAAATCCTAAGCATTGGAAATAAATCACAACAAATGTGACCACATATGATTGAGTAACAAAATACAAGCATAGTTCATATGGATTAAGTTCATACATTCAGAATAACACCTAGAATTATGAAAGATATGCCACAGACAATTTATTCTAATGAGAGAACAACCTAGCATTAGTTCTTTGAATATTTGGATTTCTTGGTTGTCATAACCAGAACCTCAGTAGATCTAGGTTTAGTTTCAACCACAACCTCAGTTGGTCTTGGTGTAGTTACAACCATAACTTCAGTAGGCTTTGGTTCAGTTTCAACCACTACTTCAGTAGTTTTTGGAGTAACCTCAACCCATATTTCAGTAGGCTTAAACACAGGGTTAGACAACGATGAGACTTTTTCTTCCATGGCCTGGATACAAAACACAAGACATTGAATAAGTAATTTGTATCTCTTTTGTTTACAGAATTGTCAACTTATTAAATACGATGAACTTCTGTGATAAGAAACCTTTCAAGTATTCTTATGAGATAAAATTATTTAAATTCAATATAACTTGGTTTCGTTTTAATGGCCCTAATATACTGAAAGCCTAATAAAGTGGGAGTGTTGTCTAGGCCGATTTCATTAGATAGTCTATGGTAATTGCACAACTCTTAAAGACCATGAAAAGCTTAACAAGTGTTACAATGTAAACCCTTATCGCAATCTAATAGATATTCAAGGCAAAGGCATTGCAAAACTAAGTCCATTGTAGTGCTTAACATATCTTAACAAACTTGCTATTTTTCTGTCCATCGTAACAATGCATCATATTGAACCCATCGCATTGCACCCATCGCATTGCACCTATCGTATTGTACCCACCGTATTGTACCCATCGTATTGTACCCATCGTATTGTACCCATCGTATTATACCTATCGCATTACACCCATCGCATTGCACCCATCGCATTGCACCCATCGCATTGCACCCATCGCATTGCACCCATCGCACTGGACCCATCGCATTGGACCCATCGCAACGGATCCATCGCAACGGATCCATCGCAACAGACCCATCGCAATGGACCCATCGCAACGGACCCATCACAACGTGTCCATCGCAACAAGCCATCGCAATGGTCGCATCACAGCAAGCCCATCGTAATGGTACCATCGTAGTGAGTACATCGTAGTTATGCCATCGCAATCAATGCGATGAGAAGCGATCGTAGTCATGGATCGTATTCTTGGCGATAGAACCTAGGCAAATCTTAAGAGTGCGATTACGGGACAAAGAAGCTGTTATAGGCCAAACTGGGTAAAACAAATGTTATTCTAGGCAAGATGAACAAATCCCACCATATAAAACTCAATTACATCAAGAATCTAGAAATCCTAAGTTGGTTCAGATTCAATAGAAACTTGTTATAGTTATGAAAGGAGTATGATATAATTATCTAAAAAATAAGCACTGATAGAAATAATTATACCTAGATCAGATAATACGATTAGCACAAATAGAAGGATGTATGAAGCTCTAACAATGGCGGTTTGAGTGTTTGTTTGTGTGTGTAACAGTGATGACAAAGAAACGAAAGGGAGGGGGGGATATATTTTGACTTTGGTCAACCCAGGTTGCAAGAAATTACAACTTGGTCCCCCTTGTTGCAAATGTGCAATTGTTTACCCCCAAGGATTAAGATGTTTAAATAAACACATGTAAAAACACATGAACTAACCAACACCTAAACCCGTTACGTCTTATCTTTGAAAACAAACACGAGAACAAACTCCTAATGCTTAATTGCAAACCAGCTATACCTCAAACCACATAAAGCACACAAAGCAACTAATGATGAGAATGGTTGGTTTATATTTTCTGAAAACCCTTTTTGAAGATGATTTTAAATTCCGAAAGCAATATAATATTTGCTCCCCCTTAAACGTAGACCCGTTTTCTATTTAAAGAGCTGTAGTCATTGTTTTTAAAAGAACAAATATCCATGAAGACATTTTCCGGTTTAGTGATTTGTTGGAACGATTCTGGTGGCAATAAGATTTCTCTAAATTTTGACCAAATAAGTCCACTGATACGTACACTAATTTGTGTTAGACCAAGTTACAAAGTAAACTTAGTCCCTTACAAGGTTTTAAAGTAAACCTTGCCCGAGAAAATTAATTCCCGTTGTGAGCCAACATTTTCAAAAGAAATACGTGACTTTAATGCGAAAAGCGGGTTGCAGTCTGAAATAACTACAAGCCATAATGGGCGTGCTTTAAAACATGTACAACTTTTATACGGACTCTATTTATGGCGCCGTGTCAATTTTAATCGACATTTCTAAGGCCGTAAATATTACCGTACTAAAAGACATGCCCGATTTGAAAATAAAAAATATTTTTGGATTTTCTTGATTTTATATTTTTTATGGATTTTGTATGTTTTATATTTTTTATGGTTTTTCTATGCTTTATATTTTTGTATTTTTCTTTTAGTGGTTTAAATATATACGATAATATACAAGATCACGATCAAAGGATACTCGAGAATAGTTTACCACCACTATTCTTTAGATTCTTCTGCCAACTCCTTAAGTGTCGCTGGTGAGAATGATTTCATGCCTAGCTTTTCGATCAAAACTCGATACGTCCTTGATCTAAGGCCTTTGTGAATATATCTGCCAGCTGATACTCAGTGTTGACGAAGTACATTTCGATCACTCCATTTTCCACTTGCTCTTTGATGAAGTGGTAGCGTATGTCAATGTGCTTCGCCCGGGAATGTTGAACGTAGTTGCAGCACAGAGCAATTGCAATTTTGTTATCACAGTACATCGGGATTTTGTTGAAGCCAAGACCGTAGTCAATTAATTGTGATCTCATCCAAAGAACTTGAGCACAACAACCGGACATAGCAATGTATTCAGTCTCTGTACTTGATATCGTAGCGCTTTTTTGCCTTTGGATGCCCAACTAATAAGTCTATCTCCAAGAAGTTGCACACTACCAGAAGTGCTATGTCTAGTATCTTGACACCCAGCATAATTCGCATCTGCATATGAGATTAGTGCAATAGAAGAATCCTTCGGATACCACAGACCACGATTAAGTGTTCCTTTAAGGTACCGAAAGATCCTTTTCACAACATGTAAGTGCTTTTCGGTAGGCCGAGCCTGATACCGGGCACACATGCATATAGCAAATTGCAAATCAGGCCTGCTAGCAGTCAGATAGAGAAGGGTGCCGATCATTACACGGTAAAGTTTAGGATCGACAGCTATCCCTTCCTTATCTTCATCTAACTTGGATCTCTCCACCATTGGAGTATCCACAGGGTCACAATTTTCAAAATGATACTTCTTTAATGATTCAAGAGCAAATTTGGATTGATTAATGAAGATGCCTCTGGGATTCTGAGAAATTTACAACCCTAAGAAAAATGAAATTTTTCCCATCATCTACATCTTAAAATGTGTGGACATAATTTTCTCAAAATGGTCAGACAATCGTTGATTAGTAGCAGCAAATATTCTATCATCAACATAAATTTGTACCAATATCATGTCGTTGTCCTCCTTGAGAATAAATAATGTTGGGTCCACTTTGCCTTTGGAGAAGCCTTTCAAGATGAGATACGACGATAGGAGATCGTACCACGCACGTGGAGCTTGTTTCAACCCATAAAGAGCTTCTTGAGCTTGTACACATGATTAGGATACTCCGAGTTGACGAATCCATTCGGTTGGCTTACGTAGACATCTTCCCTTAATTCACCATTGAGAAATGATGTCTTAACATCCATTTGGTAGACGATCATGTTCATATGAGCAGCATAAGCAAGGAATAGTCTAATTGCCTCCAAACGTGCCACAGGAGCAAAGGATTCTTCAAAGATAATACCCACAGCTTGTTTGTAACCTCTAGCAACCAATCTAGCTTTTTTTTCTTCAGCACTCCACCTAACTCATCAAGTTTAACCTTATATACCCACAACAATGTAAGGATTTCAACGTTGTTGGGTAAAGGAACTAATTCCCACACTTCAAGACGTTGGAATTCATTAAGTTCCTCTTGCATGGCTTCAATCCAAGATGATTTGGTCATGGATTGTTGCTAGTTTTTAGGTACAGTGTCGGAAAGAAATGCATCAAAATAGCAATATAATGCATGTTCTTGGAGTTGGTGGCGTGTTAAGACTGGTCGATCGATGTCACCAATAATATTGCGGATTGGGTGATCCCTTGTCCATTTTGTGTTGTGAGTTTCAATCCATGGTGGTCGGGAGTGAACGATGGCAGGAGCTTCCTCTGAGGTAGACGCACCGTTAGGGTTTTTGGGTATTTGTGAACCAAAGAACGGAAGCTCTTGTAAATGAGCAATTTCCAAATCGTGATCATAGGGATCCTCTTCAACGTCATTAGGAACGAGTGGGGGTGATGATTAAGGTGTAGTTTGAGAATTGGTGGGGGAAGGAACATCTGGTTCAAGAGTAACGGTAGATATCTCAGATGATTTCCATTATCTTGAGCAACAACTTCGGGAAACGGAGCTACTGCTACAGGTGCTGGAGAATCATTACTAGGTGGATCAAAGAATTCATCAAACATAGGTTGAAATAACTCATCCCACTCGGACCTTGTAGGTGGTATAAATGATGGAGAAGTAGGATTGTTGGGAGTTAATCGGGAACTGATTGTACCGGTTCCCATCTCATGTAATGCGGGTTCAGAGTTGTGTTTCTCAGAAGCCATCGCTGTCAACTAATCAAAATCGGCATCCAAAGTTTCTACTATCTTACCAAGACGTCGGTTATAAATTCGGTAAGCTTTCTTTATAGGCGAGTAACAAATGAAAATTCCAATATCAGCCTTCGGTTGAAGTTTGCCCAAATTCTCACTATTTGTATTTGGATAACACAGTGCACCAAACACATGAAGAAATGAAATATCGGGTTTGTGTCCATGAAGTAGCTCATATGGAGTTTTACCATGGCGTTTACGGATGATGGAGCGGTTTTGGGTAAAACATGTGGTTGCTACTGCTTCAGCCCATAAGAATAAAGGAGCATTCGCATAAATCAAATAGTTCGAGCAGATTCCATAAGTGTGCGGTTACGTCTTTCCACGACACCGTTTTGTTGTGGAGTGCGGGCAACAAAAGTTTCATGTGAAATACCTACCTTTTCGTAATAGTCTCGTAGAGTTTGATTAACGGACTCAGTTCCATTATCAGTGCGAATGCGGCGAACAGTAGCATTAAGACATACTTGGATCATCTTTAAGAAAGTAATGATATACTATGGTGCTTGATCCTTGGATGCTAAAAATTTGACCCATGTAAACCTTGAGAAATCATCCACCATGACGAGGATGTATTTTCTACCACTCACACTAGCCGTACGCATTGGCCCGCAAAGATCCATGTGCAAAAGATACAGTGGTTCTTGGTTTGTGTCTTCAGCTTTAGGTTTGTATGATTTCTTGGTGCTTTTTCCCAAAGAACACGCGGAACATAAATGATCCTTGTCGAACCTAAGTTTTGGAAGACCACGAACAAGTTCGTTTTTAGCCAAATGGTTTATCGCATCAAAGTTGAGATGAGATAACCGACGGTGCCACAACCATGACTTGGTCTTAGATGCTTTGTGTGACAACCGTGGTTTTGAGGTTCGTCACTTGGTCTTATTTTAAGGTTAATTTATGTGTGACTATGTGATTTGCGTGTTTACATGTTATTTTGCGTGAACGAGGTTGGTGTGGATATCGTTTATGGGTATAAAGTACTCATAAGTAAATCGAGGAACGGTTATTTCATGTTCATGAGCTCACAAATTAGTGACTATGAAATGAAATGGTGTTATTTTGGTGTTTTACTGTACGTATAAGTATTATAGTAAATAGTTTTTTTTTACGGTTTTGGGGTTTAGCATTTAGAGGTCTCGGGTAAGGTGTTTAGTCATGTGAGTATTTTTCGGGATGGTTTTAAGTCATTTAGGACATAGTTATAAAGTTTATTTCAAAATTTAATATTTTTTTTTAAAACTGTATATTTTACGTTTTTTCAGTATACGCGTAAAATTGACTAGTTTTACGGTTTTAACGTTTCGGAGGCTTTAGGAGCTGAAATAAATTAAGGTAAATTAAGGTATTATTAATAACATAATAATAAGTAATAAAAATAAAAAAAAATAAAAAAATATATGTTAAAGTCGGTTTAGGCCGATTAAAAAGAAAGAAAAGAGAAAAAAAGGAAAAAAGGGAACCGGGCTTTTGTAATGGGCCAAGGACTTGTTAGGAAATTATATAAAGACTTTTTATTAACTAAAAACACATCATAATCCCCTGGAGATCAAGCTTAAGTCGAAATCAATGGAGTCTATTTAGGGTTCTTCATTAATTTTTCTTCTTTCAAAAATTCTAAGGTAAAATCTTCAATACACTTTTTAATTAAATTGTTTTTAATTCTCTTACAATCAATACATGATAGATCTAGGGTTACGTTAATTATGAATTCTGTATTATAATGTTATAAACATGATTAGATTAATTAGAGATAATAATTATACATGGTGATGGTAATTAATTAAGCTAATTGTGTTAAATTCGTTTTTAAAAACTAGGCAAAATTTTATGTCATTTGTTCTGATCATATCTAGAGTTCTACAAACCTTTATTTTGCAATCCAAGCATCCCTGAATAGGTATTTGAAGTTTCTTTCAAATGCAAGAAACGAGAACTAAATCTGAGGTCGGGAGGTAGGTCAAATACAGGTTAAACAGTCGGAGGTCAAAACAGTTTTGAAATCAGTCGGGTTTAATTTAATGTTTTAAGGTGATTGGGGTACTTAGGAGTACACTTGAGCCCTCTAATGAGCATGGTAGTTGGTTTATATATTAAATAAGAGACCTGAAGGGTGGCTAAGCAAATGGGTTAGGGTAAGACCCCCTAATCATAACAAACGTTTTGTATGTTCAAAATCTGTAATATGCGGATAGGCAGAAGTATATATATATATATATATATATATATATATATATATATATATATATATATATATATATATATATATATATATATATATATATATATATATATATATATATATATATATATATATATATATATATATATATATATATATATATATATATATATATATATATATATATATATATATATATATATATATATATATATATATATATATATATATATATATATATATATATATATATATATATATATATATATATATATATATATATATATTTATATATATATATATATATATATATATATATATATATATTTATCTATATATATATATATATATATATATATATATATATATATATATATATCTATCTATCTATCTATATATATATATATATATATATATATATATATATATATATATATATATATATATATATATATATATATATATATATATATATATATATATATATATATATATATATATATATATATATATATATATATATATATATATATATATATATATATATATATATATATATATATATATATATATATATATATATATATATATATATATATATATATATATATATATCGGGGCCTTAACAGTAGCTTTAAGGTTGGGGCAAAAGGGATGAGTTAGCGGACATATGTAAGGGCATAGGGTTTCCTTTACAGAGATCATGGGTATGGTTAGGTGGGCGTTTGGCTTATAGTTTGGAGACCTAAAAACCGGGACTGTTTTAGGTAAAATGTTAATGAGACGGGTTATGAAGTAAACTAAGTTAAGGGCTTTATAGAGGGGTTTAATGAGATGCTTAGAGCATATAAATGAGGTATATATATGGGAGAAGGTTAGATGTCCATCATGGGTTGATGAGCCATCTTAGTGTTTGGTTCATGTTTTGATTGTGTGCTTTTGTTTGTTAGCTTTTTGCTAGTGCGCGGATTTTTGGAGAAGCTCAATCAGGTGAGTTTCATAGTCCAATATCTTTTAATGATTTTCACTTCCAGATGGGATGGAAGAGACACTGTATGGTTTTGTAATTAATGTTGTGTATGTTTTTATGGTTTGTGATGGACTTGTGTGTGCACTTATGTGATTAACTGCTATGTGATTCTTGATTGTGTTTATGATTTGGATCGGGAGACACGTACCGTCTCAGTTATTGTGGTTTGACTTGGTACCAAGGGGATGTTGACAAGGCGGGGCCTTGGGGAGGTACATAGATGTGTGAACATCTATGAGACCAATGGATAATGACATGGCGGGGCCTTGGGATTGGTACATAGATGTATGGGCGCCTATGGTACCATGGTGTTTGGTAAGGCTGGGAGCCTTGGATTTGGTTTGGAATGATTGATCTTGAATGTTAGTTGTTAATGCATACTTGTAGAACATTTTCCATATGTTTAGTGGTTTATGGTTGTTCACAGCTTATTATAATCTATTTTCGGTTAGAGTCTAAACCTATGACTCTCACCAACATTATGTTGACGTGTTTTCGTGTCTCTTTCAGGTGATAAAGTGGTTTAGCGTGAGAACATATGTGGCTAGGATTGGAGTCGCGTAGGAATGCATTTAGAAGGAGATCCCCGTTCCTTCTTAGTTTATTTTTCTGTTTGTTTCAATAAGTGATACTATGAACCTATATGTTGATTTGTTTGTGTTATTTGTTTGTCTTGGGTAAGAGGTAGGACTGTTACCTACTTACCTAGACTCCTGCATTGATGAGATATTGTCATGACATTTGTGTCACCTTTTATGACATTTCTAATTCATATAGTTCTCTCTATGGACACGCTATTGTTGTGATGATATTCATGCGTCGCGTCCCATATTCCGCCATGGTGGGGTGTGACAGAATGGTATCAGAGCCAATAGTTATAGAGAATTAAGTTGCCTAGTCTAGTAACCTAGTCTATAGCTTAAGGGTCCCTACATATAGGCGTCATAGGAGTATGTGTGCATTTTATATTAATTAAAGTTTTCTGGATGTTATTGGTTTTTACTTGCAATGTTTGTTAAGTTTTGACTAGTATGGGTTGAACCATAGTAGTTCATACTTAGCCACATGTTATTTTCTTTTCGGGGTGTGACTAGTGTTGGTCGAACCATAATCATCCACGCTAGTCATTGTCGTAATTTGCTTAAATTGTACATTATAGTACATAATTTGGTACATGGTAGTTTCTATCTTTTGTTGGGTTATTTTATGTACCTGAGGTATAGTATTTTTCTTTTGATGTTTAAGTCATGTTCCCTAAGAATCATGTGGTGGTTCGAGTTATTAGGAGTAGGTGGATATGAGGGATTTTAAGTTGTTTCCACTCTTATGGGCGACATGACTTATAACTGATTATGTTTTCGTTTTGGATTTAGTCTATGCTGTTTTAGCTAGACTATGAATTTATGTATTTCAAGAGTTTGACTATGTTATTTTAATGGATAGAGTTTTGGACTTTTTTGGTTATGTGGTTATGAGCTTATGTGAGTATATGGATATATGTGTTATGTGTTGTATTAATTCTTATAAGTGTCATCATAGGAAGGAGTGCATTGGGGAAGGGTAATTGTATAAGTATGGTGGCCAACATAGTTATACAAGTACCACAACTTCAATGGATTCCTAAGTATGATTGCATGAAAGAGGGTTAGTACATGCTTGTATAGTAGATGTTAGATGGATTTAAGTATATGTATCCCGATATGCCTATATATGTATGATCCCCTACAATTATCGAATGTATACTTAGGAGGGTGGCTAGCTCGCTTTTTTTGATATTAAACCTCCGTTGTAGCGTATTCTTTGAGTTTCGTATTTCACGTGTACGTTTTAAAATGGTGTTCTTGGTTTTAAGTCTATTGAAATAACTTGAGATTTCTTTTGAGATAATGAAATCTTTTGTGTTGGGTCTTACATTTCTTTTGGTCGGTATATATTGAAAAAAAGGGACTTGGAAATCTACTATAGAGTTAGATAGTTGGTTGTATTCGGTAAAATAAGGGTAAGGTGTTGGAGTCGTGTTAGAAACAAGATGTAAAATAAGATTTTTTTAATCAACACTTATTTATTTCAAATTTTAAAAGACTTTCTTTAAAATAAAGAGAAATAAAATTTCTTTCTACTTAAATAGTTTATATAAGTGAGCTTAATCAATATACGTCATTTATAATTATTTATGCAAGACTAAACAAAGTTCATGAAAATTTCACATACATTTATTTCTTTTCATTTAAAAAGGATTACGTTAATTACTAAGAGGATTCTTTAGTTTTTTTAAAAAATAACTAGTATAAAACTGTTTTGGTCATAACTTGTTCGTTTTTAAAGCTTTTTGGGTGATTCAAAAGCCTAAAATTATGTACTCGGAATGTACTTTTCAAATATTTGGTATGTATAGTCATGGGGTGTCAGTAGTTTGATCGAAATTTTGGTACAAGTGACGGGTTCAAGGTTGAGTTTTGAATAGTAGTTTTTTTATGATTTGGGATGCACGGGATACCTAGTCTTTTAGTTGAGTTTTGATATCGTTTAGAAGGTTGTTTGTAGATTGTTTAAGTCACATAGATGTGGTGAGGAAAGAAAAAAATATTCTTTTGGAAAAGTCGATCTTGTGCACGGTTTAAATAATATGTCGCGGGGCATAAGATGTTTTGGTTGCCATTAAGTGTTTCTCGGATCATTTTTCGTTGTCATGAGTCATTTGAATTGGTACATGTTTGAGTTTTCCATTTGAGTTTTCGTGGTTTTGGTCTGTTTTAACTCGTGCAAGTGAAATGTCGTTAGTTATCCGTGGGTTTGATTCGTTGATCGTATCTAGTGGATTCAGGATGTAGTTTTGGGTTCGTATTGATTGGGAGCATTGAGGTAGACATATGAAAGACTTGGTCGCGCCTACACGATTAAGTAGGTGGCCCTGAGAGAATGGTCGGAATGCCCTTATTGGGGATGAAAGAGTTAAAAGTTCGTAGACGAACTAATGTGGTCATGAGGTCTCTTAGGAGTGCCAAGGGAGATGAATAGAGATTTGTATAATGTATGGATATTGGCACAAGTAACGCGCCATAGAGAGTGTTGGAAGGGGATATAATACCTCAAAGGTATTTATGATTGTTCGTAAGGCATGTAAGTTTTCCGAAAATTTCCTGAGATTTAGTAGGTTTGCCTATTACTGTGAGGTAGAACCATAAATAGAGCAAGTAGGAGAAGTGAGAGGAGTTGTAGTTAGTGCCTTTCCAAGGAAATTGTTGATGGAATGATTCTAAGAGCAAGAGTTGTTAGAAATTGCAACGGATGCAAGGTAAAATTTGAGTTGCTTAGTAGTAGATTGGCTGTGAAAAGCGGTTAAGTGGTCTGATAAGAGGAAGTATTGGTCTTTTAGAATACATGTAGATTTTCGCGAGTAGAACGAGGTAGAAATTTATTCGTATTGCTTCTAAGAGAGGGTGCAAGGAGGACGTAGTTGAAACTGCTAAGGATGTTGTATGAACGCTTTCGGTTTACGGTTATGATTTTGGCTTCGCCGAGGCGCTAGCATTTTTCATGGAGTCAATGAACCGGGGGTGCATGACAATATATAAACGAGTTATCATCGGTAGCATCGACGACATCTTGATCTACTCAAATCTAAGAAGGAGAGTGAGGCGAATTATGAGTTGGTTTTGGAGTTGTTAGGAAAGGGAATTATACGTGAGATTTTTAAGTGTGAGTTTTAGGATTAAGTTGGCCAGGACGAGTAGTCAGAGATGATGGCATATCGTGGAACCAGCAAGGGGCAAAGTGAAGAAGGATGAGGAAGCGTTTTGGAGGCTGAAGAGGTGGATTAGATAATGAGCAGATCTTGGAATTATCAGAAGGACTGGATGAATTCGCGAAGCATGACGATATGTGGAGCAAGGATTTGGATGTATACGAGAACGACAAAGAAAGGCGGTTGTTTATACGTTGTGGGAACTAAAGATTTGGAAAAACTAGATAGACTTAGTTAGTGGAGCTGGATTGTTATATCTGCCTAGAATGCTAGAGGCATTTGGGGTACGAGACGTAGAGAATGATCTATACAGATCATGAACGTCTCCAACACATATTTAATCATCTTGATTGAACATTTGGAAAAGGTGATGGGTGGAGTTAAGTGATGAAAGAAAATTGCAAGGCCAAGTACCATCTGGGAAAGGCAAGCATGGTTGATGAGACATGGAATAAGAAGAATGAAGTGAAGCTGAGACGAACTTGAACTATATGGATGACGTATTAGGGTGGTTTGGATGAAGGATGTGGGTTGCACGAGTTGAGTTGTCTAAAGAAGAGAACGCGTCAACATGTATGTTGCGTGGCTTGGACAATCATATGGAGAAAAGGGACGTAGACTATACTTCCTACATAGATAGGAGTAGCTTAGAAAGGGCGATGTAAGGACGAAGTTGGTGAAAGGGATACATAATCGGGTGGAGGAAAAAGTACGCCGAGAGTTGGGTGATAGTCGATAGACTGACTAATTCATCTCATATTTCAAGAGGAATGAGAAGTCACGTAGTTGAGAAGTTGGAAGGATTGCGTACGGATGTGATGGAATAGAGGGTTTTGCGTAAAAGTTAGCCTAATATCTATGGCATGCCTTATGAAGGATTATGGCAAGGGAAGAAACGATGGGAAGCAAGCGTAGTATACCGTTGATAGACTAATGTTTGGTATGAGCATACTATAGGGTTAATTGAGAAAGACGCCTAGAGCATTAGCGTGAGATTTGGAGATAGTTGGAGAACGCATTATATTAGGAATAATTCTCCTACAAAGAGAGAGTCACCGATGAGAGGGGCATATTCCCCATTGATGAGGATGTAAGGAATAAAGGAGGAAACACCTAAATTATAGGCTGAAGAAGGGATATAAGATGGTATGGAAATTAGGATTGTGGAGAGACAAGCGAAAATTAGTATGGAGGAAGAATGATTCGAGGGAGCAAGAGGTTGTGAAGATAGTGGGGTGATATTGAAGAGAAATCGTTAGAGCAAGAGGTTAGTAGTCACGAACAATGGAACGTCCACCTAGAGAAAAGGTGTAACACATGTTAGTATGAAGGATGGTTAGTTACTTGGTGCCGAGCATGGGAAAGCAAGGATGAGGTGGTGGTTATGACATGTTTCTTGTGAATATTATGGGAAGCTTTTGGTTATGCAATCCTGAATATACCATTGGATGTGTTTAAGGTTGGGAGAACTTCTGAATGATGGAAAATCCGTAGAGGATAGAAGCCGTTAGGTATGGTGATAGGAATTGTAGTAGAAACTGTTGGAGTTAATTCATAGGAGATGAGGTGGATCACCGTTACAGTGGGATGAAGTTAGAAGCGGCTAACGTATTGGACCGGAGGTGGATCGGAAAACTATGGAGGTGGTGGCAGTGACTAAGTAGAGGTTGAAAATATCAAAGAACCGACAAGAGAGCTATGCGGACAAGAGGCGTAAGCCGTTGAGATTTCAGATAAAGTTATGCTAAAGGTTTCACCATGGAAAGGGGTGATGCGGTTTGGAAATAAAAGGGAAGTTAGCACCTAGATATGTGGGTCCATATGAAATCCTTGAAAGGATTGGGCTAGTGGCGTACAGGTTGAGATTACCGGAGGAATTGAGTAGTGTGCATGACGTATTTCATGTATCAAACTTGAGGAAATGCTTAGCAAGAACTGACTTGCAAGTACCGTTAGATGATATTAGTATGGATACGAGTCTTCGTTTTATCGAAGAGCCGATAGAGATTTTGGGTCGTGAAGCTAGGACGTTGGATAAAAAGGGTAATATACCGTAGTTATGGGTAGATGGAATTTGGAACGTGGACTAGAGTTCACGTGGGAACGGGGAGGATTTATGAGGAGCAAGTATCCTTAGCTAATTGATAATGACGATCCTAAGGAGTACATCTCGGGACCAGATTTCTATTAGGAGGGAGTGATGACAACCGTGGTTTTGAGGTTCGTCACTTGGTCTTATTTTAAGGTTAATTTATGTGTGACTATGTGATTTGCGTGTTTACATGTTATTTTGCGTGAACGAGGTTGGTGTGGATATCGTTTATGGGTATAAAGTACTCATATGTAAATCGAGGAACGGTTATTTCATGTTCATGAGCTCACAAATTAGTGACTATGAATTACGTATACGTATAAGTATTATAGTAAATCGTATTTTTTTTTACGATTTGGGGTTTAGCATTTAGAGGTCTCGGGTAAGGTGTTTAGTCATGTAAGTATTTTTCGGGATGGTTTTAAGTCATTTAGGACTTAGTTATAAAGTTTATTTTAAAATTTAAGATTTTTTTTTAAAACTGTATATTTTACGTTTTTTCGGTATACGCGTAAAATTGACTAGTTTTACGGTTTTAAGGTTTCGGAGGCTTTAGGAGCTGAAATAAATTAAGGTAAATTAAGGTATTATTAATAACATAATAATAAGTAATAAAAAGAAAAAAAATAAAAAAAAATGTTAAAGTCGGTTTAGGCCGATTAAAAAGAAAGAAAAGGGAAAAAAAGGAAAAAAGGGAACCGGGCTTGTATAATGGGCCAAGGACTTGTTAGGAAATTATATAAAGACTTTTTATTAACTAAAACACATCATAATGCCCTGGAGATCAAGCTTAAGTCGAAATCAGTGGAGTCTATTTAGGGTTCTTCATTAATTTTTCTTCTTTCAAAAATTCTAAGGTAAAATCTTCAATACACTTTTTAATTAAATTGTTTTTAATTCTCTTACAATCAATACATGATGGATCTAGGGTTAAGTTAATTATGAATTCAGTATTATAATGGTATAAACATGATTAGATTAATTAGAGATAATAATTATACATGGTGATGGTAATTAATTAAGCTAATTGTGTTAAATTCATTTTTAAAAAATGGGCAAAATTTTATGTCAATTGTTTTGATCATATCTAGAGTTCTACAAACCCTTATTTTGCGATCCAAGCATCCCTGAATAGGTATTTGAAGTGGCTTTATAATTCAAGAAACGAGAACTAAATTGGAGGCCGGGAGGTGGGTCAAATACAGGTTAAACAGTCGGAGGTCAAAACAGTTTTGAAATCAGTCGGGTTTAATTTAATGTTTTAAGGTGATTGGGGTACTTAGGAGTACACTTGAGCCCTCTAATGAGCATGGTAGTTGGTTTATATATTAAATAAGACACCTGAAGGGTGGCTAAGCAAATGGGTTAGGGTAAGACCCCCTACTCATAACAAATTTTTATATGTTCAAAATCGGTAATATGCGGATAGGCAGAAGTATATATATATATATATATATATATATATATATATATATATATATATATATATATATATATATATATATATATATATATATATATATATATATATATATATATATATATATATATATATATATATATATATATATATATATATATATATATATATATATATATATATATATATATATATATATATATATATATATATATATATATATATATATATATATATATATATATATATATATATATATATATATATATATATATATATATATATCGGGGCCTTAAAAGTAGCTTTAAGGTTGGGGCAAAAGGGAGGAGTTAGATGACATATGTAAGGGTATAGGGTTTCCTTTACAGAGATCATGGGTATGGTTAGGTGGGCGTTTGGTTAGGTGGGCGTTTGGCTTATACTTAGGAGACCTAAAAAGCAGGACTGTTTTGGGTAAAATGTTAACGAGACGGGTTATGAAGTAAACTAAGTTAAGGGCTTTATAGAGGGGTGTAATGAGATGCTTAGAGCATATAAATGAGGTGTATATATGGGAGAAGGTTAGATGTCCATCATGGGTTGATGAGCCATCTTAGTGTTTGGTACATGTTTTGATTGTGTGCTTTTGTTTGTTAGCTTTTTGCTAGTGCGCGTATTTTTGAATAAGCTCAATCAGGTGAGTTTCATAGTCCCATATCTTTTAATGATTTTCACTTCCAGATGGGATGGAAGAGACACTGTATGGTTTTGTAACTAATGCTGTGAATGTTTTTATGGTTTGTGATGGACTTGTGTGTGCACTTATGTGATTAACTGCTATGTGATTCTTGATTGTGTTTATGATTTGGATCGAGGGACACGTACCGTCTCAGTTATTGTGGTTTGATTTGGTACCAAGGGGATGTTGACAAGGCGGGGCCTTGGGGAGGTACATAGATGTGTGAGCATCTATGGGACCAATGGATAATGACAAGGCGGGGCCTTGGGATTGGTACATAGGTGTATGGGCGCCTATGGTACCATGGTGTTTGGTAAGGCTGGGAGCCTTGGATTTGGTTTGGAATGATTGATCTTGAATGTTAGTTTTGAATGCATACTTGTAGCACATTGTCCATATGTTTAGTGGTTTATGGTTGTTCACAACTTATTATTATCTATTTTCGGTTAGAGTCTAAACCTATGACTCTCACCAACATTATGTTGACGTGTTTTAGTGTCTCTTTCAGGTGATAAAGTGGTTAAGCGTGAGAACATATGTTGCTAGGATTGGAGTCGCGTAAGAATTCATTTAGAAGGAGATCCCCGTTCCTTCTTAGTTTATTTTTCTGTTTGTTTCAATAAGTGATACTAAGAACCTATATGTTGATTTGTTTGTGTTATTTGTTTGTCTTGGGTAAGAGGTAGGACTGTTACCTACTTACCTAGACTCCTGCATTGATGAGATATTGTCATGACATTTGTGTCACCTTTATGACATTTCTAATTCATATAGTTCTCTCCATGGACACGCTATTGTTGTAATGATATCCATGCGTCGCGTCCCATATTCCGCCATGGTGGGGTGTGACACATTGGAAAGAAGGCATACAGCAGAGGCGGCCATCATGTTTTGAATGGATAGTGTGTAGAGATTATCCTCTTGAGAACCCGTTAACAAATCATTTCCTGCAAGATCGCGAATAAAGCAAGTATGTTGTCGAAAAGCCACCTCAAGGTTTGAATCGCAAAATTGTCCCACTGAAAATAGATTGTGACCAAGCCTCTCCACATAATAAACCCTTAAAATCGTAACATTCCCAATTTGGTATTCACCATAACCCATGATCTTCGCAATATGGTCGTTGCCGAATTTAACTGTTCCTAGAAACATGCTGACGAAATTTCTGAGCATCGAGCGCTCTTCGGTCATATGCTTTGAGCATCCAGAGTCCAAGTACCAGAGGATGATTTGGACCACCTGAAAATATCACCAGACAAGGACGATGTATCGGAATCTAGTAGTTCCTCTGTGTTAGCAGGTACAGATATAATTATCTTAGATTTGCTAACAAAAGAATTCTTAGGCTTCCAAACTTTCTTCCTAAATGCCGGCTTAGATTCTAGTTGTCTAAGACCTGAGGTACTTCTTCACTGGTAGGCACAATAGTGGGGGCAGACCTAGTTAAAGGGTGCTTTTTCCATTTCTTAGTGCTAGTGTTCCTATTTAAAGGACGCTGAGACCTAACTTCCGTGGATGTGATCCTAGTTAAAGGGCACTTAGTTCCGTTAGTAGTAAATGTCCTACCAGTGGGTTTCCATTGCCAACCAACTTGGGTGAATTTCTTCCCCGTTGGAATCCATTCAAGGTTGTTCCTAATAGCATATATTTCATTCACGTGATCAACAAGGCATAAATCATGACGCTGAGAAAACATGCATTCATTACAATTCCAACATCGCAAATTCGAATTCACATTTTTCTTAGGTTTCTACACAGAAGTAGATCCTTTTGTTTTAGTTACATGATTCTTTTTATTTGAAACTGAAATAACATTCCTAGGGTGAACTTCTACTTTCTTCTTGGCAGTCCTACTAGTGGAAGGCTTGATCCTATCTTTCTTGTCTTGAGATCCTTTAGCCTTAGTAGACATAATTACTCCTCTAGAAGCCATGGGAACATTAGTGACAAATTTTGATGTAGCCTTGATGGGTGTGTTTAAAATAGGCTTAGATCCTGGATTCTTATTGAATGGAGTAATGGCAATGGTGGGGGTTTGCTGTTTCGGGGGTACAGATATCGGTTGCCCAATATACTCTAAGTTTACTAAACAATCCTGAACGCGGTCCACATATAAGAAAAGCTCATATAGAAGATGACTTGTGGGATCTAGTTCACGCATTTCATCAACTATCTCTCTAGCAAGATCAGCATGTTCTAAGGCATTTTTCATGTATGTGGCAAACTTAGTTGGACAATTCTTAAATTTTGGATCCTGATATAGCACACGTGGGTTGGGTTTGGGAGCACTAGAGGTCGAGGCGGAGATGGTGGCTGGATTATCAACAACTTCTTGTCTTTTGAGTTGAAGTGTCTCCTTTAATTCAGCCAAAACCATGTTTTTGTCTATGAGTTGAATGTTTAAGTCAGAGATTTCCTCGCATTTACGGTTCAATTGTTCAACGAGTGACTTTTGCTCTGCCGCATTAAAAGCGAAGCGTTCTTCTAATGAACCATAAATATCTGAGAACCCCTGCTTTACTTTATCAAGCTCCCCTATCATAGAATTAATTCTATCTTCTAGGGCATGATTCTTAATCTCTGCAGCCTCTAGTTCCAATTTCTCTGCTACTGATTCTCTCTTAAGTCTCATAATTTCTTCCTCTAGAGCCTGAACAACCTGAATCATCTTGTCACTTGTCTCAACGGAGTTTTTACAATCATTTGTTTTTGAAACAGTTTCATTTTTAGATTGATTCTCAATTTCAAGAGATATACAATGTTGTTGAAGCTCATTAAAACGTTTTGAAAGTATGTCATAAGAATCTTGAAGCTTTAAAAATTCAGTGTTAGATTCATGACAAGAATGATTATCTACATTAATTACAAGCTCAACAATATTCACATACATATCATGCACATCATCACATATATTCACAGTAGTAGATGAAATCTCATGAGCCTATTTAAGAGTAACAACTTACATCACTTCGAGAGACACTATATGTTCTAAGAATCGGTCATATTCGGATAAAATGTTTTCTTCATCAATTAAATGTTGTTCATAAGCATCATCCATTTCATAGAAAACTTTTTGAACTTCACCAATTTCAAAATTTATATTTCCCGATAGATTATAGATTCCATTTTTAATATGGTTCACAAACGGAACGATCTCTTTCTCAAACACCGTTTTCATGTGTTCAAAAGCCCATTCTCCAGCGGTTAGAGCCGTAGAAGTCGTACATTCCAGGATGAACTTGTCAAACTCGGTAAGGTATCGCTCAATCTCTTCCAAGCTGAGCTTTACCGTACTTACCGGTGGAAGATTCTTAGGAATTTCCTTCAGTTCGTCCGAGTTAACGAGTGTAGGAATTATACTAAGGCATTCTCTAGTAGGTATGAAAGTGGATGTTTGGATAGTTTTCTTTTGCATATTAAATCAAGTTCTAAAATCTATCTTAGCATTTGTTGCATTCATTTGAGCATAGTCATATTCAGGATATGAAGTAAGTAATTCTAACCGATTCTCTTCATATGGTGTCATGCTCTCAGATTCATTTACAAACACAATCGGATCTAATACCAATCCTAACTTAGTTGCATCATAAAGTCATGGGTTGTGGTGAAATGCTTGCTTTGCATACCCCGGGTTAGGCGGTAGGTCTATGAAACGCGATAGATTGAACTCTTGAAATGAAGAATGAAACAAGTGTACTAAATGCGAAGCAGAGTATAACTTTAAAAGCAAAATTTCAGTCTTTTTAACTCTCTCAGACGCCTTAACTTCCGTTCCAACTCTTTTAGACTCGAGTATTTCGAAATCCGTTTGTAGTTTTTAAAATTATTAACGACTGGCTCTTTTTCTTTAAGTTATTTCGAAAGATTTGCTCTTAAACTCTCAATTTCTAGCAGATTAACCTTTTGAACTTGCACAAACCAATCAAATTCAGGATTGGTTAAGGTAGTGGACACAGGAGTTAATTCCAAGGTTTTAACCTTTTCCTTATGCAAAGCAAGCTCGGCAGATAAAGTCTGATTAACACTGAGGGTTTCAAGGACCGCATTATTTATTTGGCTAAGCAAAGATGCTGAGACCATACCAAATCAGGTTGAGCAGACGAATTGGTAGTCGTAATAGCTCCCGGTTGTGGTTCACTCAAAGTCTAGGGACTTGCATTGATATTGCTATCATTGTTTGTCTCCTCGATTGAGTTACTAACCACCGGAGGCTGTTCTGAATACTCAGACACTTGCTCAACTTGATAAGGTACAATACTAGTATCTGTAGCAGTATTTGGTACCTCAGAAATCGTGCCAGCTCCATAAAGTGAAAGATTTGTCATGAGAGTTTCTTTGGCGGTATTGAGATCATCACAGTCAGAGTCGTATGCATCCAAATCATCACATTGATATGCGGCATTGTTTGTGATGGCTGCTGTGAGACCGTCAGTGTCTGCTACTCCCGGATCTGCAAGAAATGCCAACTCTTCTTCATCGAGCTCACGTCCTTGGTCTTGAGAATTTATCAATTAGATCTTCTCCTGAAACCATGTGCCGTCCCTTTTTCTCTTGGGCTGCTTACACTCTCGGGCCATGTGCCCTTCCCCTTTGCAGTTGTAGCATATAATCACCTTCGTTTTGCCAGTTCTATTACCTCTTGTAGCAGCAGTGTTAGATGAACGTACACCTGCAGTAGATGAATTGGGTCTCCCCTGAAGTGGTTGCACCATGACTATGCCATCCTGAATTGTAGCCTGTTGTCGAGAGTTAGAAGAGTTCCTTAACTGATTGTTAGTTGTTGCTGGAGCTCTGTAACCTCGTTTGTTCAATGTTTGAGTGAGATAAGCAGACATTTGAGCAAGTATATCAGTAGGAATATCCCCTTGTATAAACTTAGGGACAAGGATCTCATCATCACAGTAGAATGCTGGTGCTAATTGAGCTACAAGTTGATTTGATGGAGCACTAACTTGTTGTGAGTAATAGGGTTGAGGAGCCTCAAGTTGTTGATAGGTAACAATAGGGTTTGTTGGAGGTTGATAAGGTGAATACTAGTGTGAAGCATAAGGTAACGGATGTGAATCTCCTTGTGATGATGTTGCTGGTTGCTTGTATTGTTGGTGATAAGATGTAGGCGGTTGTGCCAAGATCGAGTACTGCGGGAAGCTTGGTGTTTGATACAATGGTTGATATGAAGATTGGTGTCCCAAAGCAAGCTGAGAGTTGTGGTATGACAGTGTAGGATGGTTTGCCATTAATGCCAATGGTTCTTGATAAGATACCTGAGAGAGTCGTTTTTGGATCACATGCTTCTCGTGTTGTTGTAAGAAAGCATAGAGTTGATCTAAATTGGACTTGTGCAAATCGCGAATCATCTTAACATCGGTGACATATTGACTCCATTCTTGGGGTAACGTGTTCAAGAACTTTGTGTTTAGTTGAAACT
This sequence comes from Glebionis coronaria, assembly GCA_025667525.1. NCBI lineage: Eukaryota > Viridiplantae > Streptophyta > Magnoliopsida > Asterales > Asteraceae > Glebionis > Glebionis coronaria. Next base: position 373,327,150 of record CM046878.1, read on the forward strand.
GTTCAATCCTTAGATTATACACGTTCATGTCATTCATCAAAGTGGTGAAACGCTAGTAGTAATCGTGAAGAGTCTCCCCTGGAATGTATGTAAACCTATCAAACAAGTCATACAATTGACACTCTCGTTCTTGCTTAGTGATAGAGGTGTGAGACCCCCAAAATCTGACATGGAACAACTAGGCAACGAGGGGGTAACACGTCATAGTACAAGAAACAATGAATTACAGTCCATACAAAGCTGACGAAATAAAAACATGTACATTACATCATAAAAGGTCAGAGTTTTTAAACATAGGTCCCAGAGTTTTAGAAGCGGAAAATTATATTATTTCGTCTCTATTTATAACATAAAGTTGCCCAAAAGATAGAATAATTTCTTGACAGTTTTTACTAAAAACAGTCTTTTAAAAGTATCACAGAAATATCCAAGCTGCGACAATATCCTGCGGGCTCCCATCCAAGCAAAGCTAAGTAATAGTACCTGAGATTAAACATGTAAAATCGTCAACACAAAGTTGAGTGAAACTCATAGGTTTAGCAATAAGGATGTGGAACACAAGCATTCATTTGTAAACAATAAATAGGGGAAAATGGTTATGTATAGTAACCATTGTCCGAATCATTATTATTGTTGTTTAGTTCATGAACCGAAGCTTAACTCAGTGTAAGTTCCTCTAGTCAGTATTCAGCCTAAATACTCAAGTGAATAAACAAATATTAGTGTGTCAAGGTAATCGGGACGGGGATAGTCAATCCCGATGGATCCACCCACAACATTCGTGCTTGGTAGCAGGATTAATTAACGGTTCATGATCGGGAGAGGAAACTTAAGGCTAGACTAAAAGCAATAATATCAATGAAAATCAGTTGGAAATCCTCAAGTTCTGGAAAGCATACAATTTCTGGATAGCATACAAGTTGAGGATAGCACACAGTTTTAAATGGTTGTGTTCCACCATGTAAAATCTCACTCCGTGTTTAGAAACCATGTACAAGTAAAAAGGGGCTATGAACTCACCTTAGCCACGAGTTAAGTCAATCACGGTACTCAGCAACTGAGTAGAAACAATGTAGTGAGACGATCGCCGACGATATGGATGCCCGGGAAAACACGAAAACCGCAACCTATCACAATAAGTCGCGCGTTAAGACTCGAAATCAATATTGATATATATACCAAATATTATATGACTAAAATGTTTTCAAAGTATTCATGTTTCAAAACCATTGACACGAATCAAATGAATTCATACTAACCCATTTATTCCAACACTGTACGTTAAAACACTTGAACACTTGAGAATGACCCGTCATACGACGCCAAGTCAACGCAAGTGAAACTATCTTTACCCTTACTTGGAACAGTAGCTAAGTCATTTATATAATGACTAAGCACTTGAATAAGTCATCATGTCCGATGATGAATACTCAAACTCACGCAACGCAAGCATTGAACTAAGTGTCCAAAATAAAATCAACAAGTACACCCCGAATGTACACACCGATCTACCCTATCTAGACTTGTCCATTTTAGATGAAAATTGGTGTCAAGGTCACTTATAACCTGTATAAGACCTCACCAAAATTTGAGCCAAAGTTCACACTTTAAAATCCATCAGCTCGACACTTTACCCGACTCCAAATTTAGGACCGATTTGTGCACTTGTTTTGTAAAACCGTTTGGACCACTTTAAAAGTACTAACTCGACAATCCGTCTTTTGAAACCACTACTAGACTCATAAAACTCAGTTTGTAAACTTTGAAAATCAGTAGTATCAACTATCTAACCAAGCCTAAAGTCCCCGAGAGTCGACCCAAAATCAGCCACAATTTCGGATTGTGCCGACTTGCGCCTCCCGGTACACGAAAACTAAAACTAGCATAACTTTTGACTCGTAATGACTTAGAAGCTCTATCTTATACCAAAACGACCGTCTCGGAAAACTATACAATAAAATCAAATAATCTCAATCTTTCACAGAACTTAAACCCATGAAACAATCTGTTTAAAGCTGCTGTCCGAAATTACCTTTTTAGAAAACAAGTCAAATCAATTTTCCAAGCAACACCACTCATTCCTATACCTATAGAATCATCATACTATCATACCCATCAACCAAACACTCCTAAAAATACTTGTATGTAAAATCTAACAAAAATCAAAGATTAAAAACAAGACTTTTGATCAAAACAACATAATCTTACCAAGAACAACACATGCATGATGATTAAAATATCATACAACCATGAAATTATAAGTTCATAAAAACATGATGCATGTGGAAGATTTTTGTATAGATAGAATCATCACAAGATTTTAGGAATGGGTCTTGTTTTTGTTTTGATTAATTCATGGTAGAAATCAAGGTTTTGAGGGTGTTTATGGTGGTGATGGGTGGCGGTAAACAAAGGAAGGAGGAGGGAGGAGTTGTATTTTTTAGCTAGTTGTATGTGTGTGTGAAAATGGAAAAAAATTTGTTTTATATATGTTGGTAATGGAGGGACCTAAGTTGTCAATTTGCAAACTTGTGGACTTAAAAACAATTAATAGTTTTAAAGGGTAGAAAAGGGTTATTGGTAAATATTGAAAATATTTACGGGGCTCGGGTTTTGTAAAAATACTTTTCAAAAGTTACAATGCATCATAAAAATGATTATACGATTTCTCGACACGACTTAATACGTAATTAAAATGAAATCGTCGAAAATATTAATTATCGAAACAATCGAGAATAAACGTAAACTTTTGGGCATCCGTCGGTATCGCGATCACTAGGAATTTTCGTTGTACATTGATATTGAATAACTCGTTGTAAAATGCACGCGGGTGATTTTAAATCAAAAACTTTGATTTAAATTAAATATGGAAAAATAAAATAAAACTTTTATAATTCCATACAAAGTACTTATCAATGATCAGAAAAAAATACTTATAAAGTATAATTTAAAAATCTCAGGATTTACATATAGCAATACAAGAAAACGTAATACGTTGGAAAATGCAAGAAGCACGAATAAAAAGAATAAAATAATGCTGGGAAGTACGGGTTCTCAGAAGAGGTCCCTTGTAACAAAACAGCTAATCGATCCCAAAGATTGTTTGCCACTGTATGTTCACTTACCATTCTAAATATATCGGGTGGAAGGGCTTGAAGAATTGTCTGAACGGCCCTTTCATCTGCATCGGCAATGATTTTGTTAGCATCGGTTAACTCATGATAGTCCCCGGCCCTTGTCACATTGTTGACAGTAACTTCTCCCCAATCTAATGGACCTTTTTCAATTGATTGAAGCATAAGTCGACCATTGGGTTTGCCCATGATGTACGTTTTCATACGGCCTTGCCATGCTTCAAATAAATATTTGATGAGCAAAGGTGGGCGAGTGTCGGTACCCGAGATGATTGAGATATCGGTAAGCGAAGTCATTGTTGGCATATATGAATGTGAATTCATTTTATGATCCCTTGAAAAAAGATTATCAAAAATGATCGAGCAATGAGATAAGATTATGTGTTTTAATGTTGTTTAAATAAAGATATTAAGATCTTTGGATTGTGTGTTTTTGTTAATATCTCCAAATAAATGCAAAGGTGAAAAATCCTCTAAGTGTTGCAAATTATAGCTGATCGTACTCCTAGATCGGACTCCCAGATCGTATTGTGATCGTACTCTCCTATCATACTCAATTGATCGTAGCCTGGATCGTACTCACTTATCCTACTAAAGCGATCATACCCTGATCGAAGCCTAGATCGTACTAAGCTATCGTACTGAAGCGATCGTACCCTGATCGAAGCCTAGATTGTACTAAGCTATCGTACTGAAGCGATCGTACCCTGATCGAAGCCTAGATCGTACTAAGCTATCGTACTGAAGCTATCGTACCCTGATCGTAGCCTAGATTGTTCTTTGCAATCGTACTCCTTGATCCTAGCTTGGATCGTAGTGAGCTATCGTAGTCACAGATCGTAACGTGGATCGTACTTGTGATTGCAGTTAGATCGTAGTATTAGATCGTGACTATGGATCGCAAGTAGAAACCCCCAGGGTTTATGCAATCACAAAATCAGATCGTACCCCAAAAAAATAAGCCGAGACTTAAGAGCAACAAGAAAGAATGGATTTTTACCTTGGAATTCGTGATTCTAACAAAACGAATATCACCAAATTGTTACTAGAACTATTTAGAAGAGATATAGATCACTTGGAATCAAAAAACAAGAAAATTTTTTGTAACTTTTGGAAAAAATCAATCAAAAACACATGAACACACTTAGAAAAGTATGAACAACACAAAACCAATCTTTATTGCATCCCATAGCTCTTGATACCAATTATAGAACAATGATAATCTTTATGATTCAAGAGGGTCGATGTTTTCTAGAGAGAGAAACTTAGAGAGAGAAGTGAAAGAAACTATGTGATATAAAAGTGAGAAATGAAACAACCAACACCTCTTTCCATGGTGGAAAGAGGCTTATATACCCAAGTCCTTAATGGACTTGGGCCTCCGGCCCATGAACATGCTCATGGGTCGGGCTATTTAATAAAAGTAACTTAAACACTACTACGAGCCTATAACTATATTGTTGGAGTGACCGAGACTTTCTTTATACGTAAAACGTATTTCCAACAATGAGCATGTTGAGGGAGCGCGTATTGCAATTCCGTATGATGTTGGAGAAGAGGTTGAGACGCGATTCACGCACACACTATATGGGCAGTTTATTGGTAAAAGCTTAGCTTTTCCGCTTGTGGAAAACTATGTTAAAAATACGTGGGCACGGTTTGGTTTGAAACGTGTTCAACTTCATGAAGATTTTTTCTTGTTTAAATTTAATTAGAAGGAAGGAATGAAAGGATTTCTTAAAAATGGCCCGTGGATGATTAGGACCGTTCCAATTATCTTGAACATCTGGTCGCTTACTACGGATTTGAAAACGGCGGAGATCCAGAAAGTACCGGTGTTTGGGTTAAACTTCATCACGTGCCGATTGCTGCGTATTCGGAGGTTGGTCTTAGTCTTATTACTACCCAACTTGGTACTCCTATTATGCTGGATTCCTATGCAAGTAATATGTGTTCTAACTCGTGGGGTCGAAGTACCTATGCTCGAGCGCTCATTGAGGTTTCAGCTGATGTTGAGTTATTGGATTCTATGGTAATTGTTGTCCCTAAAGGACGTAATAAAGGTCATTCATTGGTTACGATTGATGTTGAATACGAATGGAGCCCACCTAGATGCTCTACATGTTTTATTTTTGATCATACTAATGATATTGTCTAAAATTGGCCAAGGAAGTGGTTGTTCCTGCTACCAATGCTGTGGTAGATGATGGGTTTGAGTTGGTAAAGAACAAGAAGAATAAAGGTAAGAAGAAGCAACAACATGTTGTAGGTATTAAAGTAACTAAACCAACTCTTAATATTCAGAAACGTAACGTTGAGAGGGGTGAAACCTCAAAAACGAATGCTACAGAGCGGACTTCTAAGCAGGCTGCACCGATGCTTAAGAAGGGTTCCTTGAATTATAAAAACTTGAGTTATGTATCTAAGCCTAATCATAAGGAAAAGAGTTCTCATAACTCATTTAGTGCTCTTTGGAATAACATAGTTGTTGGTACGGATTGGGAGGATGGTTTTGAAACCAAGGAAGATGTGGTTAATGCTAGCGATAGTGAGGTTGAAGAATTCATTTCGATTGATGATCGGCATGGTACTCGTTAGCCTGATGTTCAGTCCAAGGGTTAGCCGTGTTGTCATTTTATTTCTATTGTTCATTAACCTTTAGGTTGTTCTTTCCTATTGGTGTTATTTGTTTTGTAATTGTTTAGTAGGATCATATGACATGTCATATGATGTTAGTGGTTGTTCAAACAATTTCTTTAGGTTAATGTAGCACTGCATCTACATTCCAGTGTACTTCAACGCTTTTTGGGAATATATTTTACCGGGGTCTTAGTCCCCTTTACCCAAAAATATGTTATACTTAAAATAGGTATACTAATGTGTTAAGTGGAAGAACTATCCAAATACAAAACTACATACTATGTGTTATAAATTTTGGAAGGACACTCATTATTGGTAAAATTTCCCGTGTAACAATAGTTGTCATGCTAGAATCAAAGCAATACTATTTGGAGCACCTCTATCGAAAGAAGTGCCATTTACGTATCTGCTGGGCTAAAGTTGGAGATTTTCAACCTACGAAACCCAAAATAGTTCATGAAACTATTGGAAAGATTATATTAGAATGGAGTTTCATAAAGCGTTGAATTGTGATAATTAAGTATCTACTAGATTAAAATGGTGATTTAAGATAATCCGAGAAATTATTTTGATAAAAATTTCTCACTATAAATGAGAAACTACACGATATTAAGCAGTATCTACTTGAGAATTATCCTTTCTCTATCAATTACCCAAATTGATTTTGAAAAATGAGATAATCAATTCATGATTTTGAATTAAGCTGTGACTTATTGACTTGAGTTTCCTAAAGAACTTAGTAATAATCACAATCCTTTTTGTATTTCGGAATCTAAGAAAGATTTAATTAATTAAATGATATGATTAGTATATTCCGTTTGGTGATGAACTAAATTCTTATGAGGTAATAATATGATTTTAGTCAGTAAGACATGAATGATACTTCATGTATAACCATTTTGATGAAAATAAGGATAAAAGAGATTGATTTAAAACTAAATACCAACAGTAAAGCTGTTTTTTTTTATATATGAATAAAATTCTAAGAAATAATTTGAGCCCCTAGGAGCTATGTTTACCATGATATGCTATGTTACCATTATAATCTCGGGACGAGATTTATTTAAGGGGGAGAGACTATGACAACCCATAAATTTCACATCTATGCTATGTGCTATGATTATATGAGTATGAAACTTGGCTGGAAATTTTTGCTTTTTATGCCTTACTTGGTAAGATGAATTGTTTATCATAACTTGAACTGTCAATTCAACATATTCCTATATCTATATCTATATCTCCTAATAAAATGAAATAAAATACAAGTTCATTAAGCTTTAAACATTAAAAATCCCATAAATGACATGCCATATATGGATGAATTATACAATAAAATAATGCACAAATTTGAAAAAACATAACAAAACATCAGGCTTCTAAAACATTTGAATGAGGTTCATATATAAGATAACTAATTATGGCAAATATTACTAATTAATGTTGTGTTTAACTAAAAAACTGTACATCTGTGCATTTTGTGTTAAAGCTTTTTTAGAAACGTAAAAATTAAAAAAATAAAAAATTTAGGAAATTAAAACATTTTAAAAACGTAAATAAACACTAAAAAATTATTTAGGCAATGTTTTGCTACATAAACACAAAAAAGTTTTATTTTTTACTACAAAAACACAAAAATATACGTATATAAACTGCCTAAAAATTTTTTAAACAAAACTTTATAAAATCTCAATTTTGTTATTATTTTTAATAATATTAAATTGAAATTTTCAAACTCAATTCCATAGTTTTAGGAAATAATACCATGATTTTAAAAATTTAGACCCACACATCTTTGGCATTAAATTTTTTATCAATGTATTTCCATATTGAGAATAAAAAAATGCATGAATTTGAAAAAACTTAACAAGACTTCGGGCTTCTAAAAAAGTTGAATGAGGATTCATATATATAAGGTAACTATTTAATTGTTTTTTATAAATTCTACATTCATCTTACTTTTATTAACTGATTATTCTCATCCAATCAGTTTTACAATTTTGAATCAATTGTAACGCATTAGTTACAATGCTCCTTCATATATTCAAACCATATTTTAATGTGTAGTTTCAATTACAAAACATTCCATAAATCATTGCTTTTTTTAAACTACAAGCAATTTGCTTCTATTCCAAAACTTGTCTCATACTCTTTCGATTTAAAACACACATATAAATCGTTTGATACACAATCTAATTCAATCATACAACGTTTTTCGTTTTCTTGGTAAGTCTCCATTTAATTATATTGAGTCGATGTGGTTTATAATATTGCAGAATTTGTAATGTTTTATGATGTAAGCCCATTAATTCAATTAAATAATTATTGTATAAACCCCTAAAAGAATGTGGAAACTCATTTTTATGAATCGTAGGTAATTTATTTGTTCAAATCTATCTACTGTCATTTTGCAGTTATTTGTAGATAACTATAAATCAGAGGTTGAAAGATTATACGATTGAGGTAGAACTATTTCAAATATATCTACTGTTTTTTAAGTACAGTTTATTGTATTGTAGCAAGTCCCTAAAAATATTGGGAGAAAATTAATTGTATGGAGTAGTTTACTATGTTGTTGCATCAAGTATTATCGATAAAAAAACCACTAAGAATGGTCCTTTTTTCTTATGCAGATCTTGGTTCTGGTGGCGATTGTGAAGCATAAAATTGGTAATTATCTCATATATTCCCTTGGATCTTGCTTCGATTTAATTTAACATGTTTTCTTTTATTAAGTACAGTTTATGATCTCATTATATGATTTATGGTTGATTACTCTAATTCTGCACGTAAAGCATAAAACAGATTAGATGCTAAGGTTAGCTCTTATGGATGTGTATTGAACATATCCTCATGATGCAACAAAGTTAAACAAAAAGGAGAACAATTTCATATTAAGAATTCATTATCAAGCAAAGAACACATCTCTAAAAACGTAACCTAATGTGTGTATTCAATTGGGTGTCGACGTAGATCATCAAGTTATATAAGTTTTATTAAGAGGTAAAAGTCAACCAAGTCTGGGGTTAAAATCGTAGATAACGATCAGTATTTGAGTGGTAATGAGTAATTTTTATTTATGTTTCAGGTTTACCAATTTTTTATTTTAGGTAGACACCAGTTTAGCCTGGTGTAGAAGGCTACAATATAATTACGCACTTGAGTATAATAGAACTTAAGCTAGAGCAACTAAAACATACATAAAATAATATAAACAAAGATCAAAGCGTAAATTAGGTAAACTTTATGTGAATTGGTTATGGTACAATAATATGACAACACTTGATATGCATGTTTTGTACTTATGAATTATACTATAGTTGAAATGGTTATAGTTGAAATGGTTAATAGATGAACCATTAGAGAAAACACTTCAACTGTTGCTCATGTGAAAATGACATGCCGCCATCCTTTCCTACTTATTTTATTTAACATAGATCCACCAAAGCACTAGATACACTTAAAATTGCAACCTTTTAATGGGAGTACATAATAAACACGTTATTCATAATTACAAAATACAAATAAGTATGTGACTTCGTGAATCTTATCCAACATGTTGTGGGTTAAGAAACTTTTTTTAATACGTTTTTATCAGCTCATTGGAGTAACAAACATCAATTTGTCTATGTCATGTGTTTTAAGCTATTGAATATAATAGTTGGAGTCAAAGTGGTTTAAATTTTGACAAAGGTGCACATCCATCAATTATATACTTGGGTGGGTGTCTCGAGTTTATGAAAAGGTTAAAACAAGTAAGCTTGAGTGTAATATTTAGTGTGGGTCATTTGAGGAGGATATATAGTTTATATATTGTAAGTTGTATTCTACATAATCTTTTGAGTGGTTAATTTGTTAGTTTATAACAAATCACAGTACTTGATTTCTTTCTTTATATGAATCGACAAGTAAATTATCTTCCTTTTACACTTATAGCAGTTAGGTGTTTTATTTCACAAAACAAAAATTTTTATGTTACTCAATTGTTTCATGTACATAATTTCAGTTCTACAGGATTCTTACTTTTATAGAAGTTTCACATAGAGAAAGATCAAAGTGAATATATATATGTAGAGGGATTCACATGGTTTACCTATTAAAGATCTTCAAGAGCAAGTTACTCATTTTCCATTTTAATATTTGTACATTCTTTATGCCCTACCCGATTAACCCATTTTGACCCATATTGACATTTATACATATCAACAGCTTACCCAACACAATTCCTACCTAAGACTATTGTTAGGGACAAAAATATATCATAATTTGAACAATGTGATACGAATGGAGTAATATAGTTATTATGTATATATGGTTGTTTTTAATTGCCTTTTAAAATAACTAACTAGGGGTTGTCTCATTTGATTAAGACTCTGAAATTTTTAATAGGTGCTTGCTGCATGCACAAAGTGCATCTTGAGTTACAGTGATACAAGGTATGGCTTCGATTATTGTTGCAGTATCATTGCCATGCAGGAAGATGAAGGATGATGGCATATTCGTGTATAGGGCGAGAGTGGCACCATTTCATTGATCGTGTAAATTTCATTATCAAGGCCTATTTTAGGGAGTGTTCGAATTGTTTACTTGGAATACATAATACATACTTCTTTGGTCCTGCATAGATTAGTTGTTTGTCATCTATATAACTCAGTAAGTGCGCTAACATACATAGCTGTAAGTGCGTTGATTAGAAGTTCAACTCAAACTTTTATCTTTGTCTTTATTTATCTTTCCGTTTACTACACCACATCAACACATGGTAAAGATCGAGTATTTCTGTATCTTTCATTTTCTTAAACATAACTCATCAACACATAGTAAAGATTGAGTATTTCCGTCTCATAATTATAGTCTAATATATTATTATTACACTCACTTGAATGTATTATTACAAATAATAAAGAAAATTTTAAATTAATTGAATAATAATAAGATTGTCATTGTGTAAAAAATGAGAGAGAAAAACTAAAAAAATTATGTATTTCGATAGACTATAATTATGGGACAGGGGAGTTCTAATTTGTATTATATCTATATATTAAATCCATGTAATACATATAAATATTAAATCCATGTAATACGTCTAAAAATCCATGTATCTATACAAGATCATCAAAATTAAAGAACAAAATGTATGGACTTATATTATTATGACTGTTAAACAATTAAATGTTTGTCGAGTTATTTACACTTTGTTGTCTTATTCTTTTCATTTTCTATAACGCACCTTTTTACTTTTTCTTATTTCTTGAATCCGTTTGTTACTTCTTACAAAAATCACTCAGTAAGGTATACCCGACGTTAGACGGGTCTTTAAGCTAGTGTTAGAAATACAATGTATATATATCAAGTCTAAATATCTAAAAGTAATTTAATAAGTACATTATGAAAAAAAATATCTCACATATAACTATGATGCCTTAAATTCCCTTAGTGTAAAATCCACATAAAAATACCATGAATTTAAAACTTTTATTATTTAATTACGTCATGACAAGTATTAATGTATATTAAATACGACATAACAAGATATGACACGGAATTACAAATCATGAATTCACGACAAGTAATTACGTATATTAATATGACACGACAAGACATAACACGAATTTACGAATATACAAGAAAACAAGTATGACATGAATTATATAAAATGTGCTTGTTATAATCTTTAAACCTTACAAGTCTAATTAAGCCCAGGCCCGGCCCATTAATACAACAACTAACAAAACCTTCTTTTTTTCTTTTATTTCACCAAGTTAGAAAAAATGTAAGAAAACCCTAAGATGGGTGTGAGTAGCTTCCGGACTAAAGAACAAAAAGGAGAGAGGATAACCTTGTTTTGATCTTAAATTTTTCTACGTGTATGTTCGTGTTTCCATCCCTTAATCCTACATCATTCGGTATATCTCAAACCTTAATCTTTATTTTTTTTTATATTTCAAGAATCATATAAGAATTTAATGGAATATGAAATGAAATGATGTATTGGATAATCAAAGAAGTATAAAACCATGTTATTGTTGAACCTCGGGCTTATTTCACTGTTCCGGCTTATTTTACCGTTCCGGCTTATTTTACTTTTCCGGCTTATTTCACTGTTCCGGCTTATCTTACTGTTCCGGCTTATTTGACTGTTGCAGCTTATTTTACTGTTCCGGCTTATTTCACCGATCCGGCTTATTTTACTGTTCGGGCTTATTTCACTTTTTGGCTTATTTGACCAGTTGGCTTATTTGACTAATCGGCTTATTAACTTTTGGCTTAATTATTTACAGCTTATATAAAACGGGATTATTAAGACTCGGCTTATTTAATATTGGATTAATTATTATATCGGTTTAGACTGAAATGAGCTTATTAAATACTAGCTTACTATTACATAGACTCATTAAAACTGATTAGCAAGTTTAAGTTAATTAATCATAACTTATTAAAAGTGCTTATCAAGTTAAGACTTAATTTATAATTAATTAAATCCATGACATGTTATTATTTAATAATTAATTTAAATCCATGACATATTAATAATTAATGATTAATTACAAACCATGACATAGCATTAATTAATAATTATTTATAATACATGACATATGAAAGTTAATTATTAAAATGGACTTTATTAACATTTAACTTACTTAAACCATTTATTAATATAACGTTTCTAATTAACCATGACTTATAAGAATTTGCTTATTTAATATACTTATTGAACCATGACTTATATAAATTAGCTTATTCGATGAACAAGATGAATTACCTATGTATATTAAATGAGCTTATTTCTATTTATGGAAAGTTACTATTTATAGAAACCTGCTATTTTTGGAAAGTTACTATTTATAGAAACTGCTATTTTTGGAAAGTTACTATTTATAGAAACCTGCTATTTTTGGAAAGTTACTATTCTATAGAAACCTGCTATTTTGGAAAGTTACTATTTATAGAAACCTACTATTTATGGAGAGTTACTATTTATGGAAACCTCCTATTTATGGAAAGTTACTAATTATGGAAATACCAAGTATAATAACACAAGAATCATGAAATACATTAATCATGAACACATGAATGTAAAACATTTAAGGAAAGACACGATAAACCTTGAACAAGTAACTCAAGTCATGAACAAGTAACTAAAAACTAAGAACAAGTAACTTATTAATGAACAAGTAACTCATACACGTCCTTTATCATGTAGCTCATGTGAAGTCGGAGTAATACTTTTCTGTTGTTCATCTCTTTCACTGCTTGCTGGACACAAGGTACGGATATTCCGTCCTTCAGTAAGGACATATCTTCTATGCATGATTAGGATTCCTCGTTTGCTATGCCATCTGTTTCCCCATTTTTCATATCATTAAACTTTCATTGTTTGCCATGCTATCATTTTAATTACCCGAGCTATATACATGCATGACCATGACTTACATGACCACCTAGTTATGGAGGTACCATAACCATGACATATGAGGCACTTGTGTCACGACTCTTCCGTGACGAGAGTGATTTCTCACGGCATCTCTTCACGTTACATGGGCCATTATTATTGTTTTGGGGCGAATAGGTGCATCATAGTTACAAGTTTATAGGGTTACATGTACAAGGTGATTGGTTTAGTGTGTGCTCTATACTCCATCACATTGGAGCTGATCCCTCCACCCATATTGCTATTATTATAGGTCACCCCTCTAATAGCATGACGAGGTCACCCCTCTATCTATTCATGCATACGTTGATAATATTTTTTTTGGTAAAGGGAGTTACCCCGGTAAATATATTAACCAAAAAACCAATGTTAAGTACAAATGGAATACGACTGAGGTACCTTATTAACCTCAAGCCCAAAGCTTGATCAACAAGTGCTTATGACAGGCCATAAACACAGCAACACTAATCTAACAATACAAATCAAAAACTAGTGTAAAAAACAGCATTAACAAACTCCAATAAGAAGAACTCTTGAAACCTGGCGACCACCCCACAACACCAGCAGCAACATAATGGAAGTAAAGGATCCAGATAAGGATGCCTCCTTAAAAAACCTTTTTGAGAAAAACCCTGTGGGAAAACCCCCAAAAAGGAAAAAAGAGTACAACCCTTACCCGGTACCCTCATCACGAGAAACACTTGAGGACGGAAGTCTCCACCTGTAACACCCCCAAACTCGCAAGGCAGCGGATACTCAACTTTGGGTGTTACTTCATAGCACATCGCACACAGTCATAGAAAATGAACTCAAAAGAGACGTTTAATAAAATAAACCATTCGATAATTTTATAAATATCATAGTTCAATAAAAAGAGGTCCCGATAATTCATACAAAATTTATAAAAATATAAATGTTTGTCAAACTTATCGAATGGTAATTGTTTGTTTTTCCTTTACTTTATTCCGCGCGGCTCCATGCTGTAGCTGCTCATAAACCTATACACCTGAGAATACATGCAAAAAAGTCAACACAAAGGTTGAGTGAAGTCATAGGTTTTTAAACAAACAATAATGGGTTTTTAAATAAACCATAAAGCTTTTGAACACAAGAATCTCATCCACTGTTAATATTGTAACACATATAATACTCAAAGTCCGTGCTATTCTACTAAGCCATGACACCGAAGCCTTAAGTATAAATAATACCCTAGTTAGGTATCTTGCCTAATACCCCTTACTTCTCATACAACACACCTGGCTGAGCCTCCAACCCATAGGTGCGACCTGCCCAGGTGGGGGTGTGACAACCGTGGTTTTGAGGTTCGTCACTTGGTCTTACTTTTAGGTTATTTTATGTGTGCATACTTGATTTGTGTGATTACGTGTTTATTTTGGGTGATTGAGGTTGGTGTGGTTATTATTTATGAGTATAGAAGTACTCATAAGTAAATCGAGGAACGGTTATTTCATGTTCATGAGCTCACAAGTGGTGACTATGAGATGAAAATGGTGATATTTTAGTGTTTACGTATACGTATAAGTATTATAGTAATAGTATTTTTTTTAGGATTTACGGTTTAGCATTTAGAGGTCTCGGGTGAGGTAATTATTCATATGAATATTTTTCGGGATGGTTTTAAGTCATTTAGGACTTAGTTATAAAGTTTATTTCAAAATTTGAGATTTTTTTTAAAAGTGTATATTTTACGTCTTTTACAGTAAAACGCGTAAAAACTGACTAGTTTTACGGTTTTGAGGTTTTGGAGGCTTTAGGAGCTGCAATAAATTAAGGAAAATTAAGGTATTATTAATAACTTAATAATATATAATAAAAAGAAAAAAACGAATTTTAAAGGGGTGTTGGGTCAGTTTGGACGCAAGGAGGAAAGAAAAAAAGGAAAAAACAAGAAAAACGAAAGGGATTTTTGGGTTGGGCTAGGAATGGGTTACCACACCCTATATATTGTTTTATTAACAACCAAAATTCATTATTTTTCTCCTGGGACAAAGGAAATTCGTGAGTTTCCACAAAATTAGGGTTCTTCATAATTTTTTTGAGGTTTTCATAAATCAAAGGTAAAGTCTTTAAAATCTTTTCAATTTAATTATTTTAATGATGTCTTAATCATCTTATGATGGATTTAAGTTAGCGTTTAATTTAAAAACAGTAAATTAATGATATATTAATGGTGTTATAATGATTACATAAATTAGGACTTGTAATTAGAGGGATTAGGGTTAATTAATTAGTTTAATTTGATTAAACCCGTTTTTAAAAACTGGGCAGATTTTTGAGTCAATTGTTTTGATCATATCGGGAGTTCTATAAACTCTTAATTTACGATCCAAGTACCCCTGGAAAGGTATTTGAAGTGGCTTTCCAAAGCAAGAAACGAGAACTAAATTGGAGGTCGGGAAGTGGGTTAAAAGCAGGTTACAACAGTCGGAGGTCAAAACAGTTTTGAAGTCAGCCTGTTTTCTTTTTAACTTTTGGGTTGTTTGGGATACTTAGGGTTGCATTAGGATCTTCTCACGAACATGAGAGATGGTTTATATATTTCATTAAGTATCTGAACTTGGTCTAAGATTGTGGTTTAGGGTAAGACCCTCTAATGGTAATGAACTTTTCATACGTTTAAAATCAGTGAATTATGGATAGGTAGCAATATATACACATATTTCGGGGCCTTAACAGTAGCTTTATGGTTAGGGCAAGTGGGAGGTTTTTTCTAACATATGTAAAAGTATGAATATTCCTTTTAAAGAGATCATGGGTATGTTTAAGGGGGTGATCGACCCATAGTTTAAGGTATGAAAAACAGAACTATTTTGGGTAAAATGTTAACGGGACGGGTTATGAAGTAAAAGGAGTTAAGGGCTTTATAGAGGGGTGTAATGAGATGCTTATAGCATATAAATGAGGTATTTATATAGGAGGAGGTTAGATGTCCATCATAGGTTGATGAGCCGTTTTAGTGATTGGTTCATGTTTTGATTATGTGTTTTTGGTTTGTTAGCTTTTTGCTAGTGCGAGGACATTTGGAGAAGCTCAATCAGGTGAGTTTCATAGTCCCATGTCTTTTAATGATTTTGACTTCCAGATGGGATGGAAGAGACACTGTTTGGTTTTATAACTTATGATGTAAATGTTTTATGATTGGTAATGGACTTGTGTGTGCACTTATGTGATTAACTGCTATGTGATTCTTGATTGTGTTTATGATTTGGATCGGGGGACACGTACCATCTCAGTTCTTGTGGTTTGACAAGGTAGTGGCCTTGTGGTTTGACAAGGTAGTGGCCTTGTGGATTGACAAGGTAGTGGCCTTGTGGTTTGACAAGGTAGTGGCCTTGTGGTTTGACAAGGTAGTGGCCTTGGGATAGGTACATAGTGTGATCATCTATGGTACCATGTTGTTTAGCAAGGTAGGAGCCTTGGATTTTGGTTTGGAATGATTGATCTTGAATTCTAGTTGTTAATACATAATTGTAGCACATTGTGCATATGTTATTGTGTTTATGGTTGTTATTCACAGTTTGTAATTGATTTAGCGTTGGAGTCTAAACCTATGACTCTCACCAACTTTTTGTTGACGTGTTTTACTGTCTCTTTCAAGTGATGTTATGGTTAAGCTTGAGAACATAAGTGGCTAGGATTGGAGAAGCTTAGGAATGCATATAGAAGGAGAATCCCCGTTTCCTTCTTAGTTTCTTTTGTTTGTTTAATAAGTGACTAGCTGGTACTCACGCAATGCGGCGGCGCGTATCCCGTAAAATAGCTCGAAAATACTACCAAAGCCACAAAATCACCATTGGAATCACTAAAACCTCAAGAAACCATCCAAGCTCGAAATACCATTTGTTAAACTAATATTAGGTGGTGTTAGTGGTTGTTCGAGTGACTGAGGCAGCAGAAGAATCTGCTTTTCTGGCGTGTGGTGGGCATGACGTGTTTTGCGAGTGAGTGAGTTGTTTGTGAGTATAAACAAGAAAGAAAGAAAAATGAAAACCGGAGAGCGATTTTTCGTTGTGTGTGACTTTTGGTCAGCTTTATATTATAATTTTTAGGGAGGCCTGTTACATTTTTATAAATAACAAATGCTACATTTGTAACAGCCCACTAAAAACAATTAAATTTTTAAATGACGTAACTGTTATTTCTTTTTTAAATGAAATTTAATATTTTAAATTGCTATAGCTGTTACTTAGTTTTGAATATTTTAACAATGTCTTATTGATTTCTTATTATAGAAATGTTAGGGGCTTAAATTTTTAAGACTTCTAAATAAAGAATAAGTCTTAAATCTTTTATAAGGTATTAAGATATTGTTGGCACCTATATGTTTGTTTTGTTTGTGATATTTGATTGTCTTGGGTAAGAGGTAGGACTGTTACCTACTTACCTAGACTCCTGCATTGTTGAGATATTGTCATGACATTTGTGTCACCATTTTATGACATTTCTTATATCATTTAGTTATCTCTATAGATACGCTATTGTTGTGATGATATCCATACGTCGTGCCCCATATTCCGCCATGGTGGGGTGTGACAGAATGGTATCAGAGACAATGGTTATAGAGAATTGGGTTGCCTAGTCGTGTAGCCTAGTCTATAGCTTAAGGGTCCCTGCATATAGACGTCATAGGAGTATGTGTGTATTTTATATTAATTGATGTGTTTGGATGTTATTTATTGCGATGTTTTGACTAGTATGAATTGAACCGTAGTATGTTCATACTTAGTCACATGTTATTTTCTTTTCGGGTTTGTGACTAGTGCGGGTTGAACCATAATCGTCCACGCTAGTCACTTTTGTATTTTGCTTAAATGGTACATTATAGTACATAATTTAGTACAAGGTAGTTTCTATCTTTTATCGAGTTATTCTACATACCTGAGGTATGTTATTTTTCTTTTGATGTTTAAGTCATGTTCCCTAAGAATCGTGTGGTGGTTCGAGTTACTAGGAGTAGGTGGATAGGAAGGGTTTTAAGCTGTTTTCCACTCTTACGGGCGACATGACTTATAACTGATTATGTTTTTGTTTTGGATTTAGTCTAGGCTGTTTTAGCTAGACTATGGATTTCGGTATTCCAAGAGTTTTATTATGTTATTTTTATAGTTGGAGTTTTGGATCTTATTGGTTATGTGGTTATGAGCTTATGTGAGTATATGGGTTTATGTGTTATATGTTGTATTGATTCTTATAAGTGTCATCATAGGAGGGAGTGCATTGGGGAAAGGGTAATTGTATAAGTATGGTGGCCAACATAGTTATACAAGTACCACAACTTCAATGGGTTCTCAAGTATGATTGCATGAAAGAGGGTTAGTACATGCTTGTATATGATGAGATGTAGAATTTGGGTATACGTATAGTATATGGGTTTATGTAATGGCTGCCTATGATATGGCTATTGTTCTTTTGTGTTATATGTTTTGGGTTATAGTTGTGTTGTGTGATTATGGGGTCACACGATATGGTTTGGTTTTCGAGGTGGGCTTATTGCCTTGTTGTGGCACGGTGAGAAGGTGATTACTCGTATGGAAAACGAGTATATGACGCGATTGGTTGATCTGATATGTATAGTAACGAGTATGTTTTGGGTGGTTTAATAGGTATATATATGCGAATGTATATATACTACTATGTGTTAAGTTATGGTATATGGTCGTTCACTAGTTATTATAACTTGAACGTACCTTGTGTTTGCTCGTGTTTTATGGTGCTGGAGTTTAATGGAGTTCCAGCGACGTTTTGAATCTTTTGAAGTGTGTCTGGTAGCGTATTCTTTGAGTTTCGTATTTCACGTGTACGTTTTAAAATGGTGTTTTTGGTTTCAAGTCTATTGAAATAATATGGGGTTTCTTTTGAGATAATGAAATCTTTTGTGTTGGGTCTTGCAATTCTTTTGGTCGGTATATATTGGGTTGGATGGTTGGTTGTATTCGGTAAAATAAGGGTAAGGTGTTGGAGTCGTGTTTGAAACAAGATGTAACATAAGATTTCTCTTTAAACAACACTTATATATTTCAAATTCTAAAAGACTATCTTTGAAATAAAGCGAAGTAAAAATTTCTTTCTACTTACATAGTTTATATAATTGGGTTTAACCGATTCACGTCATTTATAATTATTAATACAGGGTTAAATTGAGTTTATGAAGGTTACACATACAATTATATCTGTCATTTAAAAGGATTACATTAATCACTAAGTTTAATCTTTAGTCTTTTTAAAACAACTAGTATAAAATTATTTTGGTCGTAACTTGTTCATTTTTAAAGCTTTTTGGGTGATTCAAAAGCCAAAAATTATGTACTCGGAACGTACTTTTCAAATATTCAGAATGTATAGTCATGGGAGGTCAGTATCTTGGCCGATGTTATTGTACAAGTGTCAGGTTAAAGGTTGAGTTTGAATAGTAGTTTATTTTTTTTATGATTTTGGATGCACGGGATACCTAGTCTTTGAGTTGAGTTTTGAGATCGTCTAGAAGGTTATTTGTAGATTGTTTGAGTTACACAGATGTGGGAGGTAATAATAATAAAAAAAGAAGATATAAATTCTTTTGGAAAAGTCGATCTTTTACACGGTTTAAATAAAATGTCGCGGGACGTAATATGTTTGGTTACCATTGGGTGTTTCTTGGATTATTTTTCGTTGTCATGGGTCATTTTGAACTGATACACGTTCAGGGTTTGAGTTTTCTTTTGAGTCTCGTGGTTTTTGACTTGTTTTAACTGGTGCACGTGAAATGTCGTTAGTTATCCGTATGTTTGATTCATTGATCATATCTGGTGGATTCAGGATGTAGTTTTTGTTTCGTATTGTTCGGGAGCGTTGAGGTAGTAGTATGAAAGACTTGGTTGCGCCTACACGATTAAGTAGGTGACCATGAGAGAACGGTCGGAATGCCCTTAGTGGGGAGGAAAGGAGTTCGTAGACGAACTAATGTGGTCATGAGGTCTCTTAGGAGTACCAGGGAGATGAATAGAGGTTTGTGTAATGTATGGATATTGGCACAAGTAACGTGCCATAGAGAGTGTTGGAAGGGGATATTGTTCGTAAGGCATGTATGTTTTCCGAAAATTTCCAGAAACTTAGTAGGTTTGCCTAATATTTTGAGATAGAACCATGAATAGAGTAAGTAGGAGAAGTGAGAGGAGTTGCAGTTAGTGCTTTTCCGGGGAAATTTTTGATGGAATGATTTCAAGAACAAGAGTTAATGGAAATTGCAACGGATGCAAGGTAAAAGTTGAGTTGCTTAGTAGTAGATTAGATGTGGAAAGCGGTTGAGTGGTATGATGAGAGGAAGCATTGGTCTTTTAAAATGCGTGTAGAATTTCGCAAGTGGAACAAGGTAGGAATCTATTCGTATTGTCGCTAAGAGAGGGTGCAAGAAGGACATGGTTGAAACTGCTAAGGATGTTGTATGAACGCTTTGGGTTTACGGTTACGCATTTGGCTTCGCCAAAGCACTAGCGGTATTCATGGTGTCAATGAACCAACTGTGCGTGAACGTGTATAAACGAGTTGTCATCGAGAGCTTCGACGACATCTTGATATACTCAAATCTGAGAAGGAGAGTGAGGCGAATTAGGTGTTGGTTTTAGAGTGGAATTATACGTGAGATTTTCAAGTGTGAGTTTTAGTATTAAGTATACCATGATGAGTAGTTAGAGATGATGGCATATCATGGATCCAGCAAGGGGCGAAGTGAAGAAGGATGAGGAAGCATTTTGGAGGCTGAAGAGGTGGATTGGATAATGAGCCGATCTTGGCATTATCGGAAGGGTTGGATGAATTCGCGAAGTATGACGATACGTGGAGCAAGGATTTGGACGCGTACGAGGACGACAAAGAAAGGTGATCACTATACGTTGCAGGAACGGAAGATTTGGAAGAACTGGATAGACTTAGTTAGTGGAGTTGGATTGTTATATCTGCCTAGAATGCTAGAGGAATTTGGTGTATGAGACGTGGAGAATGATCTATACGGATCATGAACGTCTCCAACACATACTCAATCATCTTGATTGAACATTTGACAAAGGTGATGGGTGGAGTTAAGAGGTGAAAGAAAATTTCAAGGCCAAGTACCATCTGGGAAAGGCAAGCATGGTTGATGAGACATGGAATAAGAAGAATGAAGTGAAGCTGAGACGAGCTTGAACTATATGGATGACGTATTAGGGTAGTTTGGATGGAGGATGTAGGTTGCACGAGTTGAGTTGTCTAAAGTAGAGAACGCGTCAACATGTATGTTGCGTGGCTTGACAATCATATGGAGATAGGAACCGGAGGTAAAACTTTGGTAGAGCTTAATGAGTAGAATAAAGCACAACACAGGGTAATACTGTCGTAGTGTAGAAAAGGAAATGGCACCGACCTATACTGATTGTTTGGGAGGCTTAGTGTCGATAATCGAATGGATGAGGATTTATAGGTGTGATGTGCCATAGGGATGAAGGGCTTGGTCTAACTGAGACAAGATGAAGAAAAGTGAGAAAGAAGCGTATAGGTGCTACTAATGAGCTATCCAAATTTAATGGAAGTAGCTGTAGCATGGGTTTGGATGGCAGTTGATAGACTAACAGAGATAACCGTGCTTTTGATGATGTGTATAGATCACAAGTTGATTTGGTTTGGAAGAACTAATGGATATATGAAAGACCGTCATAGGTCACTTTGGAAGGAAATTGGAATTTTTAAATAGTTTGGGGTACATACTAAAGGGGGTTGATGAACATGATTGGATATGAGCATATCCAACTGACTGGAAAAGGAGGGACAAGTGAGATATTTATACAATCTTAGGAGTTACACCGAGGGCATGAGTGATTGATTTAGAGGGAGTTAGGAAACTCATTAGCGATGGTTGAGTTTTCATATAATGATGATTATCATACTAGAAGTCGATAAATGCCATTTGAGGCTCTATATGAAAGGATAGGGTGAGTTGTCCCCATTGTGGACTAGAATTGGTAAAGGAGGCTACTAATGTAGTAAGGGTGTTTGTGAAAAGGATGAGAGCAACAAGGAATGCTATGTAGAGATGGGGGAAACCACTAGAGTTAGTGACAAAGTGTGTATGAGTTTCGCCCATAGTAACGGGTGGTATGATTTGGTAAAATGGAAGTGTTGATATAGAGTTTTGTAGGTCCATTTATGATCTTTGGAAAGATCAGATCATTAGCTTATGAGCATAGAATTATCTGGGAGAAATGAGTTGTATACATGATACATTTCATGTATTGAGGTTGGTAAAGGTTGTTTGAGAATGCATTTTGCATGTACGGTTATTCGGGACTTGTATTAGTAAGAGTCTTTGTTTTTATCAAAGAGTCATCTGTGAGATTTATTGACTGTGAGATCAAGAGTTTGGCAATGAGTTTAATTATTTTTGGTTTGTAAATGTGGTATTTTGAAACATGAATTAAATTTCACGTGGAAATGAGGGGAGTTCGTTTAGAACAAGTATCCTCGTGTGATTTGTTGTTTGTGTGTTTGATCCTAAGGAGTAAATCTCGGGACGAGATTTATATTAGGAGGGAGTGATGTGACAACCGTGGTTTTGAGGTTCGTCACTTGGTCTTACTTTTAGGTTATTTTATGTGTGCTTACTTGATTTGTGTGATTACGTGTTTATTTTGGGTGATTGAGGTTGGTGTGGTTATCGTTTATGAGTATAGAAGTACTCATAAGTAAATCGAGGAACGGTTATTTCATGTTCATGAGCTCACAAGTGGTGACTATGAGATGAAAATGGTGATATTTTAGTGTTTACGTATACGTATAAGTATTATAGTAATAGTATTTTTTTTAGGATTTACGGTTTAGCATTTAGAGGTCTCGGGTGAGGTAATTATTCATATGAATATTTTTCGGGATGGTTTTAATTCATGTAGGACTTAGTTATAAAGTTTATTTCAAAATTTGATATTTTTTTTTAAAAGTGTATATTTTACGTCTTTTACGGTAAAATGCGTAAAAACTGACTAGTTTTACGGTTTTGAGGTTTTGGAGGCTTTAGGAGCTGAAATAAATTAAGGAAAATTAAGGTATTATTAATAACTTAATAATATATAATAAAAGGAAAAAAAACGAATTTTAAAGGGGTGTTGGGTCGGTTTGGACGCAAGGAGGAAATAAAAAA
Organism: Glebionis coronaria; assembly: GCA_025667525.1. Classification (NCBI taxonomy): domain Eukaryota; kingdom Viridiplantae; phylum Streptophyta; class Magnoliopsida; order Asterales; family Asteraceae; genus Glebionis; species Glebionis coronaria. The sequence continues at coordinate 373,350,518 of CM046878.1, forward strand.
AGGAAAAAACAAGAAAAAGGAAAGGGGTTTTTGGGTTGGGCTAGGAATGGGTTACCACACCCTATATATTGTTTTATTAACAATCAAAATTCATTATTTTTCTCCTGTGACAAAGGAAATTCGTGAGTTTCCATAAAATTAGGTTTCTTCATAATTTTTTTTGGGGTTTTCATAAATCAAAGGTAAAGTCTTTAATCCCTTTTCAATTTAATTATTTTAATGATGCCTTAATCATCTTATGACGGATTTAAGTTAGGGTTTAATTTAAAAACATTAAATTAATGATATATTAATGGTGTTATAATGATTACATAAATTAGGGCTTGTAATTAGAGGGATTAGGGTTAATTAATTAGTTTAATTTGATTAAACCCGTTTTTAAAAACTGGGCAGATTTTTGAGTCAATTGTTTTGATCATATCAGGAGTTCTATAAACTCTTATTTTAAAATCCAAGTACCCCTGGAAAGGTATTTGAAGTGGCTTTCTAAATCAAGAAACGAGAACTAAATTGGAGTTCGGGAAGTGGGTTAAAAGTAGGTTACAATAGTCGGAGGTCAAAACAGTTTTGAAGTCAGCCTGTTTTCTTTTTAAGTTTTGGGTTGTTTGGGATACTTAGGGTTGCATTGGGATCTTCTCACGAACATGAGATATGGTTTATATATTTTATTAAGTATCTGCACTTGGGCTAAGATTGTGGTTTAGGGTAAGACCCTCTAATGGTAATGAACTTTTCATACGTTTAAAATCAGTGAATTCTGGATAGGTAGCAATATATACACATATATCGGGGCCTTAACAGTAGCTTTATGGTTAGGGCAAGTGGGAGGTTTTTTCTAACATATGTAAAAGTATGAATATTCCTTTTACAAAGATCATGGGTATGTTTAAGGGGGTGATCTACCCATAGTTTAAGGTATGAAAAACGGGACTGTTTTGGGTAAAATGTTAACGGGACGGGTTATGAAGTAAAAGGAGTTAACGGCTTTATAGAGGGGTGTAATGAGATGCTTATAGCATATAAATGAGGTATTTATATAGGAGGAGGTTAGATGTCCATCATAGGTTGATGAGCCGTTTTAGTGATTGGTTCATGTTTTGATTATGTGTTTTTGGTTTGTTAGCTTTTTGCTAGTGCGAGGACATTTAGAGAAGCTCAATCAGGTGAGTTTCATAGTCCCATGTCTTTTAATGATTTTGACTTCTAGATGGGATGGAAGAGACACTGTTTGGTTTTATAACTTATGCTGTGAATGTTTTATGATTGGTAATGGACTTGTGTGTGCACTTATGTGATTAACTGCTATGTGATTCTTGATTGTGTTTATGATTTAGATAGGGGGACACGTACCGTCTCAGTTCTTGTGGTTTGACAAGGTAGTGGCCTTGTGGTTTGACAAGGTAGTTGCCTTGTGGTTTGACAAGGTAGTGGCCTTGTGGTTTGACAAGGTAGTGGCCTTGTGGTTTGACAAGGTAGTTTAACACCCCCAAATTTACACGCAGCGGAATACGTCTTTGGGTGCTAAACAATGATACTACAACACATAATTTATAAAGAACGACTCAAAAAGAGACGTTTTAGATTTATCGTTCCTAAAACATTTGTCAGAGTAGCGTAGTCCCAAGTAATCGTTACCAAAAGATAAGTTAAAACAACATATTAGTTTGTTTTAAAAATGGAACGATAAATAAATCAAAGAGTTTGAACAACAAAAGTAGTGCACAACTTCATTCCCCGTGACCTCCAAGCTTCCACTTCTTGATTACCTGAAATACATGTGAGTAAAACAGTCAGCAAAAATGCCGAGTGAATCTATAGGTTTATGAAATCAATTTGAACACAAGCAAAGATTATAAGTTTGTAGCATGCTTATAAGCATCAAATAATAATTTGCATCAACAATGATAATTGTATATATCATAAATTGCAATAAGCTCATGGAACCGAACCCTTAGACACTCCCATATCAGTCTAATAAGACGAGAGATTTATTAATTGTCGGTTACCTCTAATTTTTTGGTACATTGTCGTATACCTGACTTCTCAATACAATATGCTCAAACAGTGTGGAGGTCGGGCCTAAGCTTCTATGACAAGTCCACAAAAACTGAACCGGGGCGGCTTCCCCCATAGATCTATTAATTGTACTAGCGGTTAACCCATCATAGGTTAATTAACGGTCCATAATTGAGGTTTTAACAAAGGCAATCACTTAATGCAATTTAAAGGCAACCACGGGTCCATTCATAGAGGGACAAAGCATACCATTAAAAATCTTGTGTTTTAAGTTTATAAAAACATGTATTCCCCCTTGCGGGTTTAAAATCATTTAATAACTAGTATAAAGCGAGGCTATAGACTCACCTTAGCCAATAGTGGTAATGAGACGATCGCCGACGATAGATGATGCCTTTCAAACACGAGAACCGCAACCTATCAAATGAGGTGTGTTCATTAATAATAGACTCGAGAAATAACCCATACATAAGAATATAAAACTCGACTAATATAATCACGACAAACTCGAGAGAAAACGATACAAGTGATACTGTTACACTCTCATATATATTCATTTTATTATTCTATGCCTTTAATAAAAATCTGGGGAACATACCGAATGTCCAAGCCGTTTTCCCATACTTAGACATATCAACTTTTTATGATACTACTCAGAGAACTCACTTACTATATGTAGTAATTCCTCCCAAGAGCCCATTAAAAGATTTTACTTCTAAAGTTCCCTTCCCAACTCATCTTTGAATCACAAAATCCGGACAGTTTAGCGACCTTGACTTACGAAACCATTTTGACCATTCTAAACAACTCTGTTTGTAAAACCGCCACTTGATTCTAAAAATGGACTCAAAATTCTAAACTTGGAGCCTGAGAACAGCCCTTGAATCATTTTGAAACTCATTTTATAGTCCCCGAGATTCGATCCAAATATCGACAACAATTTTCGGATTGTGTCGACACTCGTCTCCCGGTACACGAAAATCAAACTAGTGTAACTTCCACCTCGTTTGGAGTTGGAAGGCCTACTTTATATCAAATCGAAGCTAACGAAATTCTCTACGACATAATCCCATAATATCATCCTATATCCAGACTTAAGACCCTCGAAAATGGCCTCAAACCTACTGCCCAAAAATGACTATTAAAATCTCTTACAAAATCAAGTTTTTGATCAATTCCAACAACTTTTATCATCATTCTAACATCCTAATATCACCATACACAAATCCTAACACTTGTATCATCATCAAAATCAAAACACAAAAATTAAAAATATATTTTCTTTACAAAAATAACATGATCTACACATGATTATCACTAGATAATCACATGCAACATCATCTAACAACTTTACTCACCAAGATTCTTGATCAAAATTTCAAAGTTCATGCATGTTGATGAAAATGGTATCAAAATGTAGCCCTTTAAAAATCTAGGATGGGACTTTGATTGGTTTTTGAAGATTCAAACAAGAAATTAAGAAGATTGAAGGTTTTGGTGATGGGGTTCTTGGTGTTGTATGGCAAAGAAAGAGAGAAAGGAAGGAGAAAGTGGTTTTTTGATAAAAAAAATGTGATGTAGTTAGTGGGAATTTTATATATAGTGTATGGTTAGGGTAGTTTTTGCCAATTTGTGATAGTTTTGGTCCAAAATGTAATAAAATAGTTTAAAAGGGTGGAAATTGTAAATTGTAAATTTTGAAATATTTACGAGACTCGGGTTTCGTAAAAATACTAAAAAGTTTAAACGCACACGAAAATAATAATATAACGACTCGATACGTAATTAAAACGATATTGTCGAAAGTATTAATTATCGAAACGATCGATAATAAAATATAAAAATTTTAGGCATCCGTCGGTATCGCGATCACTAGTAGTCCTCGTTACTCGTCAAAATATTAAAATATAATATTTAATTTCAGTTTCAACTTAAACCGTTAAACATAATAATATTTAACGTTATAAAATACTTCAAAATAATTGAAAATAGAATTAAATTATGACCTTATTTTTACGGGTTTTACATCCTCACCACCTTAAGGGAGCGACGTCCCGGCGCTCAACTCGCCTCATACACGAGTTGTTCACTACCCGGAAGGATGAGGGCATTCCTTATAAAGAAGTCTTCACGTTCCTACGTGAATCTTGATCCACGATCTCCACTGGTTCTTTCACAAAACGAAACTTGTCGTCAAGTTGTATCTCACCAAAAAGGAATAAATAAGTCCTTATCCACAAGTCACCCGTCAAGCTCGACACATGAAAATTTTATGAATCACACGAAGCTAATTTGACGACAAAGACAAGATTTTCGGGTAAGTCCAGTTAAAAGGAAGGTTGCAATTTAAAGGATAGCCACTGGCCGGATAGCCATGGACACACATCGAAAAGAATTAACAAGAAAAACATTTTCGTCATCGGAGGGTGCTCACACGCGGGTCCCTACTCAAAAGATAATACAAAGACACCATCTCACTTTCGCCAACGCGCATTAAAGTCTCAATAAACATCGTCATTGAAAGTCAAAAAGATATTACATAATATGTGCTCCACATGATCGGACGTCATCGGATGATGCTGTCTCAAGTTCTCACAACTTACGATCAGTTGACTAGATCACACACCATATAAGTACATAAAAGAAAAGGTAGAACATGAACATCGAGTATAGATCTCCACCGTTAATCATCGAGAAAACCTTGAACGAACCCTTGATAATAACCACTTGATCTCAAGAGTCTTTCCACTTGCGGTGTCGGCTTCTACATACTCCTCGAGGTCGTAACAAATTTGTGAACTCCATTCATTAAGAGATTCGGTCCTCAATCATTCCACAAGTACACGCATAAATCCTGGTGACACTTATCGTTTCTTCTTATACACTGCTTCCCGAGATTCATTTTACACTCAAAATAAAATAGTGATACGAGATAAAAATGATTTCAATAAACGCATAAACGGACAAGATGTGGTAAAATGATTAAAGTTGACGATCGACGAGGGATCTCGAATCATGTAACCGTAAAACATAATAATTCACAATACTAGAAAAATGAGAGCGAAGAATGAATTAAATATTAACATTAAAGTAGCATTTGTCACAATTATCCGTCCCGGATTTGGTATTACATTAAAACTCAGTTGAGGTACTTTCTTGATAAAGATGATGTATTAAAAATAGAAGTTAAATAGCTTCATAATTTATGTTGGTTGTCTTAAGAAACTTTGAAAGAATGACATGAATTTATTAATTAAACTCACATTGATGGTTACGATTTAAAAAATATAATTTCCAAATTAAATCATTACTAGGAATATAAATTAAACCGGTAATTTCATTACAATTAAAGTAAAGTATGATAAGTCAATTAATTCAAAAGGCAAATCATAATTTCATTTTAAACATTAGTTTTAGTTATACAAAAGATGATGTATAATTTGACATTTTACTTGTGATGGTTATTTCGATAATTCAAAATCATTAGAAAATGTATAAAAGTTCCATAAAATTTTTATAATACGTTGTAGAAATACATAAAGGTGTTTATTATTTCAAAATAAATATGGGATATATTCGGGTTCAAAATGTGACAAGATAACAAACGAATACGAATGGAAATAATAGTCAACAATTAGTACGAAATCGATGGTACAAAAGAGAACGAAGCAATGTCGTATGAATTCTTAAAGAGAATAATAAAATAAAGGCGTTGATGGTAAGACGATAAGAAATAATAGATTAAACAATTTGTCAATTTTGTTAGTGCGGTCGGTGGTTCACCAACATCAGCTCGTTAACTTAGCGGTGGTCGATACATGATCGGAAATAAGATCCATACAAAAATTTTAATCACATAAAATTCCTAATAATCACTTGTAATTAAAATAAATCAAATGAACGAAGTTAGTGTTAAAGAGAGAAGTCAAAGCACGGTTCACAAGAGTGGATTTCGAGACAAACGAGAGTGACGGACGTCATCCCGGATATACGGAAATCAATCTAGTGATATTCATTATTCACGTGCGGAGACATTCCAAAGATCTATAAAATCGCATAAAGAACATTGGACGAGAAGGAAATATAAAACATCGAGGCTTTCAAGTCATTTATCGACAGTCAGTAATTAGACGAACGGTCAAAAGAAATCAGTTATAAGACAAAACAAGTAACAAGTGGAAAAACGATTCGTCGAGTAAAGACGTACTTACAATCACGTAATTCGTTTAACAAAAGGTAAGAAAACATATGCGGATGCATAGAAATTGTGCTACTTGCATAAAATATAAAGGTTTTCAAAACTTCTTTTCAGTTTATTTCATTTTATTTATCTTTATCATAAATACAAGTAAAAAGTTGATTATTATCAAGATTTTTTTAAGGTGACTACTATTCATCCTAGCATGGCTCCTTCTAAATTAGACATAGGTGATCAGGCCATGTATAATTTAGGAATAGCAATGCAGTGTTCAGTTTCGTCGAAAAATATTATGTTTCTTATGTTTATATATAAACCATGCCATTTGTAAAATGGAATTTTAAAAATATTTTATAAATTTATACGAACAAGTAATTTGTGAAATACTCAATAAGAAACTTTGAATGTCACGAAAAGTATTTTATAAGACCAAAGTAAAAACAGTTGGTGAAAATAATCGTAAAACAATATCAGATTTATTTATAAGGTGACATTATGACAATGTCTAAAGTAGCCAAAGGTTTGCAAAAAGTGGCAAATGGTAGCTCATAAAACAACCAATGAAATGGTCACGAGTTAATAAGGTTTCAAAAGGTTATAAGGTTTAGACGAAAACGCCATGAGACACGCGATAAAAATATCGACGATGAATGTGAAGACAAAACTTCAAAACTCAACCCAAATCAGTGGAAGGTTAGAAGAAAATAAAAGATAAAGTAACATCAATGGCAAATGAGGCATATATATGAAAAGAATAAAACAATCCACATGTGTATTCTTTGTAAGATACTCGACACAACATGCTTTTAAGAAAGTATGTTATTCGTTTTTAAATTACACCATTAATCCGGTAATTGCTAATCCTGTACTGTTTTTATTTTTAAACATTTTCACATGCAACTAGTATTCGTTAGTTGTAAAATAATATTTGCTAAAATTTTACGATCTCAAATGAAATCAAAACAGCTTAGAAACATTTAAAACTCATGTTCTGAATTTTCTATCAGATTTAACTTTTAAATATGAGCCGATTTATTGACCCAATAAACGACATCTCCAAGACTCAGAGTCTAAAGCATTTTGATGCAAAACGATGTTTCAGACGACTTTCTAGTTTTACCCGAGACCTGAAACCAATGTAAAATGAGCAAAATACCCCTGCAAGTTCTGTGCAGGTTTGACTATTTTATTTTAAAAACGCAGGTTTTACTTTTATGTTTTGACCTGTTTATACTGCCCCTACAGTTTCTACATAAAGTGTATTTTTCGACACTTCTTAACGGCTCAAAATATATACATATATACACACATGTCTTGTGGATTTTATAACAACGAAAAAAATAAATCTCGTAATGAGCATCAAATAAAATATAGCATGATGAACGACAGAAAATGCTTCAAGGTATTCAACACGAAATTTAGGAAGCAAGACGGTGAAAGACGTTCGTAATTTAGATTCCAAAATGCAATGTAGGCAAATCTCCTTGGTGCCACGATTGTCAAAAACACAAAACATAACAAGAAAAGAATGGAACATTTACATGCTACACTCCGGGAGCGAGAAGGTTAATGAAAAACAAATGATGCATTTTTATATAAGTAAAATCGCATTCCAATTCTAGCGCCATAATCTAGACGATGATTTATAAAATGACGATGACGTTACAGAGTTATAAGCGAACAATACTCTTCGAAGTCGATACATAAAAATGTCAATAAATAGCGGTTAGTCTAATCCAAGGACACATTGAGCTACACAATGGTCTAGAGATTACATTAAAAGACGTCCAAGCACAAATGGCCGGAAGACGATTTGAATATCTATATAGATATCTCAAAGGGTTAAGCAATAAAAGTAACGCGCGCAGATGGAGGTATGTAAGGTCATAATATAAAATTTGCAATAAAAGTAATTTAAATACTTCAAAAATAAATAAAGAAAGATCTTGAAAATTCAATGTATTTATTTAAGTTAATCATTAATAAATGATAAACTTTTATCGAAAAGTTTAACGACATAAATATATATCGATAAAGGATTATAGTATTTATTTAGAAACACTTAGCAATAAGGCATACATAATAATGTATACTAAAGTTGTAATCCCAGAAGTAGCTTGAACATGAAGTCACGCGAAATCATGTGCACCGACTCTTTGAAAAATAAAACCGACAGTTATAGTTTAGGTTTTTAGAAAAAGACCTAGTTCTCTATAACTCATGGCTCTAGTACCAATCTTTAACACCCCCAAATTTACACGCAGCGGAATACATCTTTGGGTGCTAAACAATGATACTACAACACATAATTTATAAAGAACGACTAAAAAAGAGACGTTTTAGATTTATCGTTCCTAAAACATTTGTCAGAGTAGCGTAGTCCCAAGTAATCGTTACCAAAAGATAAGTTAAAACAACATATTAGTTTGTTTTAAAAATGGAACGATAAATAAATCAAAGAGTTTGAACAACAAAAGTAGTGCACAACTTCATTCCCCGTGACCTCCAAGCTTCCACTTCTTGATTACCTGAAATACATGTGAGTAAAACAATCAGCAAAAATACCGAGTGAATCTATAGGTTTATGAAATCAATTTGAACACAAGCAAAGATTATAAGTTTGTGGCATGCTTATAAGCATCAAATAATAATTTGCATCAACAATGATAATTGTATATAGCATAAATTGCAATAAGCTCATGGAACCGAGCCCTTAGACACTCCCATATCAGTCTAATAAGACGAGAGATTTATTAATTGTCGGTTACCTCTAGGTTTTTGGTACATTGTCGTATACCTGACTTCTCAATACAATATGCTCAAACAGTGTGGAGGTCGGGCCTAAGCTTCTATGACAAGTCCATAAAAACTGAACCAGGGCGGCTTCCCCCATAGATCTATTAATTGTACTAGCGGTAAACCCATCATAGGTTAATTAACGGTCCATAATTGAGGTTTTAACAAAGGCAATCACTTAATGCAATTTAAAGGCAACCACGGGTCCATTCATAGAGGGAGAAAGCATACCATTAAAAATCTTGTATTCTAAGTTTATAAAAACATGTATTCCCCCTCACAGGTTTAAAATCATTTGATAACTAGTATAAAGCGAGGCTATAGACTCACCTTAGCCAATAGTGGTAATGAGACGATCGCCAACGATAGATGATGCCTTTCAAACACGAGAACCACAACCTATCAAATGAGGTGCGTTCATTAATAATAGACTCGAGAAATAACCCATACATAAGAATATAAAACTCGACTCATATAATCACGACAAACTCGAGAGAAAACGATACAAGTGATACTATTACACTCTCATATATATTCATTTTATTATTCTATGCCTTTAATAAAAATCTGCCGGAACATACAGAATGTCCAAGCCGTTTTCTCATACTTAGACATATCAACTTTTTATGATACTACTCAGAGAACTCACTTACCATATGTAGAAAGTCCTCCCAAGAGCCCATTAAAAGATTTTACTTCTAAAGTTCCCTGCCCGACTCATCTTTGAATCACAAAATCCGGACAGTTTAGCGACCTTGACTTACGAAACCATTTTGACCATTCTAAACAACTCCGTTTGTAAAACCGCCCCTTGATTCTAAAAATAGACTCAAAATGCTAAACTTGGAGCCTGAGAACAGACCTTGAATCATTTTGAAACTCATTTTATAGTCCCCGAGATTCGATCCAAATATCGACAACAATTTTCGGATTGTGTCGACACTCGTCTCCCGGTACACGAAAATCAAACTAGTGTAACTTCCACCTCGTTTGGAGTTGGAAGGCCTACTTTATATCAAATCGAAGCTAACAAAATTCTCTACGACATAATCCCATAATATCATCCTATATCCAGACTTAAGACCCTCGAAAATGGCCTCAAACCTACTGCCCAAAAATGACTATTAAAATCTCTTACAAAATCAAGTTTTTGATCAATTCCAACAATTTTTATCATCATTCTAACATCCTAATATCACCATAAACAAATCCTAACACTTGTATCATCATCAAAATAAAAACACAAAAATTAAAAATATATTTTCTTTACAAAAATAACATGATCTACACATGATTATCACTAGATAATCACATGCAACATCATCTAACAACTTTACTCACCAAGATTCTTGATCAAAATTTCAAAGTTCATGCATGTTGATGAAAATGGTATCAAAATGTAGCCCTTTAAAAATCTAGGATGGGACTTTGATTGGTTTTTGAAGATTCAAACAAGAAATTAAGAAGATTGAAGGTTTTGGTGATGGGGTTCTTGGTATTGTATGGCAAAGAAAGAGAGAAAGGAAGGAGAAAATGATTTTTTTGATAAAAAAATGTGATGTAGTTAGTGGGAATTTTATATATAGTGTATGGTTAGGGTAGTTTTTGCCAATTTGTGATAGTTTTCGTCCAAAATATAATAAAATAGTTTAAAAGGGTGGAAATTGTAAATTGTAAATTTTGAAATATTTACGAGACTCAGGTTTCGTAAAAATACTAAAAAGTTTAAACGCACACGAAAATAATAATATAACGACTCGATACGTAATTAAACCGATATCATCGAAAGTATTAATTATCGAAACGATCGATAATAAAATATAAAATTTTAGGCATCCGTCGGTATCGCGATCACTAGTAGTCCTCGTTACTCGTCAAAATATTAAAATATAATATTTAATATCGGTTTCAACTTAAACCGTTAAACATAATAATATTTAACGTTATAAAATACTTCAAAATAATTGAAAATAGAATTAAATTATGACCTTATTTTTATGGGTTTTACAAGGTAGTGGCCTTGGGATAGGTACATAGTGTGATCATCTATGGTACCATGTTGTTTGGCAAGGTAGGAGCCTTGGATTTTGGTTTGGAATGATTGATCTTGAATGCTAGTTGTTAACACATAATTCTAGCACATTGTCCATATGTTATTGTGTTTATGGTTGTTATTCACAGTTTGTAATTGATTTAGCGTTGGAGTCTAAACCTATGACTCTCACCAACTTTATGTTGACGTGTTTTAGTGTCTCTTTCAGGTGATGTTATGGTTAAGCTTGAGAACATAAGTGGCTAGGATTGGAGAAGCTTAGGAATGCATATAGAAGGAGAATCCCCGTTTCCTTCTTAGTTTCTTTTGTTTGTTTAATAAGTGATATTGTTGGCACCTATATGTTTGTTTTGTTTGTGATATTTGATTGTCTTGGGTAAGAGGTAGGACTGTTACCTACTTACCTAGACTCCTGCATTGTTGAGATATTGTCATGACATTTGTGTCACCATTTTATGACATTTCTTATATCATTTAGTTATCTCTATAGATACGCTATTGTTGTGATGATATCCATACATCGTGCCCCATATTCCGCCATGGTGGGGTGTGACAGGGGGCCATCCCCAATGGATCTATTTGTTTGTACCAGCGCCTACCCATCATAGGTAGTTACCGGTTCATGGGTTTATAAGGACTTTCTAAATTTTGGCAATACAACACTTAGCAAATAGCGGTTCACAATCAATACAATCAACACTTATGTTCATCTTTCAGAAGCATTTAATCAACCAACTTACATTCATTTACCACAATTTGTATTTGTTCAAAGCACATAGTCAAACCTCACATGTTTATTTATAAACATGTATTTTCTCAAAACCATATTTATTAAAAACGTATATTTTTATACCAAGAGAATGTATTCCCCCTCGCGGGTTTATAAAAAAAACATATAAAGCAGTAAAAGCGAGGCTATGAACTCACCTTAGCGATAATGATATCAAACGAGGATGACGATCGAGATAATAGTGACGAGAGTGAAACGGTGAAATAAGATAAGCCGAGAAACCATGAGCTTCTACCTAAATAAATGTGGCGCGTCTTAGAAATATACATGACAACGGACCAATTTAAAATGATTCATATATACACAAGTACTTTATTTAGATAAAATAACAAAATTATGATTCATAGGACTAGTTTTGAAAAGCATAAAATTGACGAGGGCCAAATGTGTTACTTTGAAAATCTATACTAGTTATTTGTACATAGCTTTATAAACCAAGGACCAAATATGTAAATTTTCATTTTAGATTGCATGAAAGTCTTTTGTGAAATATCATGACGTAAAGACTTCATTTTTTCATCTTTATATTCGAAAATCGTTTTGACTTCGCATGTGTATGACGTTACAGTTCATGTTCCATGGTTTAGTTAAGATCTCATATAGTAAAGGTTTTAAATTAATCCCATACATATCTAGTACTATCGATTTATAAATATGCGATGTCTACATGAAAATATTGCTTATAATATGCACACGTCAGATTCGAGACGTACCTCCAAGAAAATAGATTCGACTTGGACCACCAAACCTAGTGAATGATATCAAACGCCTCATTCAAATATCAACTCGCCGTATTATTCAGCCCCGTCGACTAAAAACTCCAAACATGAACATATCGGGATCACCAAACAAGGCTTAATTCGAACACAAACTACAAGCTTGTACATAATGAAATCTATGACCCGAAAACAAACAAAAATCAACTCGACACACTTTCTTTTTATCGGCAAAGTAGACAACATACACTAGAACCCTAATCCGAATAGTTCCGCGCACACACTTTATCGATGTATCAAATAAGATGTCATGTCGGGAAATGACTACGATCGTTGTCACCTACGACAAGACTTCGACCCGTACACCAGCTTTTCTTTTCATGGATGGTGGCGCAAGTCATGCTTGAAGTGTGCTTCCAATGGCTATTAAACTTCACTTCCTCACTATGAAAATTGCCACGTTATATCAGCCATGAATGTCTTTCTTATGTTGTCTCTTTTTGTTTATGTTTTCTCTTAGTTTAAAACATAACAAAGAATGTGTAACGGCAACGTGATTCGCGATGTTCATATTAATAAAAGAGATGAAGTAGAATTCGCATGAGGAAATTTGAATATTCAACTCGGACACCAATAGAACCATTAAATCTTGAGATGAATGACGATTGTACCACACGAGGGTCCTCTTAACATTAGAAAATCATCATATTTGTGGGTGAGTTTTCAATTAGATCTTGATACCGAGAATCGAACTCGACTCTTACAACTCGTGTCGTAATCTAACCCAAAGTGTGAATCGGACCATAGCCGGAACTCAATCCGTAAAAGAACTCTAAATCCAAAGGATATCGACGAGAATCCAAGATCATTAATATTTTCTGTATTTTGATTCCTGGAATACTAGCAAATGATGTGCTTTTGTTATGAGAACTTCATGCACTGTCCATTATAGCAAAAGATGATCTAACATTATCATGCATTATGTTGTCATGTTTTGTGTTAAGAGGATGAAAATGAAACAGTTAACTTATGAACCGATTGCAAGGTTTGTAAGATGACAATAAGATAAAAATAATGGTGATGGTGATTTTGTTTCTGCTTTCGGGGTATCAAAGAGAAAAACAAAGAAGAGTGAATGATACATATGGTTGTGATATATGGGAAGTACATGAAATTTTAAGTTGACACGTACATATCATCGTGGCACATCATTCTCGGCGTGTCAAAAAGGAGAAGTAGATTACTCTTGTTGTAAAATTTGTCTCATATTTTATAGCGGGTATCATCGAAATTCGATATTTTAAAAATTATATGATTTAAAAGATACACGTTAAACACGAAAAATAAACGTCCAATATGAAATAAAAACGTCGACATTCGGATCACGTTAATATTTCAATTAATAAACGAGGCCTTAGAATTTAATAATCGTTATGCGTCGTATAAACGAATGACGCCTAAAGACTTAACGTAAATTATTAAGAATTATCGTTAAACAGAAATTAAAATGACGACAATAAAAAATATTTTTATGTCATAATGAGGATATTTACGGTCGATGAGGGACGTACACTTGCCAATAAATAATAATTGACACGTATTCAATACGTTAAAGCCTTAACCTCGCCGGTTAGCCGACAAGTCAATATTATTCGTCGAAAGAACATGACTAATAAAAGTCGAGTAATAGTTATTGGTCCAAATATCACAAATGAGATTAGAGCTCGGTCTAAATGTGGATTTTAAAGTTTGGGTTATTACATACTCTAACCCTTTAGAATGCGACGTCCCGGCGCTTAATTCGTCTCAATAGTCTTCAGTTTAATGGCAAAGAGGTGTAGAATAGATAAGTCATTGATGGGTTTCATGAGAAGGTTGAATGAACAAAAGTTAAAGCAGCAACGAGTATACATAACGACCACAAATTAATGGTTTGAATATAGCTTCAATCCTTACAAGCAAAGAATAATATATAACTCGAACGGAAAGACATCGGAAGCAAAAATTAACATGTCGGTAATTCTTGTAAGCTCTTCAAGGTATATTACTACTAGCTTATCAAACATCTGGCGGTTGATATAAGTTTGAAAAATTCCACATGACAAATGGCGATTCGAACGGAGTGGGCGCATTTGAAATATTTTCAATGCGACAATGAATTCAAGACTAATAGTGATCACATCGATCAAATCGAAATATATATCGTCCACGAGTTTCAATAAAAAGGATCACGTTGCATGGATAGTACAGAACTCCATCAAAAACGTTAGAAAATATTCAAGACGAGGTAATTAGGACTATTCGTACAAAATCAGCTAATTGCATGATCTCGAACATGCAAACCTATTTCTTCAAAAGCGAATTCATCGATATAGAATTCGTCCGGAGTATACATTACTCAATGGAAAGAACTACGATCAAAATCAAACCCAAAACCCATCATTAAGCACATATAATCATATTACGACATTCTTGCAAAGTAGTCAAGCCATGCCAAATCAATAAGTTCAATCAACTTAACTCATGCTTGCTAAACAGCCAAGCCATGATAAATAAGAATATTTGACAGGATCTTCAGATAAGTTCAGTTAGAGGAAAGTTTGTAAGTTAAAGGATGTTCACGGGCCTGATAGCCATGGATGCATATTCAAAAATATTTTTGTCATCGGAGGGTGTTCACACACGGATCCATACCCAAATGATATTATAGGGTGCTCACGAACGGATCCATACCCAAAAGATATTCTCGTTACGTTGAAAAATTCTTCGATGAATCATCGACAATAACAAGAAAAATTTCAAAATCTTTTTGCTTAAAATGAGTTGTTGATGATAATTCCATTATTGGTCAACCTACAATTATACACTTGAATCTTAAATTCGATTAAATGAGTCGTCTATTCTCGGATTGAATAGAGCTTCTTAACGATCAGCTTATCAAGCTTACGATACGAGACACATTAGAAATGGTCCATAGAAATAAATCATAACTCTAGAGAAGTATAACGGGTTACTCGTACATAGACGATAATCAACAATAACCATATTGACAACTGTAATGAACAATTCGTACCAACGAAACACAAGTCAAAAGAAATACGTCTGTGTACAAAATAATCACAAACCAAGTCGGGCACACTTGAGCCCATTCACTTATAAGTCTTTGTTTACATCGAAAGGCGTCCCAATCTATGTAAACAAGAATTAAAAATTTATGGTTAGGGAACTTATAACTTTCTTATTTAAATAAAAAGGCGTCCCAATTTATTTCAACAAGACGATTATAAATCATCCTACTCAGGTGATACCATCTCAAAACACGATATAATAATCAAATTACATGCCACGACAAGTATAAGGTGTCAATAAACTTACTTCATGATTTCTATATTCAAACTTCCCATTCCATCTGAATAAAGAAACCATAAACACTCTAAGGTCCAGTGGTTTAAAACTTGGGTTAAGTCTATATATTAGTAATGTACTTTTAACATTTTACACATCTATGTAACTAACGTAATATATTACCAATCTAGTATATAAACTTTCAAATTTGTTTTATTATCAACAATATGGTGACCTACTACCGGCTTAGCAAGTTAAAACTGATTATTTGTCATTTTTATTAATTTTTATGCTTATGTATTTGCTTACGTGGCATGTCTTAGTTGTTAATTTGTCTTATCATCACTATATCATCTTCATCACTATCAAACTACTACCAAATTTTCCCAGATTCTCTATTTCATACGAAATCAGATACGCATCACCATGAGATTCTCCATTTTACATTAAACATATTTATATTAAAGCATGGTCGAGTATATCCTTGTTTTCCAATTAGATAACATCAAGAAATAAAATCAACATGATTTCAACAACAACCAACCATTTCTCGTGAACCACAACAAGATCTAACTCATCCACTGTTCTATCAACCCGTTTTTATCAATGAGTGTGTAACAAATCTTAAAAATATAACACAACATAACCCATCATAGATTTTGAAACAGGAAACGAAAAATATAAGAATACCGATCTGACACCTTGTTTTCAAGATCTTATTTTTCGTAGGTGTGGACTGATCTAGAATATACAGTGAGGGGAAGAGGCGGTTGAGTAAGATGCCTGAGCAACGGTGGTCAAGTTGTGGCAGGATTTAAGTCAACAACCAACCGATCAACTGTTTTGATGTATTGTTAGATTTTTTTAAATTACATTTTACATCTTGAAATTATTGACTAGTTTTTTGGTTGAGATAGAAAGGATTAAAGAGAGGCGCGTGGTAATGTGTTGTATATGTACACAGAGAAATTGTGTTCGTGAATGATGGTCTGGTGAAATTAAAAAAAGTGCATGTGAAAAATAAAATTATAATGATTTATTTTATTAAATAATTAGCAGGTCATAATACCTATATTTAAAATTTTTAGCCGGTTTCAATACCCATATTAATAATATCTTCACTTGGTTACCTAGATGTGTAGAAACTAAAAAGTACGTTTGTAATATATGGACTTAACCCTTAAAAATTTCTTATTCAAATGTCCCAATCCATTTTAATAAGATAACCTTAAACAACATATAGCTGGGCGATTTGAAATCTCTATATTTAAATGTCCCATTCCATTTAAATATAAGGTCATAAGTCACTCAACTAGAAGACTACTATGATCATATCTTTGTTGTACTCAAATTATATATACTTCTTTGGGTGTATATATATTTTAGGCCCAACATTGGCATCCTCCTTTTCGTCAATAAAACATAATCATACACAATCAAATTAAACTTTGCATTACATAGAAGATGTCTCCTTGAAGAAGTGATTCTTCAAAATCAAAAGGAGTAATGGAAGTACGAATAACATAGTATTCATTTACGTTTCGGAAGGAGATGTCCTAAAATGGCACATCACTGTGCAATCACAACAATCGAGCTGAAATTAGTCGATATGGATAGATTACGAAAAAAATATACACATACCCCAAGTATCAAACGTGGTTCATACTCGTATTTAGATAATAAATTATTTATCGAGAAAGGTAATTGGCGGCGAGACCAAACTCTCTATAAAACCATATCATAAAATGTACGATAATCACGCAAGGACCATTGCTTCATGCGCAATACCCTTAAATACCATAGTATATGCATTCATATACATACAACCATTTCTACATACACATAGGATCACATTATTACAACCATGCATTGGTTTCTAGGAGCCATGAGCGTGCAGATACTTTGTAAGGCAATCAAGCAATTTTACGAAAGAGCAGTTATAGTCTAGGTTTTAAAAATGACCTAGTTCGCTAAAACTAGTGCTTTGATACCAATTTGTAACACCCCCAACTCGCAAGGCAGCGAATACTCAACTTTGGGTGTTACTTCATAGCACATCGCACACAGTCATAGAAAACGACCTCAAAAGAGACGTTTTATAAAAATAAACCATTCGATAATTTTATAAATATCAGAGTTCAATAAAAAGAGGTCCCAATAATTCATACAAACTTTATAAAAATATAAATGTTTGTCAAATTTATCGAATGGTAATTGTTTGTTTTGCCTTTACTTTATTTCCCGCGGCTCCATGCTCCAGCTGCTCATAAACCTATACACCTGAGAATACATGCTAAAAAGTCAACACAAAGGTTGAGTGAATTCATAGGCTTTTAAACAAACAATAATGGGTTTTTAAATAAACCATAAAGCTTTTGAACACAAGAATCTCATCCACTGTCAATATTATAACACATACAATACTCAAAGTCCACGTTATTCTACTAAGCCATGACACCGAAGCCTTAAGTATAAATAATGCCCTAGTCAGGTATCTTGCCTAATACCCCCTTACTTCTCACACAACACACCTGGCTGAGCCTCCAACCCACAGGTGCGACCTGCCCAGGTGGGGACCATCCCTAATGGATCCATTTGTCTGTACCAGCGCCTACCCATCATAGGTAGTTAACGGTTCATGGGTTTATAGGGACTTTCCAAATTTTGGAAATACAACACTTAGAAAATAGCGGTTCACAATCAATACAATCAACACTTGTGTTCATCTTTCAGAAGCATTTAATCAACCAACTTACATTCATTTATCACAATTTGTATATCTTCAAAGCGTATAGTCAAACCTCACATGTTTATTCATAAACATGTATTTTCTCAAAACCATATTTATAAAAAATGTATATTTTTATACCAAGAGCATGTATTCCCCCTCGCGGGTTTATAAAAAAATATATAAAGCAGTAAAAGCGAGGCTATGAACTCACCTTAGCGATAGCGATATTAAACGAGGATGATGATCAAGATAATAGTGACGAGAGTGAAACGGTGAAATAAGATAAGCCGAGAAACCATGTGCTTCTACCTAAATTAATGTGGCGCGTCTTAGAAATATACATGACAACGGACCAATTTAAAATGATTCATATATACACAAGTACTTTATTTAGATAAAATAACAAAATTATGATTCATAGGACTAGTTTTAAAAGGCATAAAATTGACGAGGGCCAAATGTGTTACTTTGAAAATTTATACTAGTTATTTGTACATAACTTTATAAACCAACGACCAAATATGTAAATTTTCATTTTAGATTGCATGAAAGTATTTTGTGAAATATCATGACGTAAAGACTTCATTTTTTCATCTTTATATTCGAAAATCGTTTTGACTTCGCATGTGTATGACGTTACAGTTCATGTTCCATGGTTTAGTTAAGATATCATATAGTAAAGGTTTTAAATTAATCCCATACATATCTAGTACTATCGATTTATAAATATGCGATGTATACATTAAAATATTGCTTATAATATGCACACGTCGGATTCGAATTGTATCTCCAAGAAAATAGATTCGACTTGGACCACCAAACCTAGTGAATGATATCAAACGCGTCATTCAAATATGAACTCGCCGTATTATTCAACCCCGTCGACTAAAAACTCCAAACATGAACATATCCCGATCACCAAACAAGGCTTAATTCGAACACGAACTACAAGCTTGTACATAATGAAATCTATGACCCGAAAACAAACCAAAATCAACTCGACACACTTTCTTTTTATCGGCAAACGTGAGTCGACAACATACACTAGAACTCTAATCCGAATAGTTCCGCGTACACACTTTATCGATGTATCAAATAAGATGTCATGTCGGGAAATGACTACAATCGTTGTCACCTTCGTCGAGACTCCGACTCGTACATCAGCTTCTCTTTTCATGGATGGTGGCGCAAGTCATGCTTGAAGTGTGCTTCCAATGGCTATTAAACTTCACTTCCTCACTATGAAAATTGTCACGTTATATCAGCCATGAATGTCTTTCTTATGTTGTCTTTTTTTGTTTATTTTTTCTCTTAGTTTAAAACATAACAAAGAATGTGTAACGGCTACGTGATTCGCGATGTTCATATTAATAAAAGAGATGAAGTAGAATTCTCATGAGGAAAATCGAATATTCAACTCGGACACCAACACGAACCATTAAATCTTTAGATGAATGACAATTGTACCACACGAGGGTCCTCTTAACATTAGAAAATCATCCTCTTTGTGGGTGAGTATTCAATTAGATCTTGATACCGAGAATCTAACTCGACTCTTACAACTCGTGTCGTAATCTAACCCAAAGTGTGAATCGGACCATAGCCGGAACTCAATCCGAAAAAGAACTCTAAATCCAAAGGATATCGACGAGAATCCAAGATCATTAATATTTTCTGTATTTTGATTCATGGACTACTAGAAAATGATGTGCTTTTGTTATGAGAACTTCATGCACTGTCCATTATAGCAAAAGATGATCTAACATTATCATGCATTATGTTGTCATGTTTTGTGTTAAGAGGATGAAAATGAAACAGTTAACTTATGAACCGATTGCAAGGTTTATAAGATGAAAATAAGATAAAAATAATGGTGATGGTGATTTTGTTTTTGCTTTTGGGGTATCAAAGAGAAAAACAAAGAAGAGTGAATGATACATATAGTTGTGATATATGGGAAGTACATGAAATATTAAGTTGACATGTACATATCATCGTGGCACATCATTCTCGGTGTGTCAAAAAGGAGAAGTAGATTACTCTTGTTGTAAAATTTGTCTCATATTTTATAGCGGGTATCATCGAAATTCGATATTTTAAAAATTATACGATTTAAAAGATCCACGTTAGACACGAAAAATAAACGCCCAATATGAAATAAAAACGTCGACATTCGGATCACGTTAATATTTCAATTAATAAACGAGACCTTAGAATTTAATAAACGTTAACGCATTGTATAAACGAATGACGCCTAAAGACTTAACATAAATTATTAAGAATTATAGTTAAACGAGAAATTAAAATGACGACAATAAAAAATGTTTTTATGTCATAATGAGGATATTTACGGTCGATGAGGGACATACACTTGCCAATAAATAATAATTGACACGTATTCAATACGTTAAAGCCTTAACCTCGCCGCTTAGCCGATAAGTCAATATTATTCGTCGAAAGAACATGACTAATAAAAGTTGAGTAATAATTATAGGTCCAAATATCACAAATGTGGATATAAAAGTTTGGGTTATTACACCACCGATCCAAAATAGCCAAAGATCGTGTAGTCATTTTCTTGAATCTAAAGGTAATAAGCTTGAGGAGAACAGTAGAAGTAATGATACTAACAAGTTTATCCACAGAAAGCTGCTTCCCTTTGAACAATCTAGCATTCCGTTCCATCCAAACAAAGTTGATAGTAGCCGCAACAACCAGACGAGCATTTAATTATATGAGCTCGTGATAATATGATATGACTTAATATGAGCTCGTGGGCATTTAATTATATTGCATGTAAAACTTATGACATTTCAGTTATCTTTCATATTCATAAATTATCTTCTAGGTTTTCTCAGGACATAGATATTCATTTCCGCTGCTTTCATTATTTATTACTCATTTTCAGTTATTCTTATCATGTCATTATATCCGTCACTGAGTGTATTGCTCAGTCGTATTTTCTTTTCATGTCCCATACGCCAGGTACCCAAGGACATACTTGAGCATTAACAGCACATGCATAGGATGAGAGCTACCTTAGTCTCATTTCTCTTTATGCATTTTTATACCAATGCTTTGGTTGGACATGTGTTTTGTCCTTCAGTCTTCCTTTACTTTTATTTATGTTGAGCTTATGTTGGGAGCCGATGTTTGATTCCAGCTTTCCTGTTGGTCTTTTATGTCTTTATGACGTTATGCCTTTATGATGCTTTGATGACATGCCATGATTATGACATAACGGCCTCCTTGTCAAAGTAGGTCATTACAATTATGGTATTAGAGCCAAGGCTTCAACCTGTAGGCTCTAAAACTTGACCTGTGACTAGTGGGTAGTCACAAGGATCTTCCTAAACCGACGTTTGTTATCTTCCATGTATTGATTATTTTTTCAAACTTTGTTGAATTCTTAATCATGATGTTTCCTCTAGATTTTTTTACTAGTATGGATTAAACCATAGTCATCAATACTTAGTCATATGTCGTTGTGTTGTTTTATTCATGATGTTTCCTCGTAAATTTTGACTAGTATGGATTGAACCATAGTCGTCCGTACTTAGTCATATGTTGTTAGTCCTTATTCATGATGTCTTCTCTTGAATTTTACTAACTATGGCAACCATAGTCATCCATACTTAGTCATATGTTGTTGATTCTTATCCATGATATTTTATCTTGAATTTTGACTAGTATGAATTGAACCATTGTCGTCCATACTTAGTCACCTGTTTCTTCTTTTCACATTTTAAACTGGTATGGGTTGAACCATAGTCGTCCATACTTAGTCACATGTTTATGTCTTTTGAAATTTTTTGACTAGTGCGGGCTGAACCATAGTCGTGCACACTAGTCAATGTTAAATCTCTGTTGATTATGCTTTCATGTTTCTTTATGTCGATTGTGATTTCATACTTTTCATGTTAATTATGTTTTCATGTTGTTTATATTTTCATGTTTCTTTGTGTTGATTTTTGCGTTCATGCTTCTTCATGTTGATTATGCTTTCATGCTAGTCATTGATGAATTTTATTTAATCATGCTCTCATGATAGTTATTATGGATTCTATTAATCATGCTTTCATGTTGGTCATTGGTGTAATTTCACTTAATCACGCTTTCATACTAGTCATTGTTCGATTTCGTTAATTATGATTTTGTTCTTTTTATGCAAGTGGAGTTATGTCTACGCTAGAATAGCTAGACTATCATGTTGTTCCCTTCAGTGTAGTCTTTTAACCATTTAATCATTTACCTTCCTTTTTAGATGGTTGATACCAGTACCAATCATCTCGTGTGTATTCCATGTGTACTCCATATACCGTATTCCAAGTGTACTCCAAGTACCGTATTCCATGTTTATTCCACTTACCGTACTCTATGAGTATTCTCTAGTTAATTCTCGATCATCTCATGCGTATTCCACTTACTGATGTTGCTCAAGTTTTGATTCAGCTCGCAGCTTGGAGTCCTACAAGACAGAGACGGATGCGATAGATCGAAACAACCAGACAAGAAATATACTTCATCCATCAGATGGTACCATTTCATTCATGTCTTTACCCTCTTAATTACATGTCACGCGTCACTAAATTGTCTCTTCAGGCATAAGAGTGGGAACCGGTACCAGCCGGCCACTCAGCAGAATAGTTACATGAATCACGGTCAGAATAATAACCGTCATGGAACTGACAGACAAGACGATAGTGACAACTACCGTAACAACAAATACTCTGGAAATAAAACAGGAACTCTGGTAACGAACATGACCAGAAATACAAAGGGTCAGCAATCCAACCGATATGCCAATTCTGGTATTATAACCAAAATTTTCAACTTTATTCATTTTCACATCTCAAGACTCGTGTCAAGACACATGTCTCATGTATATTATATGAAGACACATGTCAAGACACCAGTCAAGACACATGTTACACTTAGATTTTCGCAAGACACGAGTCAAGACACATTACTCACGTATATCTTCTAAACTAGGCCCTCAGTAATTCAGGGTACCCTCCAAGGGGTATACCCATCCTGTTGTGCCAAGTGTGGATCAGGACACTAAAATTTCAGTTACTATCATTGGCTTATGTTTCATGTTTGGACACGTAGTGTTCGTTCTGTTTGATACGTGTGAAACACATTCAGGGAGATCTGTCCCGTTTACTTCATGTATTCATATGGCACCTTTATTCTTGATCATGTATTACATATATCCACGCCCATGAAAGATGTCGTTCGTATCACCCAGGTGTATAAAGGCTTTCCTTTCAGTTTGACGACAAGATCCATTCTACTAACGCATTTCCCTTAGACATGTGCAAGGTCTATATGATTCTGAGTATGGACTGGTTAGCAGCACATCGCGCTACGATTAATTGCCATTCATATCGGGTCATATTCGGTGATATTCAGGATCCTAAATACATTCATCATGGTTTTCGCCTAGGAAAATTTGTACAAATTATATCTACTTTACAAGCATGTGCGTTATTATCACATGACTACGAAGATTTTCTAGCTACCATTTATGACGCGTATAACACCGCATTTTGGTAAATGGAATATCACAGGTAATATGGTGTGTCATCAAAGCATGCAAGGTAAATGTCCAAAAACATTAAATGACCATGAATAGAAATACCAGAAATAAACATCGGTAGTCCAAGTATAAGCTCAACACACATGAATATAAGTACTGAAATGAGAAAAGGACTAAAAAAATGTCCAAAGAAATAAAGTAACGTAATGTATGGAAAATGCATAAAGTAATGAAGGCTAGATAGCTTCCAATCCGTATGCAAATAGTCTTAAAGTCTACGAGCGTCCTTGAGTACCTGCCGTTTGGGAACATGAACGAAAATGGTTGAGCATAGCGCCTAGTGAACGGATATACAAGTATAGTATGAAATGACATAAGCATAAAAGACTAATAGCAGCGGAAATGTATAAGTCCTAGATAACTTGGAACATGTTCATAAAACTGGTTTTATAGTTTGAAAAGACTTATGTTTTTATATGAAAACTATATTAACTAGCCAATAGCCCATATATGTCATGAGGTTCTACCGTGCATGAATACTTGGAGGGGATACCTCATCATGCAATTAGAGGGGTTGCCTCTAATTAATTAGTCTGGGTAGGAGGGATCAACTCCTTGTGAAGGATGCAAGGCATGCATCGTATTCACCATGAAAATCCTGTAAAAACATGTAACTAGGATGCACCTATACGCCCCACATGATAATATAAATATATGGCCAAAACTAAAAAGGGATGCCACGAGCAATCACTCCACCGTGGGGAAGTCAAAACACTGGTGCCTCTAGTGTTATGGTTATGGTACCTCCATAACTAGATGATACTGGTCATGCATGTATATGGCTTAGGCATTTAAAACTAACATAAGTAATCAAGCATAGAAAAAATATAGTTGGGAAAATAGTTGGCTGCAAACGGGGGAATCCTAATAAGAAAAGAATGTCCATACTGAAGGATGGAAAATCCGTACCTTGTGTTTAGTGAACGAGGAAAGACGAAAGGATGAATATTCCTACTCTGACCTCACTAATGCTACATAAATAAGGGACATGTATAAGTATTCTGATTACTGAGTAAGTTACTGGTTATATCATGTTCTTAGCTTGTTTTATATATCCTTGTCTTGCTTACTATTTTAAATGATATACTGTATTAATCATGTATTTCATGTATTCTGATTAAGTATTATCTTGTATTCTTGTATTATTATACTTGTTGTGTAATAATAAGTAAATTTCTAAAAATAGCAAGTTTCCTAAAATAGAAAGTTTCCAAAAATAGAAAGTTTCTAATAATAGAAAGTTTCTAAAAATAGATCAGTTTCTAAAAATAGAAAGTTTTCTAAAAATAGTAAGTTTCCTGAAATAGAAAGTTTCCATATTTAGAAATAAGATGGATTAATAAGCTAAATAATATAAGCTAATGTTTACTGGTTAAAATTCATAAGTCATGTAATAATAGTATAGTTTATTAATTAAATGTCATGGTAATTAATAAACTACGGGTTACATGATTTAATTAAATAAAGCATGATTTAATTAAATTAAGACATATAAAATACTTAGGTTAATCATGTATTAATAATTTATTAATTATAACCTAAGTCATGATTTATTAATTAATTATAAGTCCATGTTTTAATAATTAATTAATAATTATAGCCTAAATTAAATAACAAAATACTTAGGTTAAAACATGTATTATTTACTAAAAATAAATATAACATAAGTCCCTAATTAAATTAAATTAATTATTAGTCATGATTAATTAATTTAAATTTCCTTGTAAGAATATACCTTGTGAAAATAATCTCGTTCCTGAACCCGTGTTTTAATATAACCCGAAACATAAACCAAACCAAAACAGCCGGACAATGGCTAACCCGGTCTAACCAGTTGCCATTGTCGTGGCTCGGCTAGACACTGCTGAACCAAACGCACCACCGGCTGAAGCCGGTGGTTGCCACTGATGGGCTGTGTGTCCCCCCTGCTCGACTAAAACAGCCACTAGCTGAGGCCGGTGGTGTTGCTATTGCTGCGCCGAGACACAAAACAAACCAAACAACACCCCGACTTGCGTCGGAGACCCTTGTTCCCTGCGGCCGAGCAACCAAACCACACCGAGACCTCTTGGTCTCGGCTGCTGGTGTGAATCAAGACCAAGCCGAGAGCTTGGGCTCTCGGTTGTGCGTGTCGGCCGAACAACCCCCACCAAAGACCTCACTTATTCATGTTTCTTGGATTTGTTTTACATGTTTTTAATTATTATTTTTTTGGGTAAAAGGGACAATGTCCCCGGTAAATATATTATACCAAAAAGCGTTTAAGTACAAGGAATGTGGCTGAAGTACCACGTTAACCGCAAGCTAAAAGCTTTTAACCAAGTGTGTATGACATGCCATAACCACTCAACCAACCAGAATTAAAACTACACTGATCTAAGGAACTTTAAAGTAAGTAACATCAGCTCTTCTAGCTCTCCAGCAGCAACATAGAGGAAGCAAGCGACCCAAATAAGGTTGCCTCCTTAAAAAACCCTCCCAAGAAAAACCCAAAGGGAAAAACCTTGGGGAAGGAAAAAAGGGTACAACCCTTACTTGGAGATCCCTCCATGATTCAAACAAATATTGGGGATCTTCCATTTATCAAGTAAATTACGCGAACCGGGAGAAACCTTTCTGAATTTAAACGTAACAAGCTTCAGCCACACCATAGATAGAATAACATCAAAAATTTAAGGCACCATAGAAATCTGTTTGTTAAACAATCTAGCATTTCTCTCACGCCATAAGTAGTAAGACGTAGCTCAAACAAGCAAGCGCGCGATGATACTAGTTACATTCTTTCTTCGAGATAAAGAAATAAGATGATTGGAAACATCACCAAGATGATGTGAAACACCCTCCATATCTTCTTTATCACGAACACGAGACCAAACCTGTGTAGAAATAGGACACTCAAAAAATAAATGTGAATGTGAGTCACGAACCATACTACACATAGGGCAAACAAGGAGGTCTAAATAAACATTCGGACCATCATCCCACTGACGAAGACGGTCTTGCGTTTCCAGCTTCTGCTTAACAACTAACCACATGTGAAACGCAAACCTCGGGATACATTGAGGAAACCAAACAATATCATACCAATCCACCTCAGCAACTCTAACCCGAATAGAATTCCAAACACCCGTAACCGAGAAATTCCCCATATTCCCCAAACTATCACGCCATAACAAAACATCATTATTTGAATTAAGCAGAGGGATAGGGAGTTAACCAGCTACGGAAATTTGATTGACCAGTCATTAGGCCAACACTAATTACCATCAAGTATAAGATCACTAACCTTAGAGTACAAATTAAAACCAGCGCGATGAATTTCTCTAGGAGTTATGAAATTCTACAACGTGCATATGTCATGCCATTTATCAAACCATGCAGACGTTGTAGCACTATTATTAACCTCACTCCATACAAAAGCACGAATAGAGGGACGAATTTGAAACAATTTCCGCCAACACCAACTCATATTCCCAATGCATGGAACGTCCCAGAAATTCCTCCGTTTGAGCTTATAAGATTGGATCCATTGCACCCAAAGAGAATTTTTAGACGTTAAAATACTCCAAACATGCGTAACCATAAGGGAAATATTAAAATCCTCAAGGCTTCGAATACCAAGCCCACCCTCAAGTTGAGGTTTACAAACCACATCCCAAGCAACCCTAGCCTTAACCCTTGTCGTCGCACCATAGCACCATAGGAATCATCGCATAAGTTTTTCAAAATCATATATAATCCGCATTGGGAGGATAAAAACAGAAGACCAGTATATATGCATAGATGAACATAATTAAAAGATAAATAAAAATAAAAGATGAAGGTTTTTGATGATAACGAACACGTGATGTGAAAAGATTTAAGATCACGAACACGATCCACCCAATATCAATGATCAAAATCAAACAAACACCCTTGGTGTCTTGTATAGCCGGCGGAAACAAGGAGGAAGGAAGGAGATAGAGGTTTTAAATTTTCTAAAAATTCTGTAGAATGAAAGTTCTGTGTTTTACTTTTGTTTAGTTAACAAAAAACAAATGGGTTTGGGCCCCCTCTTGCTCCCTTGTCTGCGGCCCCTAAGCCCAAAGGGCTTCCAGGGATTTGTTCGTGTTTAATTATTTTACGTGTTCGTTTGCATGATTAAATGTTCGTATTGGTTCGTGTTTTAATATTCATGATATATATATATTATACGTAATACTTGTTTATTATGTAATAATATATAATACGTAGTTCACATGTTCATATTTTTATGTTCGAGATCATATGCTCGTGATTATAATTATTATAGTTAATAATTATCGTGTATTACCACGTACTTAATAATTATTGTGCGCTAACAGGTACGTAATTTCTGAATTTAATATTCGTGACACGTGTACATGACATAAATGGAAAGTTTTTATTGGTTCATATATATACATAGTGTACTATTCATGGCATTTATATGCGGGTTTTACAACTCTTCCCCTCTAAAAAGAATAATTCGTCCTCGAATTATAGATAACTTAGACTGAAAGAGGAACGTACCCGAATCAAAACTTGAAATGAGGGTATGAAGTCCGGATAGACTCCTCTGTCTCCCAAGTGACTTCCTGCTCGGGTATGATCCATCCAAAGGATTTTAACGAATGGAATCGTCTTCTTCCTCATGACTCGTTCCTATGGATCAAGAACTCGTCCGGGTTCCTCGATGAAGGTAAGATATTCACGAATCTGTTCAAGTGGATACTGAACCATGTGAAGGGGATGATACGTGTACCCTCTGAGTAAGGAGTAAGGACACATGGAAAATGTCATGAACGTGAGAAAGCTAAGAAGGTAACGCTAAATGATACGATACTTCACCGACTCGCTCGATGATATCAAACGGTCCGATGAATCGAGGACTGAGTTTTCCTTTAATTCCAAAACGTCTAATACCACGTGCTGGTGATACCTTAAGAAAGACATGATCTCCCACGTTGAAATGTAAATCCCTACGATGCTTGTCGGCATAAGTCTTTTGACGTGCACGAGCTTCTTGCAGTTTCGCCCTAAATACAATGACCTTCTCGTTGGTCAACTCTATCATCTCCGGGCCTTCAAAGGTTCGCTCACCAACCTGATACTAGCAGATTAGGGCGCGACACTTCCTGCCATACGACATCTCAAATGGTGCACACTTGATGCCGGCGTGCCAACTGTTGTTGTATGCAAACTCTATCAAGCATATATAATCGTCCCAATATCCTGTCCATTCTAACGCACATGCTCGAAGCATGTCTTCTAATGTCTAAATGGTTCGCTCCAACTATCCGTCTGTTTAAGGATGAAAAGTCGTGCTAAGCTTAAGTTTGGTACCCCAAGCTTTCTGCAGACTCCTCCGAAATTGCGAAGTAAACCGAGGGTCTCTGTCCGAGATGATACTGGATGGAGCACCATGAAGTCTCATGATCTCCTTCTTATATGTGTCAGCCAATTTGCTAACTTGATCATCTTTCCGGATTGGTAAGAAATGAGCTGACTTGGTAAGTCGATCAACGATAACCCAAATTGCATCATGCTTCCTCTTGGTCTGCGGAAGTCCGGTGACAAAATCCATGGTGATCTTGTCCCACTTCCACTCTGAAGTGTCTAATGGTTGTAGCAAACCACTATATCGTTGATGCTCTATCTTAACCTGCTGGCAGGTAAGACATTTAGAGACATAGGTAGCAACATCCTGTTTCATACCACTCCACCAGAAATACTGCTTGATGTCGTGGTACATCTTGGTTGAACCAGGATGAATAGAGAATGGGGAGCTCTGAGCTTCAGCCAATAACGTTTCCCTGAGTGTAAGATCATCAGGAACACAAAGTCTAGTGCCCTGCCGTAACATACCATCGTCATCTAACCAAAACTTTGTCTACTGCTCTAAGTTCTCTATGATTGCCCAAATTTCACCATCATCCTTCTGAGCTTCCTTGATCCTAGAAAGTAAGTCAGGCTCCACTCTAAGATTAGCCCAGTAGCCATGATGTCCACATACCATGATCTTAATATATAGTCGCTCCAATTCTCGTATAATCTCTTCCTCTATCTGAATGTCGTTGATCATACCCGACTTCCTACTAAGAGCATTTTCCACTACATTCACCTTGCCGAGATGATACTACAGATTAATGTCATAATCCTTCAACAGCTCTAACAACCTTTTCTGCCTCATGTTCAGTTCACGCTGAGTGAAGATATATTTTAGGATCTTGTGATCTCTGAAGATATCACATGATTCGCCATACAAGTAGTGCCTCCATATCTTCAATGCAAAAACAACTGCTGCAAGTACCAAGTCATGCGTAGGGTAGTTCTCCTCATAAGGCTTAAGCTATGGTGATGCGTAAGCAATCACTTTCCCATGTTGCATGAGAACACAACCAAGTCCCTTCCCTAAAGCATCATTGTAGATTTGAAATCAACCTATACCAGATGGGAGAGTAAGAATCGGTGCAGATACCAGCCACTGCTTTAGGTCTTCAAAGCTCTTCTCTCTTTCTTCAGTCCAGACGAATTTCTCCCTTTTCCGCATCAGTTTGGTCAATGGCAGTGATAATCGGGAAAAGTTCTCTACGAACCTACGGTGGTAAACAGCTAAGCCTAGAAAGCTGCGAACTTCAGTCGCAGATGTGGATCTTGGCCATTTGGTAATAGCCTCAACCTTTGTAGGATCCATGTTTATTCCCTCCACGGATACTATGTGGCCTAGGAACGCCACTTTACTCAACCAAAATTCGAATTTGGAGAACTTGGCATATAACTGCTTCTGGCGAAGTATCTGTAATACTGTACGAAGATGGTCTTCGTGTTCCTCCTTTGACTTAGAGAAAATCTGGATGCCGTCAACAAAGACAATGAAGAACTTGTCCAGAAACCCATGGAAGATACGGTTCATCAAGTCCATGAAAACTGATGGAGCATTGGTAAGGCCAAATGGCATGACTACAAATTCGTAGTGTCCATAACATGTACGGAAAGCAGTCTTGGCGATAACCCGCTCTTTCACCCGTAACTGATGATAGCCCGACCTTAGATCAATCTTGGAGAAATGTTTGGCCCCTTGGAGTTGGCCAAGCAGATCATAGATGCGTGGCAAAGGATATCGATTCTTGATGGTGATCTTATTAAGCTCACGATAATCAATGCAGAGACGTATACTGTCGTCCTTCTTCTTTACGAATAAAATCGGTGCATCCCATGGAGATGCACTAGGTCAGATGAAACCTCGTTCCAAAAGTTCCTACAGTTGTTCCTTTAACTCCTTAAGCTCTATGCGTGCTATGCGATAAGGAGCCTTGGAAATTGGCTCAGCTTCTAGAATGAGCTCAACATTAAACTCTACCTCACGAGCAGGTGGTATGCCCGAAAGTTCTTCTAGAAACACGTCGGGAAATTTTGACACGATCGGCTGATTCTGGATAGATGGAGATTCAGCCTCCATATCATGTACAGTAGCTAAGTAGCCCTCGAAACCATGCGACAGTAATGCACGTGCTTGTAAGATTGAAATTATTTCTACAGACCTTCCGGGTATAAAACCGTTATGAATGTAGTCTGGTGCGTTTACATCACCGAAGATGACCCGATATGAATGGCATTCAATGGTGGCGTGATGTTTGAATAGCCAGTCCATGCCTAATATCATGTCGAAATCGCACATGTCCAATGGAAGTGCGTCAACTGGACGTATTTTGTCGTCAAACTCGAGGGGAAGACTCTTGTACCCATGTGTGATGCGTACAGAGTCTATTAAGGGCGTGGAAATGTTTAGGACATTTTCTAATGGCATAGGGGTTATCCTAACACTCTTGGCATAAACATTAGATATGACCGAATGAGTAGCACCCGTGTCAAATAAGACACATGCAGCTTGACCATACATATACAAGATTCCAGTGATGGTACATGTTGACTTGTTGGCCTGATCACGCGAGGTCGTGTACACCCGTCCAGTAGTAGGAGGCGGCTTGGAGTCGGCATATCTAGAAGTGCCCTCTATCTCACCCTTACGAAAATCCTTCATGCGATGGTCTGACTAGCCACACTTGAAGCAAGCATCGCTATCACGGCGACACGACCCTGGGTGCCTGCGGTTGTACGTAGTGCAGAGAGGGTGAGTATACCCTTCAACATGTGCCCTTGCTGGCTGGGAGCCTGTTCAGAAAAGTATATGTAAGACATGGTTAATGGGTACAAACAGGACAATGCAGAAAATCGTAAGACATAATACCAGATGTAGCTGCATGGTTGGGCTCTGAACCTCTGCGGTCCTGCTCCTTTCCGTTGTCATTATTCCTGGTAGTAGATTGCTGAAGTGTTAGAATTATGAATCATAAAGCATGTAACATAAGAAATGAGTAAGTTTAAGGACCTGCTGCTGTTGGAGTTGTTAGCGTTGTTACGGTAATTGTCATTACTGCCACGCCTATCCAAAGCAGAACGGTCTTGGGACTGACCGTTACCCTTGTGCTGACTCTGCTGTTGAGTGGCCAGTTGGGACCGGTCCCTAGTCTTCTACCTGAAAGATGAAAATATATAAAGAAAGATAAATATTTGGATAGTAATGAATGACATGAAATGATCACCACTGAATGACGAATGTACCTTTTTCGGGTGTTTCTGTCTCTCCAAACTCGTCCCTCTCTTGCAGCATCTCTAACTTACGGGTTGCATCTGCTACTTGTGCCACAGTATTGAATGTTGCACACACCAAGTTATCAGCGATAGATGTGCGAAGAGCCCAGCGAAAGTGATACGCTTGCTCCTCTGCAGTCCCAGCTGTTGAGCCAAGGAATCCAGCCAAACGAAGAAACTTCTGCATGAACTCATTGCTGTTTTCGCCAGCTCTCTACATAATCTCAAGATACTCCCTCTTAAGCTTATCCTACTCAGCTTTTGGGAAGAACTCTCCCATAACCAACTCCTTTAACTGTGGCCAAGTCAAGCCAGCCACCCAATCGTCGCCTCCCTCCGACAGTTTCACTACCTTCCACCATGCAAGCATGTTCCTTTCAAACTTGTAACAAGCTAAACTTGCCTTAAAGACAGGGTCGCATCCCATCGCGTCAAAGATCTTCTCAATGTGAGCTAGCCAACTCTCAGCCTCATCGGGGCTGTCAGTCTCCTCGAAGGACCTCAGACGCTGCTTATTGAATCGCTCCAGCCATGTGATCAGTGTAGCTGGAGGTGGAGGAGGAGGATTCTGATGTTGGTGCTGGTGCTGATTGTTGGCAGCTTGCACCTTGGCCCGAATTTCATTCCTCAGTTGAGGAAGCATGGTCTGAATAGCAGCTTGAACTGCTGCATTCAGTTGCTCTTGTTCACGTGTGAGAACCATCTGACAGTATAAAACAAAATGCATGATTAAATCGATTAAAACATATTATATATACATTAAAAAATATGCATATAAACATGAAAAAAATTTATGCATGAAGAACAGTGTATGAATGAATGATAATGAAATGACATGGGTTTGGGTGAACGACTATGGGTCAGTTCACTTAAACAAAATGACATGAAGAGGATAAACATCTATGGGTCGGTTCATCAAAACAAAATGATTCGATTAAAAACACATGCGACTAAATATGGCCAGTCCTGTACCAACCATTACTTAGTCAAAATTACTACAGCAATGATACATGAATAAATGCATGAAAACAACTGTCAGTTCTAAGAAGACCATGGTGATTACCCACTAATCACATGTCATGTTTTAAGAGCCTACATGTCGAAGCCTTGGCTCTAATAGCATAATTGTAACACCCAATTTTGGTAAATGGAATATCATAGGTAATATAACGTGTCATCAAAGCATGCAAGGTAAATGTCCAAACAATTTAAATGACCATGAATGGAAATACCGGAAACAAACATCGGTAGTCCAAGTATAAGCTCAACACACATGAATATAAGTACTGAAATGAGAAAAGGACTTAACAATGTCCAATGAAATAAAGTAACGTAATGTATGGAAAATGCAAAAAGTAATGAAGGCTAGATAGCTTCCAATCCGTATGCATACACTCTTAAAGTCTACGAGCATCATTGAGTACCTGCCGTTTGGGAACATGAAAGGAAAACGGCTGAGCATAACGCCCAGTGAACGGATATACAAGTATAGCATGAAATGACGTAAGCATAAAAGACTAATAGCAGCGGAAATTTATAAGTTCTAGATAACCTGGAACATGTTCATAAAACTGGTTTTATAGTTTGAAAAGACTTATGTTTTTATATGAAAATTGTATTAACTAGCCAATAGCCCATATAGGTCATGAGGTTCCACCGTACATGAATACTTGGAGGGGAGACCTCATCATGCAATTAGAGGGGTTGCCTCTAATTAGTTAGTCTGGGTAGGAGGGATCAACTCCTTGTGAAGGATGTAAGTCACACATCGCATTCACCATGAAAATCCTGTAAAAACATGTAACTAGGATGCACCCATACGCCCACATGATAATATAAATATATGGCCAAAACTAAAAAGGGACGCCATGAGCAATCACTCCACCGTGGGGAAGTCATAACATTGGTGCCTCCAGTTTTATGGTTATGGTACCTCCATAACTAGGTGACACTGGTCATGCATGTATATGGCTTAGGCATTTAAAACTAACATAAGTAATCAAACATATAAAACATACACTTGGAAAAAAGTTGGCTGCAAAGGAGGAATCCTAATAAGGAAAGAATGTCCATACTAAAGGACGGAAAATCCGTACCTTGTGTCCAGTGAACGAGGAAAGATGAAAGGATGAATAGTCCTA
Organism: Glebionis coronaria; assembly: GCA_025667525.1. Taxonomy (NCBI): domain Eukaryota; kingdom Viridiplantae; phylum Streptophyta; class Magnoliopsida; order Asterales; family Asteraceae; genus Glebionis; species Glebionis coronaria. Next base: position 373,385,558 of record CM046878.1, read on the forward strand.
CTCCGACCTCACTAATGCTACATAAAAAGGGACATGTATAAGTCTTCTGAAGACTGAGTACGTTACTGGTTATATCATGTTCTTAGCTTGTTTTATATGTCCTTGTCTTGTTTTACGGTTTTAAATGATATACTGTATTAATCATGTATTTCATGTATTATTCTTGTATTATTATACTTGTTTTGTAATAATAAGTAACTTTCTAAAAATAGCAGGTTTCCAAAAATAGAAAGTTTCCAAAAATAGAAAGTTTCCAAAAATAGATCAGTTTCTAAAAGTAGAATTTTTCTAAAAATAGAAAGTTTCTAAAAATAGTAAGTTTCATGAAATAGAAAGTTTCTATATTTAGAAATAAACTCGATTAATAAGCTAAATAATATAAGCTAATGTTTACTGGTTAGAAATCATAAGTCATGTAATAATAGTATAGTTTATTAATTAAATGTCATGGTAATTTAATAAACTATAGGTTCATGATTTAGTTAAATAAAGCATGATTTAATTAAATTAAGACATATAAGATACTTAGGTTAATCATGTATTAATAATTTATTAACTATAACCTAAGTCATGATTTATTAAATAATTATAAGTCCATGTTTTAATAATTAATTAATAACTATAATCTAAATTAAATAACAAAATATTTAGGTTAAAAAATGTATTATTTATTAAAAATAAATATAACCTAAGTCCATGATTAAATTAAATTAAATATTAGTCATGTTTAATTAATTTAATTTTTCCTTGTAAAAATATACCTTTTAAAAATAATCCCATGCCCGAACCCGTGTTTTAATATAACCCGAAACATAAACCATGCCAAAACAGCCCGACTGTGGCTAACCCGATCTAGCCGGTTGTAACACCCCGGGTAGGGTCCAAATATGCGGAAATATCCACGGAGATGTCACAAGGGTGGATCGATAACATATAGTCCATAGAGCATAAGATAATAGTTAGTCAAATCAGATTACATGTTTATTTAAACAAATAAATAAAAATTGTACAAGACAGTAGGTGATTGTTTTTGTTTCCCAAATAGAACCCCTAACGAGTCCTATGATGCAGATTTCTAAGATGCTGGAGACCATGCACACACCACGTACTAACTTCATTTTCCTGTGCAAAACATACTAACGGGGGTCAACATAAAGTTGGTGAATTTACAGATTTTAATCAATTAATTAGTTTGGACATACAATAATAATAGAAGTAGTAATGCACAAAGCATTCTTACTAAAATGTAAATAACATTTGTTTATTATTAGAAACTGAAGCTTAACCCTATAGTCCTCAACAGATGAGGACGTAGTGTCTTACAAAAAGACACCCATTCCAGTTCCAACATGGTATAAGTCTGTTGTCCCGGCCAAGGCACAGTGAGCATGACTCACCCAAACGGGAATGGTCAATCCCTAATAGATCTATTTATAACATTCGGGCGATTTACAACAATTTAACAGTTTCAATAATAATCAATCATAATCAAGTTTATACAATCCAGTTATGTCCAATATATGTTTGCATATTTTCTTTCCCAAAAAGGGAAAGATTTATCAAAGTTTATATGGGGCTGTAAAGTCACCTGGGAGTAGGCAATTGCTGTTTAATACGAATATCCAATTAAAGCTCACGCCAAAGTTATGCCTAATCAAATAGTACAGTCTTAATAGATAGTACAAAGAACATATATGTATGCTTATACAGATTTTAGTCAGTTCATTTAGGCTACGATATTTATCTAAATAATCGTAGTTCAAGTATCAACAATATTCTTTCGGACTTATTTATATAAGTTTCATTTCTAAGTAAACATAAAATGTTTAATTATTAATATCAGTTTGCTTACATGTAATAATACTCATTCAATCTTACAATTAAGTTTTACATTTAAGTAAACATAAAAGAAAATGTTTCACTTAAAATATTAATCTATGTTTATAGTACTTGTATCAATAACATGCAATTAAATTTATAACCAAGTTCTATATTTAAGTAAACATAAGGGGTTTTACTTATAATATATTTACGTAGTAACATTTAATTTAATTAACGTTCATATAATTTTATTTCTTAAAAGTATATGAGTACATGTATTAATAATACATATTCATCTTGTTTATACAATTTATTTTGTAAAGCAAATATAAAAAAATATTTTATAAAAACAAAATATATTATTTTATTTAACTCTAAAGTTTTCATAAATTATTTAATATTTATAAAATAATTTATTTATCAACAACTTAAGTTTATACATTAATCCTTATGATCTAGACTTTTAATTATGTTTTATTATAATTAAAATAGATTTTAGGGTCAGGGCTTGTTAATGTTTCGGAACATGGCAAAACTAGTCCCTCCATATTTTTAAACAAGTAAACTTTCGGGTTAGTACACATTTGGTACCTAGGGCTTGTTTAAGTTTCGGCTTATGACAGATTTAGTGCCCCCTAGTATTATCTAGGTTTTGTAACTTTACTAAAATGACAAAACAGCCCCTAGGGCTTCTTTAAGTTTTGGACTATTGCTAAAATGGTCCTTAGGGTTTTAAAATGAAAAAATAACTTTTAGAAACTTCCCAAAATGGTCCCTAGGGTTTAATTTGCTACGGATGGTATTTATTAAACCCTTACATTTTTAGTCCTTGTGTTTATTTATTTATCAAAATAAGTTTCATAAGTTACGGTTTTAGTCTTTAAGTTTCATAAATTGTCATTTTAATCCAAAAAGTTTTTATAAGTTATAATATATTATAAAAAATTTTATTTAAACATTTAACCTTATATGAGCTCATTCAAATGGGTCAAAGTATCTAATGGGCCATATAATGGGCCTAATTATATTTTAAGTTTACAAATATTGTTGAATGGGCTTATTTACATTTTTAAGTCCATTAATTAATTAAATGGTCCTAAGCATATTCTTAAGATTTATTAAGATTGGTCAAATGGGCTTATTGGGCTCATTAAGCCTTGGATTACATTTTATGGGCTTAAATAGTCCATTAACAGTAATTTACATTTTATGTAAGTTTTAACTTAGGATAATCTTATAAGCTTACTATTAGCTTATTCATAATTAGTTTTAAATCTAAAATAAAAGAATAAAGCTTATAGTTGTTTTATATGATGTTCCAAATTAGATCTAGGTGTGTTACAAAGTTGCATGCAAGTCATAAGCCCTTTTTGGAGCTTATAACCCACGGCTATTATTAGTTATAGCTTATTAAGATGAGTTTAAACTTGTTTTAAGGTTACATGTACTTATATGTGTTCCAAAATAAGATCTAACTATGTAAAAATCAAGTAAACAAGTCACAAGTCCAAAATGAGATCTAAACTATGTTTAGACCTAAAAATCAATCATAGATCCATGTACACTTATATATAGTCCATGGCTATATTTCTAAATCTTGGTATTTCTAAGATGAACACTTTAGCTAGTTTTAAGTCTTGTAAATATTTACAAAAATACAACATAATTATCTAGGTTACATACATGTTCCCAAGGTTACCATTATTCCAAGAAAACTACCTATAGCCCACGGCTATATTGTTTTCTCCCAAGATTCCCATAAGATTTTATAAGCTTGTTTTATGTTTATCATACTCAAGTTAACTCTATCATTAGATCTACGGTTTACATAAGCATGCATGTACATCTAACCCATTTTAGGTCATATATAACCCACGGCTACATATATACACATAAGTTATATTTTTTGATTTTTAATATTCCATTTAACATGTAACATTTCATATTCCATTATTAAAACTAAGTAGACAAATCATATGGTCACCACTAAATTCAGCCGTGACCTTTAAGGTCATGGTTTTCATGATCTTTAAGTTGCACAAGTTCATTTCATGAGATCTATGGTTATTGGTTAACCAAAGTCCCATAGACAAGATTTATAACTCATGAAAGGTTTAGATTTATAAAAGGTTAAGTTTAAAACATAACACATAAGTCATAAGTTTCTTATTCAAGGATCTTAAATCATGAACATGATTTGTATAAATATGCCATGACCTATAAGGGTCGTAGCTTTATCAAATCTTGATGTTAACATATTATTTACTTGTGTTTATAGATGTATGATGATGCATGCATAAAGAAATGAAAGATTATGATGTGTATACCTTTCTTGCCTAAATGTTATCAAGGAAGATCTATATGCACTAGGATATTAGAGATCTAATCTAGTTGATGAAGAAAATCCTAAACATAAGCCAAGTTGTGGCCTACAGATTCGGCTAGGACTTGATAGTATGATTCCAAAGATGGTGATACTACTAAATGATTAGTAGTAATGAAGAAGAAGACAATAACTAGTAAAGTTTATGTGTTCTTGGATGCATTCGTATGATTTGAGAGAGAAAGAAGATGAGAGAAAAATGAGATTAGATTTGCATGTGTTTATGAGAAGTGTGTGTGTTTTTGGCTTAAGGAAGAAAGAGAAAGGGCAAGGCAAAAGTCATGATTGTCTTGGTAAAAACACTTGTGCCAAGTGTAGGCTTTTGTGTTTCCCATGCATCTCTTCTCCTTCCACATACACCTTGGTAAGATAAATTGTGCCAAGTGTCATCTCTTTCCTTTTCAAGGCGACTCTTTTTCTTCCACCTAAGGTGGGGTGCCGGGTTAAGCTAACCAAAAAGAGAGGGTGGGCTTGTGTGGGCTTGTGTTGGGCTTAACACAAAGAGTACATGATATTGGGCTAGTCCAAGAAGGTTTTGGAGTGCCTAAAATGTGCATACATATATATATGGCTATATTACACATGGTGGAGCATATTTTCCAATCTTTGTTAAGTGTTGTTTACCCAATGTGGGTTATGTATTTTTACTACTTGTTTTGGGTACATAGTTTACATAGTCAAACTTATTATAACAAGTATGTATGTAAAAGTATATGTGCACATTGGACAAGTTCACACATGAATTATAGACATATAATACATGAATTTGTGTTCCAAGATTTGATGGGTGAAATTTCATTACATAAAATCATGGTAAAATCATGGATTTTACAGCACCACCTCGTTATTTTAACTTTGTCCTTAAAGCTATTAAAAACGTAGTTATCTCTTAAGTGAAGATGTTTTAAGTATGATTTGTTTCAGATTCTCTCTCAAGTACGGATGGCGGCATGAATGCGAAGTGTTCTACACCTAGGTTATTCTTATACGCCTGATTTGGCATTAAGGGAAGCTTCCGTCATTGTAAGTGAACGGAAGAGAATGCAAAGAGATTTTCTATCCAGGTTGCACTATTCATCCAATTGAGCAGTAGAAGAGATTACTGCTATGGTCGGATAGGAGTAATGCAAAGAGATCTTTATTTGGATCGCATTGTACATCCGATTGAGCAGTAAAGGAGACTGCTGCTGTGGATGGATAGGAAAGGAATGCAAAGATATCTTTACCTGGATCGCACTATACATCCGATTGAGCAGTAAAGGAGACTAATGTTGTGGATGGATAGGAAAGGAATGCAAAGAGATCTTTATCTGGATCGCACTATACATCCGATTGAGCAGTAAAGGAGACTGCTGCTGTGGATGGATAAGAAAGGAATGAAAATAGATCTTTATCTGGATCGCACTATACATCTGATTGAGTAGTAAAGGAGACTGCTGCTGTGGATGGATAGGCGCGGACTGCTTAACGGGGTCGCGGCTATACCCTTCTAGGGTTTGTGAGAAGACCAATGGCGTTGTGGATTTGGTTAGGAGGACAAATCCATTGCATATGGTTTTTGATATGAGGAGGACACGCCAACATGTTTCATACACTGGGGAATCTGGGGATGCACTATTTCTACATCCTTTTCATGGATGAGATACTGGTTATATCTCCACACCCGATTTTGAAAAATTGGGGTTGAAGGTAAAACAAAACATTTTAACTATAACCCCTCCTACATCAACAGTTTTTAAGAACGAACTTAAAATTATACCTCAAGTTTGTGGGATACCAACATCAATTATTGGTGCTAAATTTTCTACCCAACAAGGAGGTTAAGATTGTCGTTGATGGTGATTGCGTAAGAAGTTGCAAAGAATCGGCTTCCTTCGCCGTGAGGCTGAGCGAGAGGGGCACAGAAAAAAAGTACCTCAAATGGTGGAAATAAAAGAAGATACCAAGAATAAAGATGTGCGCGCCTTGCAGGGTGTCGTAACAAGGGTCATGCATTCAGTATTACTAGTACAAAATTTGTACAAATTCTGACTTCTAAAGAGAGGAATTCTCATCTTCCAGCGTCTAGTGGGTGATGGTATTGTCGAACTAATTGGACCCGAAGAGGAAAGAGGGATGTCCAAAAACATAGGACATTCAACATCTCCTTACGGGGGATGTCAAACATAGACCTACAAAGTACACCCATTGTGAGTTGGATGTGCCTTTCAGGTTTAGGGTTGCCTAGGTGGCGGAAGTAACCCTACAAAATACACCCATTGTGAGTTGGGTGTATCCTTCAGGTTTAGGCAGGGAAGAAACAGGTTAGGGAAATGGGATATTCTCGGACCAAATATCCTTTAGCCCGTTGGTGCTAGAGATGACACTAAATCTAGTGTTAACTATATCGGGGTTATGGCTCCCCAGTATAATCAAGGTTTCATCTCACCAAGGTACACAAACCCATTTTTGGTTATATAGGATAATTGCACGATGCTTGCTAGTCAATTTGTGCAAATAACGACATCAAAGTTATCAAGGCTTTCTAGGATCTGATTGGTGTAAAATGGCTGATTTGGAAAGTTTTTAAGGGACAACCTTGGATGTTGGTGTTTAACTATCATAACTTTTCCATCGATTATTCCACCATATAATGGGAGTCTAGAACTATCGGAGGGATTTCCATTACCTTACTAAATTTAGCAGTTGTAGTGCTTTGGTCTACACATAATCAAGGTTTCATCTCACCAAGGTACACAAACCCATTTTTGGTTATATAGGATAATTGCACGATGCTTGCTAGTCAATTTGTGCAAATAACGACATCAAAGTTATCAAGGCTTTCTAGGATCTGATTGGTGTAAAATGGCTGATTTGGAAAGTTTTTAAGGGACAACCTTGGATGTTGGTGTTTAACTATCATAACTTTTCCATCGATTATTCCACCATATAATGGGAGTCTAGAACTATCGGAGGGATTTCCATTACCTTACTAAATTTAGCAGTTGTAGTGCTTTGGTCTACACATGTATCAAACAAGATAGATGCATATCATTGGTTTAGTAAGAACGTACCAGGTACGGTGTTGGAGCCTGGATTTGCTGGGGCATTGCGAGCCATGTACACTTGCAAAGGAGTTCCCTTGTTGTCCTTCTTCTGGTTGGCCCACTTGGGACAATCAGGTCTCACGTGCCCAGGGGTTCCACACTCGTAACATACCACAGCTTTCTTCGGTCCGCTACTGTTCCCACCAGTGGGGTTTCGGTTTCCCTGTTGCCAACTTCCACTCCCTCGTGCGTTGGACTTGCCCTTGTTGCTGTTTCCAGGATTGGTGTTGGGTCGACCTGAGGTAGCAACATTTGTTGGACAATCGCGAGCAAAATTGCCTTGTTGGCCACACTTGTAGCATCCTTGGCATTGTCCTCCTGCAACATGATGGTAGTTGCACTTTGAACACTTAGGCTTTGTTCCTGAGTAGTTCTTAGTGCGGGTTGTGGGAGTAGCGTCATCTGCTTGCCCAACGTTTTGCTTTTTGAAAGGCTGTTGGTGCTGGCTACGAGATTTTTCATCGGATTTCCTCTTGTTTTCTGTTTGCCTCTCGGATAGATTGCGGGCTCGTTTATTGATCAGCTCAGTTGCAAATTCCAAGGTACCTTCAACCGTGGTGGGTCGTGAAGCTAGAACACTATCATGAATGTTGTCAGGGAGTCCGCTGACATACTTTTCAATCTTGTCACTACTTAGAGGAAACATTCTGGTGTACATCAAGCTTAACTCTTGAAATCTTTGGTTGTACCAAATGATATCATTGTTCTTACACTTGAGATCCCACAGCTCGACTTCCAACTTCTTCATTTCTCCTCTGGGACAATACTTCTTAGTCATTCTTTCCTTGAGGTTGGCCCAAGTGAGAGTATAAGCAGCGTCATGTCCAAGGATAGCGACCATAGAGTTCCACCAGGTAAGGGCACTCTCGAGTAAGGTGCACGTAGCAAACTTAACTCGGTTCTCTTCAACACAACCACTGATGCGGAAGACTGTCTCTAGTCTTTCAAACCACTGCATCAATTCAACAACTCCTTCTTTTCCTCGGTAGTATGAGGGTTTGCATTTTAAGAAATCGGGGTAAGAACAACCCCTGTTGAATTCGTTTCTGTGCATGTTGTGGTTTTGTTCATTGCTCACATTAGCTTCTCTGGCTGCCGTAGCTGCCGTAATGCCTTCACTAATCATCTCTCTGAGTTGAGCAGTGGTACCATTATGAGTAGCTTCGAGAACTTCAGTGTTAGTGGTGTTGGAAGTGGTTGCATTATTGGGGTTTGATCGCATAAGCACCATTTGTCTATAATCATACACAAAATGAGATTATTAGTTCAAACGTTAGTACAGTTTTTATATTATTTGCAAGAGATGATTTCATGCGTAAAATTCATAACAAGTTTGGATAACCTGTCAGGATTTCATAATATAATACTTTGCACAACAGATATAACATAAGAGAATGATTTCATGCAAATTTCCATAAGGAATTAAACATTCATCGAGCATATCAAATCTGGGAAAGAGACTTAGCTAGCCTTGTCCTGGGTAGTGGTACACATTCTCTTAAGTACATCAAATCCAAAAATACATGCCAGAAAAAGAGAGGTACGACATAAGGATACATCACCAAAAGCTTGAAAAGAAATAAAAGTATGAAGGTCTTATAACATGATAGCCAAGATACAGCCCGTATGCTTGTCATGATGTACAAGAAGTCCGGTACATCTATACTAGTCCTGCCTAGATGGTCCACTAGGTAAGGCTGGTGCTGATGAAGCTGGTGGAGCTGCAGATGCTCTTCGGGAACCCGGTAATGTCTGAATCGTCGCTCGGGTCTCCTTGAGCACATGGAATGCTGTCAGCAAATGGGTCCGGAGTCTATTGGTGGCTCCTCGGAGATGAGTCATCTCTGCAGTAGTCCTGTCATGTCGGACGGTGGCAAGATCACAAAAGATACACAACGATTGCTCCTGAGCTGATAGGGTCGTATGGGTCTGATGCTGAGGACCCTCCATGACCTGAATACGTTGGTGAAGATGACGGTTTTCCTCTATGAGCCACTTCAAGGATTTATCAGTCTTGGCCGGGACATCCTTAGTAGTCTGGGCTTCTCTCCTCATGCTGCGGGAGAAAGTGTCAATACGATCAGGGATGATGGTGTGGCCTTGTCGACCGGCTATCACTAGGCTGTGGAGGTCCAATATCTCCTTCTCCTGGCGTGCAGCCAGTGTGGCAATCTGAGCCTGAACGAAATCGACACGTCTTGCTCTGGAGCCTTCCCCGGTCTCATAAGTGGAGACGGGTACGGACCCGGAGAAATAACCCGATGATAAGAATGGAGGCACGGAAGATGTTAGGCTAGGAAGAACCTGGTCCTCCTCCTTAGAGGTCGGGGCCAGTATAGCTGATGCGGAGATAGGAAATGAGTCTTCTTGGAATACAGCTTCGATAGTTAGGTCATCCTCTAAATCCGAGGCTGACAACCATCCATACTGCGTTGATTATGGAGATGAACGAATAACTGGAGTAGGAGTTGCCATGGGTAGAAGAGTCGAGGATGCGGTAGGCGGAGTCATGGTGCTCTGAAATAGTATTATTTTAAGTTTGAAGTAAGTATAGGCTTACAAACAAAGTACAATATTATTTTAGATTACATGCTTTATGAAATAGATCCCTCTTTGAACAATTATTATAATGTTTTAAGGTTACAAATATTAATACTTATACATATATATGTATTATCATGTAAGTAGTTCATTTATCAATTTGTAAGTGTGAATTTTAGTTTAACATTACTCATATTCTCATTTCAGTAATTTTTTACTATGTGGTGCAAAATTTTAAAGTTTAGCACGTCTAACATATAGCAATATCTCACTAAACAGTATTAATAATCAAGTTTAGTAAACATATATATATATATATATATATATATATATATATATATATATATATATATATATATATATATATATATATATATATATATATATATATATATATATATATATATATATATATATATATATATATATATATATATATATATATACAATTAGTTCACATAGCATAAAATGCCATAAGATCTATATGCTTAATTAATACGGTCCCAAAATAAAATCCCAAAAACATTTTTATAAGTTATAGTCCAGTTTTAAATTAAAAAATCATTTTATTTGTATTTTATTTAAAAATTTATCTGGTTCTCTATAACTAATGCTCTGGTACCATTCTCAGTGACACCCCAGGTAAGGTCAAAATATGCGGAAATATCTACAGAGATGTCACAAGGGTGGATCGATAGCATATAGTCCATAGAGCATAATATAAAAGTTAGTCAAATCAGATTACATGTTTATTTAAACAAATAAATAAAAATTGTTTTAAACAAGACAGTAGGTGATTGTTTTTGTTTCCCAAATAGAACCCCTGACGAGTCCTATGATGCAGATTTCTAAGATGCTGGAGACCATGCACACACCACGTACTAACTTCATTTTCCTGTCCAAAACATACTAACGGGGTTCAACATAAAGTTGGTGAATTTACATATTTTAATCAATTAATTAGTTTGGACATACAATAATCATAGAAGTAGTTGTTAGCCCTATATTTCGTATAGTAGAACAAGAATGCAATAGGTCATCTTAGTCGTTAAAAGGTCTTGTATTGTAATAGGTTAGTCAGGAAAACCGGGCTTGGACTTTAAGCTAATATTGTATAAGTTAGGGGCGTAAGCCCAAAACAAAGCCAAGCCCGGCCCAAGATGAAGCCCACAAAGGCCTTAGGCCGTGGCATATATAACCCTCTTCCACATGTGGAAGAGGGTGTTGGTTACCATTTTATTTCTCTCTCTAAAAGTGTTTAACCTTCCAAATTCTCTCTTGTTTCTCTTTCTACTTTCTTCTCTTTCTCTCTCTAAATATCTCTTCTAAATCTTGTGTTATGGATTGAATGGGAACAACATTTGGTATCAGAGCCTATAGTGGATAGGTGATTGAAGATTCGTGTGGTGTGTTCTTGATTTTTCGTGGTCATTTTGATCTATATATCACGTCCCAAAAATTTTTCTTGTGTTTTTTATGGTTTTTTCTTGATACAAATCTTCTACATAGTTGTGGTAGAGATTTGGTATAGTTACTTTGGCTAAAAACACAAAATTTTTGGGTGTTTTGATCATTTTTTGGCTTAAAATCACGAATTGGTTGAGTTTTGTCCGAGAAAAGTGGGAATTATTCCGATCAGGTCATCGGAAAAGGGTTTATAGCACATTCCGATCAGTGTAATCGGAATAGGGTTTAGGGATTCCGATTTTGGGTACATTCCGATTTGGCATTCCGACAAGTACATTCCGATCAGGTATTCCGATTAGGTATTCCGATTGGTCATTCCGATTTGGTCATTCCGATTGGTCATTCCGATTTGGTCATTCCGATTGGTCATTCCGATTTGGTCATTCCGATTGGTCATTCCGATTTGTCATTCCGATTTGACATTCCGATTGGGTATTCCGACAAGACATTCTGATTAGGGTATTCCGATTTGACATTCCGATTTGGCATTCCGACAAGGACATTCCGATTAGGGTATTCCGATCAAGGTCATTCCGACAAGGTTATTCCGATGGACATTCCGATGGATATTTTGTTTGAGTAATTATTAGACTTAGCCACTATCTAGATTAGTTTAGGAACATCGTTTACACGAAGATTAAAAAAAAAAAAATTTTTTGGCTATTTCTAACTCAAATTTTAGGTCAAGTAAAATCAAATTTTTTCCCTATTAGTTTTTGGCTATTTCTAACTCAAATTCAAAATTTGGCGATACAAAATTTTTCGGCTTACCGTTTTGTCAGACTGAGGAATTTATTGTCGGCCTGAGAAATTTTTTTTTAATTTTCGGAATTTCAATTTTAACCACACAACATCACAACAAATCCACTAAGATCTGCAATTCATTCACAAGTATTCACCATGTCTAACAACAACATCAACATTGCAACTGCTAATCAAATTCGTTTGGAACAAGGTTGCAACGGTAATCCACCTGTGCTCACTGCCGGTTGCTACGTTCAATGGAGATCTCGTTTTCTCAGATTTCTCGACGGAAAAGAAAACCGAACTGCTCTTCGTCACTGCCTTGAGAATCCACCTCCAGTTTTTGAATTCAGACCAATTACCACACAGGCAGAGGATGGTACTTCATAAACTATACGAGCTATGGAGGATTTTGACACATGTTCTGCTGAGAAAAAGAAACTCCTCCAAGCTGAAGCTGATGCTGTAAACTTCATACTCACTGGAATTGATAACGATATCTATTCCACAGTTGATGCATGTCCTAATGCTATGGAAATGTGGAATGCAATTCATCGATTGAAGCAAGGTGAGTCGATCAATGTTCAAGATCTCGAGACTAATCTACTTTGGGAGTTTGGAAAATTCACATCTGAAGATGGTGAATCCATTGACTCATATTACTCGAGATTCAACAAAATGATGAATGAGCTTGTCAGAATCAGTGCACCATCTCCAATCATCATGCCAATGTTCAGTTCTTACTTCAACTCAAACCGGAATGGCAAAGGTTTGTGACTGTGGTCAAACAAAGGGAGGATATCAAGACTATATCTTACCACAAACTTTATGATATCTTGAAACAACATCAGAATGAAGTGAATGAACTAAGGGCTGAAAAGGCAGAACGGTCTGCTAATTCTATTGCTTTTGTGGCTGCTACTTCAACAAAACCCGTTCCCCGTCAACAACCACCTACTCATTCCTCAAAGTCATCAAGCTCATCCACCAAACCTCTAGTTGCTGCTAAACACAAAGCAAAAGCAATTGTCCCCACTCCACCTCCAAAGTATGACACCGAGTCAGATAGAGACAGTGATGATGAACAAACTTCAAGGGACAAGAAGATTGAAGAACTCATTTCTTTACTCACCATAACTTATAAGAAGATCTACAAACCTACCAACAACAACCTCAGATCATCACCCAATGCTAGATATAAGGAAGTTGATCATGCACCTAGGTATGATCGTGATGCTAGGTATGATAATCAGAGGATGCTGAATCAAGTTGGGGCTAGAGATACTGTAGGAACTCCGGTTATGCAGAAGACTGGGATTCAATGCTTCAACTGTAAGGGTTTTGGGCACATGGCTAGGGAATGCAAGAAGCCAAAACGGGTTAAGGACTCAGGGTATCACAAGGAAAAGATGCTGCTGTGTAAGAAAGAAGAAGCAGGAATTCCACTCACAGCAGATGAAGTTGACTGGCGTGATGACACTGATGATGAAGCCGATGATCAAGAGCTAGAGGCACATTATGTGTACATGGAAATGATTCAAGAAGTGCTTCCAGAGACTGCTGATACTTCTGGACCTATCTTTGATACTGAGCCAATTGAAAAGGTACCAACAAATGATAACTATAATGTGTTTGCTAATGAACGACGGCATCCTGAGCAACCCGAAAGCATAAATGACACATATGTAATGGACACGGAGGATATCAATATCTCTACGGATTCACAGCATATGTGTAATGATGACGGTAATGCTGCTCAGGATACTGACTCAGATGAGGACCGTGATTTGCTTGCGTCTATAATTGATTCTTTAAAACATGAAATTGAGGAAAACAAAGATGCTAATAAACGTTTGAAGCAAGCAAACACATCCTTAGCCGAGGAGATAGACAGGCTTAAAGAGTGTGATTATGTAAAAGAAGCTGATCGACGAGTTGCAATAGCTAATGGTTTGGTATATGAACGTAAGGTGCTCAACGAACAATATTGTTCTGAAGTAACACACGAAATTCATATGTCAAAACAAAAGATATCAGAACTTGAAGAACAACTACTGCTACATAAACTCCAAATTACTGAATTAGAGTCGGTTAACAAAGAATAAACTGAGCTTTATAAAACTCGTGAAGAAAAGGATATTGAAAAAATTCTTGCTTTGGAAAAGAGAGTCGACACGTTAAACAACATTGTTTACAAAACGGGTCAGTCTATTCAAACTATGAATATGCTCAATAGAAATATGAAAACGAGTTTTGTCAAGCCTGAATATCTCAAGAAAGCTCAAAGTACCAAGCCTGCTCTTTATGATATCGGTTGTTATGTTGATAATCTTGCTCTTATGCTTTCCCCTGACTGCGACGAAATCATTCGTCAACAAGAAGAAAGTCGATCAAACTTAAGTGATTTAATAAACCTTTCTGATTCTAACAATCATATTAAGTTTGTCCCTCAAAAAGAACTTTCAAAAGAACAAAAGATGTATAATAGTGTTCCACCACCAAGTGATGAACCACAAAAGAAAGTTTCTTTAAAAAGGAGTTTCAAAAAGCAATCAATTTTGTTAGAAAAGCGAATTTTGGATGAAAAACATAAATGGGATGAGAAAAGCAAAAGTGTTCAGCAATTTGAGTTTATAAAACAAGGGGTTTTAAGTTTGTACAAAGGTGTCGTCGACTATGAAAAAGTTTCTAGGGATACCATTTGGAATATTAAACCTAACCCACAAGTAGAAGTCTTCATTCAACAATGTATTGTTCCAACCATTGATGATCTTTCAAAAAATGTGGAAATGTTTTATACAGCTCTCACTGAGGAAATGTTAACTGATTTAAGTTATGTTAAATCTCTTGAAGATGAAGTTGATTTTCTTCAAACTAAATTAAAGACACAAGAACACCAACTTTCTAACGAAATTGATCGACTTTCTAAGGAATATTTTTATGCTGACCATATGAATGCTATACTTGGTGTGTATACAGATCTTGATCAATATTGTCATGTAGCATGTCTAGTGTCAGAATCAGACGCGAAATGTCGCAATCTTGAAGTAGAGCTTTCGAAACAAATTCAGTCATATAACAAACTTTCGAAAAGTTTTTCTCAACTTGAGAAACACTCCATTTCTCTTGAACTTGCTTTACAAAAAGGTGAAAAATCTCATAATCATAAAAAGTGTCAAGAAATGTCAGCTTCTTCGTTTCGTCTACTAAATGAAAAAGATTTCGAAATAAATGATTTGAAAGCTCAGCTAAAAGAAAGGGACATAGCCATAAGTGAGTTACAAAAACTCATTGAGAAAATCAAAGGAAAGTCTGTTTTGGGTAAACCATCCGCTGTTCGTCAACCGAATGCGGTTAAATGCCCTAAATCATCTATTTTAGGACAATCCCCACAGACTTTGCCTAAGATAGGAAATGATAAGAGTACAAATGTGATTGCACCAGGAATGTATAAGATGAACACTAAGCCCACTCAAACTGGAACATCGCGGTTACCTGAGAATATTAGGAAAACTAATCAACGTGTGTCTTCTTCTATAGGAGTAATCCCCACTACTAGCGTTAGAGGACCACAGCTTAAGAGAAATAGAATGCAAGATAAGGTCATGCCTAACAATAGTCAAGGAAAGAAGTTGGAAGTAGAAGACCACCGTAGGAATTTTAAGTTTTCAAAGAATAAAACGTCTGTAACTGCATGTAATGACAGTTTAAATGCTAAGACCTCGAATGTTGAATTTGTTTGTGTTGAATGTGGCAAATGTGTTCGTACTTTCAATCATGATGCTTGTGCTCTTAATTATAATGGCGTGAATACTAGAACTAGGAAGCCTATTCGTATGCCCACTAGTACTAGTGAACCCACAAGAACTTTGAACCAATACACTGATCAACCACTTAAGAAACTAAGTGCGATAGAATCCACTACTCTACGTAAACAAAGCAGGGTAAATAAGCTTTATGAGAACATGATTAGGACATGTACACGGGGGTATTCAAGATTTACACCACCCGGATACAAATGGGTACCTAAGACAACCCCCATTCTAATTGGGTCTATGAATGTTAGCTTGCCTTTAGAATCTAGGTCCACTACTATTTTGGAACCCGTTTCTATCAAGGGCTCCCATTTGTCAAATGCTACATTGTCTTCTAATTCTTCTGCAGCTCGTCGAACTCATCCTATTCATAATGGACTCTGGGTGCACAAAGCACATGACGGGCAATCTCAAGCTTCTCATTAACTTCGTGGAGAAGTTTCTGGGTACGGTACGGTTTGGAAATGATCAATTTGCACCGATACTCGGATATGGAGACTTGGTTCAAGGGAATATCACTATAAAACAGGTTTATTACGTCGAGGGACTGAATCACAATTTATTCTCGGTTGGTCAATTTTGTGATGCGGATTTGGAAGTGGCTTTTCGGAAATCTACTTGCTATGTTAGAGACTACGATGGGAATGACCTTCTTACAGGTTCTCGTGGTTCTGATCTCTACACAGTAACTCTTCAAGATCCATCCTCAACAAATCCAATTTGCTTAATGGCTAAAGCTTCATCATCTCAAGCATGGTTATGGCATCAACGATTGTCACATCTCAACTTTGACACCATCAACTTGCTTTCGAAAAATGATATTGTGACCGGTCTTCCTAAGTTGAAATTCGTCAAAGACCATCTTTGTTCTTCTTGTGAGTTGGGGAAAGCAAAACAGAAGTCTTTCAAAACAAAGACTACCCCAAGGACGATTGGAACTTCTACACATGGATTTATGTGGTCCCATGCGTGTAGAGAGTATTAACGGGAAAAAGTATATTCTCGTGATTGTTGATGATTACTCTAGATACACATGGACTTTCTTCTTAAGGTCCAAAGATGAAACACCAGAGGTTCTCAAAAACTTTCTCAAGATGATACAACGCAATCTTCAAGCTCAAGTCTTAACCGTAAGAACGGATAGGGGTACTGAATTTTTGAACAAGAACTTGCAATCTTACTTTCAAGAAGAAGGCATCGAACATCAAACGTCTATTGCTCGAACTCCTGAACAAAACGGCGTTGTCGAAAGGCGGAACCGTACTTTGGTTGAGGCTGCTCGAACAATGCTTTCTGCTTCAAAATTACCGCTATTCTTCTGGGCTGAAGCAATTGCAACTGCCTGTTATACTCAGAATCGTTCTCTCGTTATCCCTAGACATGAAAAGACACCTTACCACATCATCAATGGCAGGAAACCTACTGTAAAATTCTTTCACGTATTTGGATCTTTATGCTACATCCTTAAAGACGGTGAGAATCTCGACAAGATGAAAGAAAAAGGTGATGCATGTATTTTTGTGGGGAATGCTACATTGTCGAAAGGATATCGGGTCTATAACAAGAGAACAAAGATCATTGTCCAAACAATTCATGTGAACTTTGACGAATTGCCACTAATGGTACTTGATCACAACAGCTCAAGTCCCGCACCTCCATCTCCAGCATTGGCACCTACACACAACAGTGTACGTCCCGTGCAAGAATGTCAACAAAGTACTCCTACAGCAGACTCGACGGATACGACACATATGAATGAGTTGGTTGATTTATATGATCCAATGTTTGATGAATATTACTATGGAAGCAATCAAGTTGTGTCAAAGCCTTCCGCTGTCAACACTGCTGATGCACCCGCACAAAATCAACAAGACACAACTGCATCTACTTCAGCAACCGTTGCTCAAGAGAAAATTCCAGTGGATACTCAACAAACTCAAGAAACTATCATACAACCAACATCACCAACCGTCAATGCTGAAGGAGGAAACAACAATCAAGCAGTCGATGCACAACCTGACGATGAAGAATTTATCAATCCTTTCGGTACACCGGTACATGAAGTCGGAGAGTCTTCTACTCAACATGTTGATCCGTCTAACATGCATACATTCTACCAACCATATCCATCCACTCACCATTGGACACGTGATCATCCATTGGAGCAAGTCATTGGAAATCTTTCACAACCGGTTCGAACACGCAGACAACTCGAAACCGATGGCGATGTGTGTATGTATGCACTCATCGTGAGTTCAACTGTACCTACAAACATTAAACAAGCCATGACTGATCATGCGTGGATTGAATCAATGCAAGACGAAATTCATCAGTTTGAACGCCTAAATGTTTGGGAACTTGTTGACCGGCCCTATGGAATGTCAATTTTAGATTTCAAATGGATCTGGAAAAACAAACTGGATGAAGAACAAACCATCATCAAAAACAAATCTCGTCTTGTGGTTAAGGGGTATCGTCAACAAGAAGGGATAGATTTCGATGAATCATTCGCTCCAGTTGCTCGTTTGGAAGCTGTCAGGATATTCCTTGCTTATGCTGCACATAAGGGCTTCACAGTTTTTCAGATGGACGTTAAAAGTGCTTTTCTCAACGGTCATTTGAAGGAAGAAGTGTATGTGAATCAGCCGGAAGGATTCATCGATCCTCATCATCCTGACAAAGTCTATCGTCTCAAGAAGGCTGTATATGGACTTAAACAAGCTCCAAGGGCATGGTACGAAGAACTTTCAAACTTCTTGGTGTCCAAAGGATTCTCCAAAGGTTCTATTGATCCTACTCTCTTTACTAATAAATATAGGGATGACATAATGCTGGTGCAAGTTTATGTTGATGACATTATTTTTGGTTCTACGAACCCAAAACTTTCAAAACGTTTTGAAAAATTAATGCACAGCAGATTTGAAATGTCAATGATAGGGGAGCTAAAATTCTTTTTAGGCCTCCAGATTCATCAATCCCCACGTGGTATCTTCATTAACCAAGCTAAGTATGCTCAAGAGATACTTAAAAAGCATGGTATGACCTCATGTGCTCGCGTTGGTACACCATTGTCGACCACATCCCTAGACGCTGACTTGTACTCATATCCCGTAGATCAAACGCGATATCGCAGTATGATCGGGTCACTTATGTACCTTACAGCCAGCAGGCCTGATATTCATCATGCCACATGCTATTGTGCACGATATCAAGCCAGACCTACTCAAAAGCACCTCAAAGAGGTTAAACGGATCTTTCGGTACCTTAAGAATACCATTCACATGGGACTCTGGTATCCGAGGGAAACCGGTTTTCATCTAACGGCTTTTTCAGATTCTGATCACGCAGGTTGTCTTGATAGTCGTAAAAGCACTTCTGGTAGCATACAATTTCTAGGGGAAGACAAGCTTGTCAGCTGGTCGTCAAAGAAGCAGGATTGCACTTCGCTCTCATCAGCTGAAGCAGAATATGTGGCTCTATCCGCGTGTTGTGCTCAAGTCCTCTGGATGAGAACTCAACTCACGAATTATGGCTTCCACTTTGATATAATACCTATGTATTGTGACTCAAAGTCGGCCATAGCCATATCTTGCAATCCGGTTCAACACTCCCGCACCAAGCACATCGATGTCAGATATCACTTCATCAAGGAACAAGTGGAACGCGGCATCGTGGAATTATACTTTGTCAGAACTGAGTACCAGCTGGCAGACTTGTTTACAAAAGCTCTATCGAAAGATAGGTTTGCGTATCTCGTTGGCCGTCTTGGTATGAAGTATATGACTCCAGAAGACTTGGAGGTTTTGGCAAATGAAGCTGCTTGATATACTCTCATAATGACTTCTAGGCGCATCACAGCTTAGAACTTGGACCTCAACTAAGGAAAGTTTATCTCGGACGATAACTTATCTTTCTCAACGAGAAATTCATATTTCTCGGTCATGAGCTTCTCATAAAAACATTCAAAGTTTGTAAGTTCATGAAAAACGATTTCTAAGTAAATGTCAGCTTAGAACTCGAACTTCAACTTAAGGAAAGTTTATCACGGATGATAACTTATCCTTCACAACGGGAAATTTATTTTTCTCGGTCATGAGCTAGTCACAAAACAATCAAAGTTTTGAGCTCATGAAAAATGGACCCGAAAGGGGAGTGTACGTTTCAGTGCGCTTTCCCTAATCAATAGAAGAGAAGTCTTCTATCCTGATTATTTTAAAACCGTTGAACACAATTTTTCAAGAAT
Source organism: Glebionis coronaria (assembly GCA_025667525.1). Lineage (NCBI taxonomy): Eukaryota > Viridiplantae > Streptophyta > Magnoliopsida > Asterales > Asteraceae > Glebionis > Glebionis coronaria. The sequence goes on from CM046878.1 coordinate 373,405,658, forward strand.
TTCTCAAAAGGTTTTTCTAAATCTTTCAAAATTGTGTGTTCAACACTCCCTTCCTCATAAGTGGTTTTTATATCTCAAAATTGTCATATGTTATTTTGATCAATTTTTGAGGGGGAGCGTTTTAAAATCAAGCCTTTTAATGTTGTTGGGTACATCTCTAAAATTGTCATATTTTATGTATCCAACACATTCCGAAAATGATATGAAATTGTCAAATGTAATATATTATATCGGAAAAGGCATCTCAACTCCGTACCTCAACATATTTTGTGGTGTCGTTTTTCTAATATTTTGTCAAATTTTGTTTCAAGACACACATATATTGTTGAGGGGGAGCGTCCCGACTGAAAAAATTCCATGATTCATGCGTGCACACATGTTTCTCTCCCAATCGGTTTTCAGATATTGTCATATTTTAATCAATTGGTATCTCTAATATGATGTTTTTATATTAGAGATAGGGGGAGAAAATGTGATTAAAATGTAATATATCGCAACAAGTGATCTTAAAGACTCAAGTGCAACTCTTTCCTTCACATGCCAAACTATTTTGTATATCGATGCATGTGTGTAGGGGGAGCTTTTCGGAAATGTAAAACTTTCAAGTGTTAAAAGTTTTGATTTTTATCAATCACTTGAATGGTTTTCAATGGTTTATGGTTACGATCTATACCTAAAACAACCTACTATCCACGACGGAACGATGGAGTCAAAAGGTGGTTTAGGATAGGAAACTAAGTCCTATGATCCAACCAGAACCGGAGGGATCTACCCAAGGACATTCCATAGCTAGAAATAGTTGTCCTTAGGAAAGATGGAGTGGAATGAAGCTGAATGCGGACCAAGTACTTAAGTTAGCACTGGAACAATCACAACAAGGTGATAATGATGACGTATTGGTAAGCATTGAAGGAGTTGAATATTCTATGCAACTTAGGCAGAAACCGGGTCAATACATCTATTGAAGACAAGTCATCATGGACCCAGTGATGCAATGCACAACCCTTCCCAGCCATTCGAGTTTCTCTCAAAAGAAACTTGTCTCATTGTCACGGAGATCAACACGTATCTATTGACTTTCTCACTCTGAGTCAGTTAATATTGAAAAGGCGATAGTCTGCTCCAGCCTCTGATTACCAAAATGCACTTATTGAGTCTAGAGCCAATCGAGATCTATCTATCATCTCATTAGGACACAATCGAGTCCTACGCATTATCCTTGTGATATTGCCAGAACATCTGAGTGATACGATTCACAATGAAGATGGAAATCCTGCTTGAGCCAGCATCAAACAAGCTTATGGTAGGTAACTTGTGCGATTCTACACGAATCAAACTTGTGAGAACTGGAAACCAACTAAGTTTGGATTCTTAATTGATTCAAACTTGATTCCAGGTTTCTTCGCAAAATCCATGTGATCTTGCCAGAACATTCAGAGTGACACTCATTAGTGTTCACAGTGACGAATGGAAATCCTTCCAGTGTCAACATCAAACAGCATCGCGGTAGGTACCTCGCAAGATTCTCTATGAATCAAGCTTGTGACAAACTGGAAAGCAACAATGGTGCGATTCTTTTAGAATCAAACTTGTTCCAGGAAATCTGAATTGACGACTCTAATCAGACGGATAATTTATCCTTATGATTCACTCTTTACGTTCGCAGTCTGCTTTGAGACGGTCGAGTAAAGAGAACTGGCTACTACCGCCGGGAAACCATGTCAAGGAGGTTCTTAATCGAATCTACCTGATCACAGGTACGGTATTTAATACCGTTTAATGGTCTTCACCGACCGGAGGTAAAACGCTACCGAGTTAGGGTGAAATGTTCAAAGCCATTTCATCCGTGTCTATATATGTTGTTGCATATCAAGAAGGTGGCGTAGCTGTGCAACCGATGTCGATTCAGAAGTCACAAGAGCACAAGATGGCGATAATCAAGATACCTAATAATGTAAGAATGTAATAGGTCATCTTAGTCACAAGGAGCAAAGATGAAGATCTCAAGCACTCTAAGTCAAATGACAAAGGCTCAAGATAAAGATCACGAAAGCATGAAGGAACAAAGCTGTTACAAACAAGATCAAGACCAAGATACAAGACCAAAGCAGGAAGATCTCCTCTACAAGAATGAATTCACTCAATCATCTTATGCTTTTTAAGCTTTTTAAGATGACCGATACATTGGGGGAGATTGTTAGCCCTATATTTCATATAGTAGAACAAGAATGCAATAGGTCATCTTAGTCGTTAAAAGGTCTTGTATTGTAATAGGTTAGTCGGGAAAACCGGGCTTGGACTTTAAGCTAATATTGTATAAGTTAGGGGCGTAAGCCCAAAACAAAGCCAAGCCCGGCCCAAGATGAAGCCCACAAAGGCCTTAGGCCGTGGCATATATAACCCTCTTCCACATGTGGAAGAGGGTGTTGGTTACCATTTTATTTCTCTCTCTAAAAGTGTTTAACCTTCCAAATTCTCTCTTGTTTCTCTCTCTACTTTCTTCTCTTTCTCTCTCTAAATATCTCTTCTAAATCTTGTGTTATGGATTGAATGGGAACAACAGTAGTAATGCACGAATCATTCTTACTAAAATGTAAACAACATTTGTTTATTATTAGAAACCAAAGCTTAACCCCATAGTCCTCAACAAATGAGGACGTAGTGTCTTACAAAAAGACACCCATTCTAGTGCCAACATGGTATACATCTGTTGTCCCGGCCAAGGCACAGTGAGCATGACTCACCCAGACAGGGATGGTCAATCCCTAATAGATCTATTTATATCATTTGGGCGATTTACAACAATTTAACAGTTTCAATAATAATCAATCATAATCAAGTTTATACAATCCAGTTATGTCCAATATATTTTTGCATATTTTCTTTCCCAAAAAGGGAAAGATTTATCAAAGTTTATATGGGGCTGTAAAGTCACCTGGGAGTAGGCAATTGCTGTTTAATACGAATATCCAATTAAAGCTCACGCCAAAGTTATGCCTAATCAAATAGTACAGTCTTAATAGATAGTACAAAGAACATATATGTATGCTTATACATATTTTAGTCAGTTCATTTAGGCTACGATATTTATCTAAATAATCGTAGTTCAAGTATCAACAACATTCTTTCGGACTTATTTATATGAGTTTCATTTGTAAGTAAACGTAAAATGTTTAATTATTAATATCAGTTAGCATACATATAATAATACTCATTCAATCTTACAATTAAGTTTTACATTTAAGTAAACATAAAAGAAAATGTTTCACTTAAAATATTAATCTATGTTTATAGTACTTGTATCAATAACATCCAATTAAATTTATAACCAAGTTCTATATTTAAGTAAACATAAGGGGTTTTACTTATAATATATTTACGTACTAACATTTAATTTAATTAACGTTCATATAACTTTATTTCTTAAAAGTATATGAGTACATGTATTAATAATACATATTCATCTTGTTTATACAATTTATTTTGTAAAGCAAATATAAATAAATATTTCATAAAAAAATATATTATTTTATTTAACTCTATAGTTTTCATAAATTATTTAATTTTTATAAAATAATTTATTTATCAACAACTTAAGTTTATACATTAATCCTTATGATCTAGACTTTTAATTATGTTTTATTATAATTAAAATAGATTTTAGGGTTAGGGCTTGTTATTGTTTCAGAACATGGCAAAACTAATCCCTCCATATTTTTAAACATGTAAACTTTCGGATTAGTACACATTTGGTACCTAGGGCTTGTTTAAGTTTCGGCTTATGGCAGATTTAGTCCCCCTAGTATTATCTAGGTTTTGTAACTTTAATAAAATGACAAAACAGCCCCTAGGGCTTCTTTAAGTTTCGGACTATTGCCAAAATGGTCCTTAGGGTTTTAAAATGACAAAATAACTTTTAGAAACTTCCCAAAATGGTCGCTAGGGTTTAATTTCCCACGGATGGTATTTATTAAACCCTTGACTTTTGGATAATTACATTTTCAGTCCTTGTGTTTACTTATTTATCAAAATAAGTTTCATAAGTTACGGTTTTAGTCTTTAAGTTTCATAAATTGTCATTTTAATCCAAAAAGTTTTTGTAAGTTATAATTTATTATAAAAACTTTTCTTTAAATATTTAAACCTTATATGAGCTCATTCAAATGGGTCAATGTATCTAATGGGCCTAATTATATTTTAAGTTTACCAATATTGTTAAATGGGCTTATTTACATTTTTAAGCCCATTAATTAATTAAATGGGCCTAAGCATATTCTTAAGATTTATTAAGATTGGTCAAATGGGCTTATTGGGCTCATTAAGCCTTGGATTACATTTTATGGGCTTAAATAGTCCATTAACACTACTTTACATTTTCTGTAAGTTTTAACTTAGGATAATCTTATAAGCTTACTATTAGCTTATTCATATTTAGTTTTAAATCTAAAATAAAAGAATAAAGCTTATAGTTGTTTTATGTGATGTTCCAAATTAGATCTAGGTGTGTTACAAAGTTGCATGCAAGTCATAAGCCCTTTTTGGAGCTTATAACCCACGGCTATTATTAGTTATAGCTTATTAAGATGACTTTAAACTTGTTTTAAGGTTACATGTACTTATATGTGTTCCAAAAATAGATCTAACTATGTAAAAATCAAGTAAACAAGTCACAAGTCCAAAATGAGATCTAAAATATGTCTAGACCTAAAAATCAATCATAGATCCATGTACACTCATATATAGTCCATGGCTATATTTCTAAATCTTGGTATTTCCAAGATGAACACTTTAGCTAGTTTTAAGTCTTGTAAATATTTACAAAAATACAACATAATTATCTAGCTTACATACATGTTCCCAAGGTTACCATTATTCCAAGAAAACTACCTATAGCCCACGGCTATATTGTTTTCTCCCAAGATTCCTATAAGATTTTATAAGCTTGTTTTATGTTTATCATACTTAAGTTAACTCTATAATTAGATCTATGGTTTACATAAGCATGCATGTACATCTAACCCATTTTAGGTCATATATAACCCACGACTACATATATACACATAAGTTATATTTTGTGATTTTTAATATTCCATTTAACATGTAAAATTTCATATTCCATTGTTAAAACTAAGTAGACAAATCATATGGTCACCACTAAATTTAGCCGTGACCTTTAAGGTCATGGTTTTCATGATCTCTAAGTTGCACAAGTTCATTTCATGAGATCTATGGTTATTGGTTAACCAAAGTCCCATAGACAAGATTTATAACTCATGCAAGGTTTAGTTTTATAAAACGTTTTATATGGCTTTTTAATCAAGTTCAAAACATAACACATAAGTCATAAGTTTCTTATTCAAGGATTTTAAATCATGAACATGATTTGTAAAAATATGTCGTGTCCTATAAGGGTCATAGCTTTATCAAATCTTGATGTTAAGATATTATTTACTTGTGTTTATAGATGTATGATGATGCATGCATGAAGAAATGAAAGATTATGATGTGTATACCTTTCTTGCCTAAATGTTATCAAGGAAGATTTATATGCACTAGGAGATTAGAGATCTAATCTAGTTGATGAAGAAAATCCTAAACATAAGCCAAGCCGTGGCCTATAGATTCGGCTAGGGCTTGATAGTATGATTCCAATGATGGTGATACTACTAAATGATTAGTAGTAATGAAGAAGAAGACAATAACTAGTAAAGTTTATGTGTTCTTGGATGCATTCGTATGATTTGAGAGAGAAAGAAGATGAGAGAAAAATGAGATTAGATTTGCATGTGTGTATGAGAAGTGTGTGTGTATTCGGCTTAAGGAAGAAAGAGAAAGGGCAAGGCAAAAGGCATGATTGCCTTGGTAAAAACACTTGTGCCAAGTGTAGGCTTTTGTGTTTCCCATGCATCTCTTCTCCTTCCACATACACCTTGGTAAGATAAATTGTGCCAAGTGTCATCTCTTGCCTTTCCAAGGCAACTCTTCATCTTCCACCTAAGGTGGGGTGCCGTGTTAAGCTAAGCAAAAAGAGAGGGTGGGCTTGTGTGGGCTTGTGTTGGGCTTAACACAAAGAGTACATGATCTTGGGCTAGTCCAAGAAGGTTTTGGAGTGCCTAATATGTGCATACATATATATGGCTATATTACACATCGTGGAGCATATTTTCCAATCTTTGTTAAGTGTTGTTTACCCAATGTGGGTTATGTATTTTTACTACTTGTTTTGGGTACATAGTTTACATAGTCAAACTTATTATAACAAGTATGTATGTAAAAGTATATGTGCAAACTGGACAAGTTCACACATGATTTATAGACATATAATACATGAATTTGTGTTCCAAGATTTGATGGGTGAAAGCTCATTACATTAAATCATGGTAAAATCATGGATTTTACACCGGTTGCCACTGTCGTGGCTCGGATAGCCACTGTTGAACCAAACACACAACCGGCTGAAGTCGGTGGTTGCCACTGATGGGCTGCGTGTCCCCCCTGCTCGACCAAAACAGCCACCGGCTGAGGCCGTTAATGTTGTTGTTGCTGCGCCGATACCTAAAACAAACCAAACAACACCCCGACTTGCGTCGGAGTCCCTTATTCCCTGCGGCTGATCAACCAAACCACACCAAGACCTCTTGGTCTCGGCTGTTGGTGCGAATTAAGGCCAAGCCGAGAGCTTGGGCTCTTAGTTGTGCATGTCAGCCGAACAAACCCCGCCAAAACCCCCCACTTATTCTTGTTTCTTGGATTTGTTTTACATGTTTTTAATTATGTTATTAACATTAGTCACATGAACATAATTAAAAGAAAAATAAAAATAAAAGATGAAGGTTTTTTATGATACCGAACACGTGATTAGAAAAGAACTAAGAACACCTACACGATCCACCCAAAATCAATGATGAAAATCAAACAAACACCCCTTGGTGTCTTGTATAGCCGGCGGCAACAAGGAGGAAGGAAGGAGCTAGCGTTTTTAAATTTTCTAAAAAGTCTGTAGAATTAAAGTTCGGTGTTTTACTTTTGTTTAGTTAAGCAAAAACAAATGGGATTGGGCCCCCTCTTGCTCCCTTGTCCGCGACCACCCTAAGCCCAAAGGGCTTCCCTGGCTTTGTTCGTGTTTAATTATTTTATGTGTTCGTTTGCATGATTAAATGTTCGTATTTGTTCGTGTTTTAATATTCATGATATATATATTATACGTAATACTTGTTTATCGTGTAATAATATATAATACGTAGTTCACATGTTCATGTTTTAATGTTCGTGATCATGCTTGTGATTATAACTATTATAATTAATAATTATCGTGTATTACCACGCACTTAGTAATTATCGTGCGCTAACACATACGTAGTTTCTGAATTTAATATTCGTGACACGTGTACATGACATAAATGGAAAGTTTTAATTGGTTCGTATGTTTACGTAGTGTACTGTTCATGACATTTATATGCGGGTTTTACAACGCGATTTCTAAAGTTCATTAAATCCATGATCAGCCGATTGTTTCCGAGTTTTCGGATGTATTTCCAGAACAGATTCCAGGTATACTTCTTATCCGCGAGGTGGATTTTAACATCGAGCTTGTTCCGGGGGCTGAACCTATCTCCAAAGCTCCTTATCGCACGGGCTCCCACTAAGATAAAGGAGTTGAAGGATCAGCTGTAAGAACTGTGGGAACGAGGTTTTATTCGCTTGAGTGTATTAGCATGGGGTGCACCAGTTCTGTTTATCCAGAAGAAGGACGGTAGCATGAGATTATGTACCAACTACGATGAACTGAACAAGCTCACCATTCGTAACCGCTATTACCTTCCACATATTGATGACTTGTGTGATCAATTACTGGGTGCTAAGCACTTTTCCAAGATCGAATTACGATCAGGCTACCATCAGTTGCGAGTGAAAGAGCATGACATTTCTAAAACTGCTTTTCACACACGTTATGGTCATTAGTAATTAGTGGTTATTCCTTTTGGTCTCACGAATGCTCCAGCTGTATTTATGGACTTGATGAATCAAGTTTTCTATGATTTCTTAGACAAATTCGTCATTGCGTTCATCGATGACATCTTGACCTTCTCTAAGTCTAGAGAAGAGCATGAGGATCATCTTCGCACGGTACTATAGATTCTTCGACGGGAGAAATTGTATGCTAAGTTTTTCAAATGTGAGTTCTGGTTGAGTAAGGTGGCATTTCTGGGACACATTGTTTCAACATAAGGGATTACCATAGATCTGGCGAAGGTGGAGGCTATCACCAAATGGTCAAGACTGACGTCTATGATTGAAGTACGTGGTTTTCTGGATTTAGTTAGTTACTACCGCATAATTTTTGAAAGTCTCTCACGGTTAGTTTTACCATGACTAAGCTTACGCCTAAGGGAGAGAATCCTACACTAGATTATGTGTTTCAGAGGATCCTACGCTAAGAGAGGTCTTATTGACCGAGACTCATAGTTCTCCATTTGCTATTCATCCGGTTTCTACAAAAATGTAGCATGACCTCAAGCAACATGTTTGGGAAAAGCGGTATGAAACAAGATGTAGCTACTTCCGTATCTAAGTGTCTAACCTGCCAGCAGGTTAGGATAGAACGCCAGCGTGCTAATGGTTTATTCTAGCCATTAGAAATTTATGAATGTAAGTGAGACAAGATCTCCATGGATTTTGTTACCAGACTACCATAGACTCAGAGGAAGCATGGTGCTATTTGGGTCGCTGTCGAATGTTTGACCTAGTTTGCACATTTTCTTTCATCCGCAAGGATTCGTAGTTAGCAGATTAGCAGAAATTTTCGGTAGGCGATCGTACGATTACACGGTGCTCCATCAACGATCAATTCAGACAGAGATTTATGTTCACGTTCACGCCCACGTCTCTGTTCACGTTCACGTTCATGACTTGGTTCATGTTCATGTTCTTATTCCATCTCATGATTCACGTCTCACGTTCGCGTTCACGACCTTGTTCGCCTTCATGTTCTTGTTTCATCCCACGATCCATGTTCACGTCTCGTTCTGGAAAGGGTCGCAGAAAACTTTGGGAACCATACTCAAGTTTAGCACAACTTCCATCCTTAGACAGACGTTTCACGTCAGATTTCATGTCTCGTCTCGTATCGTTTGCCGTTACCTCCTCAGTTATCACACGTTCACGATATGTTTCACATATCACTTTCACTGTATGTTCACGTATCACGTTCGTAATTGTTCACGTATCACGTTCACAATTGTTGACGTACCACGTTCACAATATGTCTCTCGTATCACTTGCTCAGAGGGTACAAGTACCATCCTATACACGTTACCACGTATTCACTCGATCAGATTCTTGAGGATCTATCTTACGTTGAATAACTAGAATCTATTCTAATCATCAAAATCGGGACATGAGGAACAAGACTTTTCCTTTCGTCTAGATCCTTTCGAGGAAGCATCCCGAGCAGGAGGCCACTTGGGAAATCGAGAAGTCGAACCATACTTCCTAGCCTCTTTTCCTTCCAAGATCCGAGTATGTTCTTTCTGGCCATATCATGTTTATAATTCGAGGACGAATTATTCTTTTTAGAAGGGAAGAGTTGTAAAACCCGTATAAAAATACCATGAATTTAAAACTTTTATTATTTAATTACGCCATGACAAGTATTAACGTATATTAAATACGATGTAACAAGATATGACACGGAATTAAAAATCATGAATTCACGACAAGTAATTACGTATATTAATATGACACGACAAGACATAACATGAATTTATAAACCACGAATTTACGAATAGTATGACATGAATTATATAAAATGGGCTAGTTATAATCTTTAAACCTTACAAGTCTAATCAAGCCCAAGCCCATTAATACAACAACTAACAAAACCTTGTTTTTTCTTTCATTTCACCAAGTTAGAAAAAAAGTAAGAAAACCCTAAGATGGGTGTGAGTAGCCGTCGGCCTAAAAACAAAAAAGGAGAGAGGAGAGCCTTGTTTTGATCTTGATTTTTCTACGTGTATGTTCGTGTTTTAATCCCTTAATCCTACATCATTCGGTGTATCTCAAACCTTAATCTTTTTCTTTTCAAGAATCATATAAGAATTTAATTGAATATGAAATGAAATGATGTTTTGGATAATCAAACAAGTATAAAACCATGTTATTGTTGAACATCGGGCTTATTTCACTATTCCGGCTTATTTTACTGTTCCGGCTTATTTCATTGTTCCGGCTAATTTTACTGTTCTAGCTTATTTCACTGTTCCGGCTTATTTCAATGTTCTGGCTTATTTTAATGTTATGGATTATTTCACTGTTCCGGCTTATTTTACAGTTCGGGCTTATTTGACTTTCTAGCTTATTTGACTTCGGCTTGTTTGACCAGTTGGCTTATATGACTAATCGACTTATTAACTTTTGGCTCAATTATTTACGGCTTATATAAAATGGGATTATTAAGACTCGGCTTATTTAATATTAGATTAATTATTATATCGGTTTAGACTGAACGAGCTTATTAAATACTAGCTTATTATTACATGACTCATTAAAAATGATTAGCAAGTTTAAGTTAATTAATCACGATTTATTAAAAGGGCTTATCAAGTTAAGACTTAATTTATAATTATATAAATCCATGACATGTTATTATTTAATAATTAATTTAAATCCTTGACATGTTATTAATTAATGATTAATTACAAACCATGACATAGTATTAATTAATAATTAATTATAACACATGACATATGAAAGTTATTTATTAAAATGGACTTTATTAATATTTAACCTACTTAAACCATTACTTATTAATATTATATTTATAATTAACCATGACTTATAAGAATTTGCTTATTTAATATATTTATTAAACCATGACTTATATAAATTAGCTTATTCGATGAACAAGATGAATTACCTATGTATATTAAACGAGCTTATTTCTATTTATGGAAAGTTACTATTTATAAAAACCTACTATTTTTGGAAAGTTACTATTAATAAAAACCTGCTATTTTTGAAAAGTTACTATTTATAGAAACCTGCTAGTTTTGGAAAGTTACTATATTATAGAAACCTGCTATTTTTGGAAAGTTACTATTTATAGAAACCTACTATTTATGAAAAGTTACTATTTATGGAAACCTGCTATTTATAGAAAGTTACTAATTATGGAAATACCAAGTATAATAACACAAGAATCATAAAATACATTAATCATGAACACATGAACGCAAAACATTTAAGGAAAGACACGATAAACCTTGAACAAGTAACTCAAGTCATGAACAAGTAACTAAAAACTAAGAACAAGTAACTTATTAATGAACAAGTAACTCATACACGTCCTTTATCATGTAGCTCACGTGAAGTCAGAGTAATATTTTTTTGTTGTTCATCTCTTTCACTGCTTGCTGGACACAAGGTACGGATATTCCGTCCTTTAGTAAGGACATATCTTCTATGCCTGATTAGGATTCCCCGTTTGCTATGCCATCTGTTTTCCCCAGTTTTCATATCATTAAATTTTCATTGTTTGCCATGATATCATTTTAATTGCCCGAGCTATATACATGCATGACCATGACTTACAGGACCACCTAGTTATGGAGGTACCGTAACTATGAGATATGAGGCACCTGTGTCATGACTCTTCCGCGACGAGAGTGATTTCTCGCGGCGTCCCTTCATGTTACATGGGTCATTATTATTATTTTGGGGAAATGGATGAATCCTAGTTACAAGTTTATAGGGTTACACGTACAGGGTGATTGGTTTAGTGCATGTTCTACACTCCATCACATGGGAGCTGATCCCTCCACCCATATTACTATTATTAGAGGTCACCTATCTAATAGCATGACCAGGTCACCCCTCTATGTATTCATGCACACATTGATAATATGTTATGACTTATATGAGCTCGTGGGCATTTAATTATATTGCATGTAAAACTTATGACATTTCAGTTATCTTTCATATTCATAAATTATCTTCCAGGTTTTCTCAGGACATATATATTCATTTCCGCTGCATTCATTGTTTGTTACTCATTTTCAGTTATTCTTATCATGTCATTATATCCGTTAACTGAGCGTATTGCTCAGCCGTATTTTCTTTTCATGTCCCAACGAGGTACCCAAGTACAAACTTGAGCAATGAGAGTACGTGCATAGGATGAGATCTACCTTCGACTCCTTTCTCTTTATGCATTTTTATACCTATACTTTGGTTGGACATGTGTTTTGTCCTTTAGTCTTTATTTACTTTTATTTATGTTGAGCTTATGTTCTGATGTTTGATTCTGGCTTTCATGTTGGTCTTTTATGTCTTTATGACATTATGCCTTTATAATGCTTTGATGACACGCCATGATTATGACATAACGGCCTCCTTGTCAAAGTGGGTCGTTACACTTAGAAACCCTAGAATCCCTATAAATAAGTTGTATACTAAAGAATGGTAAACTATGAATGGAAAGTACTTGTGAATAAGTAGTCATTATGAATAAAAAACAACTTATAAACTATACTTTAAAGACATAATAATACCTAAGAATGGTAAGAACAAACTTTACAAAGATAAGTACAAGTAAATGTACATAATAGTCTAGATCACCACCTAGAAACCCTTGGTAAACAATGTTTCAACCAATATAACTACATAATACCTATGTACAAGTATCAAGTACAATATACTAATTATAATCTATCATATAAAGGAAAGGTAATTGATCACAAAATACTAATATTCACTAATCCAAGGCTAATTACAAGTTAAGATCTAGTAACCAAGATTAGCATATAAAACCCATTTCACATTGAATTAGAGTCTAATATATTGCAGCTAATTATAAAACTCAACTATGTATCATATTAAGATTATACATTTATTTCAATACAAGTTACAAATTAATAAAGCATAAGGTATAAGTTATCAAAGCATAGGATCTTAAGCTCCTATAATTATCCTTAGAAAATAATCAACCTATACAAACCCCTAAACTAAGAATGTAGAATCCCTAGAAGTCATAATCATACTATATAAGACTTAGAATAAGCCTACATTATGATATAAACCCTAATTACCCAAGATAGAAAGTCTAACTTAATGACCTAAAAACCCTTATATTAAGAAATCTACATAGAATCACTACCAAGTCTTTTAGGGAAAGTCTACTAACACTTGTAACATTATATTAAGGTTATAAGATTATATTAAGACAATGTAAAAGTCCCCTAAAGCATAAGGTACAACATTTCAATGCATGGCTTATAAATTAGGTCAAAATGGATATTTTCACCCTTTAGACATGTTTACTTAGAATAACTTAGTAAAACCAATGTAGGGACTTCATGAACACATTAAGGAAAGTTTAGGATGTATAAATTGAATTTACATCAGTGGATACGTCAAAGATAATGAGTTTTACAAGGATTGAGCCCTAGTTCATTAGAAACCCTAACCCGCCTAAGTTTTCTTCCCATTTTCACATCAAACCTTTGTTAAACTTCAAACCAAAGACCAAATTTATTAAATACAATGTTTATACCCTAATTAAACCCTAATCCATCACTAATAATATTCCTAAACCCTTAATCACCAAAATCACAAAGTATAAAGTTACAAGCCTAAATTAGGACCCAGTTTTATGTTTTACCTCCAAAAATTGATTTAAACCTTTTCCCTCTAATTCTAAGCTTGAAAATAAGATATTTAGGATATTATAGGTTACTTTCCATGTGGTGACAAGTAGGTGCATCACCTACTTGTGTGCTACACATCACCATTCTCATCTTAATCTTGTCGTGACTCTTTCTAACCATAGATGAGATGGAATCTAGCTTCTATAAACTTTCATAGACCTTCTCTAGCCTCCCTTAGTCACTAAGCTAGTTGCGTTACAAGTTTACAAGGTAAACTTGGAGCCTAAGTGTTGGAAACACTATAAATAGGGGCGAACTCCCATTGTTAGAACTTGCACCCCATTTTCTTATAATCTCCTACCCATTATTCATTTCCACTTCTATAAACGTCCTAGTACATCCCATAAAACCAAAAACCAGGTCTAGAAGGAAGCCATTGAAGCTCTTGAAGCTTTGATAGCAAGTTGTTCTTAGAGGAAGCCATTAGGAGCATGATGGAGCATCCTAGGTAATCACTTTGTTAGCTATGCTTTGATCTTGTTATAATGAATTATTAGACTTGTTATAATGCCAAAATAGTTTTAGAAAGATAATATAAAAAGAAATTAAGTCATTTGATCATTTTAAATGGAAGTTATAAGTTAAAGATGTCTTAAAATCCTAGTTTTGTAATATACATGAAATAATAAGCAAAAGCCTATTTCAAAAGCTACAATTCTGAAGAAATTTTGTTATTATGATTATAAACATGTTTTTAAACTTTCTTTTTAAATCCTAGATCATTTGGTCCATTTCTGAGGTTGTTATGTGATTTTTACAAGTATAGGGACTAAAACTGTTATTTTTGAAACTATTTAACATTTTCGGCCAAAATTGTCATTTTGTGAAAGTTAAATATATAATAATAAATAATGGTAAGTTTGAGGTCCTAACTATAAATATTCAGGGTTTAAAATGCAAATACTAAAACTATATAGTTTAAGGTTAAAAGTGTAATTATACCAAAGTATAACAAAAAGGGCTATTTTTGCCAACTTTGAAACTAAATATGATTAATTATAAATACGAGGAAGTAAAAAAAGTATCATGTTAGTAGGGAGCTTTGTACAAAGATGTTCCATCTCGATATTACGTTCTGACTGAGTGGTTAGGTTTACGATTTAAAGTGCCCTCGCTCCTCAAACGTTTATAGAATGGTTTCCAAGTATGATGACCCGAACAATGATGCTAGAAGTATAACCAAATATTAAATAAATAATATATAACTAATACTTAGAAAGATTGAAAAAAAGATTAAAGACTTGATACTATATACAATGTGTTAATCTAGGTTTGTATGAGACCAAGTTGTGGTTTGTATGACCAAGCTGTTTATCTGTGAATGAAATATATCTGATTATAGCTTGGATTCTATGGGCATAAGGTGAGTTCATAGCCTCACTTTTCAATGCTTTATAAATGATTTGAAAACCCGTGAGGGAGATATATGCTAAAACTGGAATACAAGTGCTTTTTAAATGATTATATAGTATGGTTATTGACACTATGTTTACTATTACCGTTAAGTCCCTTTTTAATTGTGAACCGCTAATCATTTCTATAAAATGAGCACTAATATTGTTGATAGTACTATTTGGGGGTTAACATCCCCTATCTGGGAAAGTCCCGCTTGCCAGCAGTTGAAGGTTCCTACCTAGGCTAAACAGATACACTTTATTTTGCTAAACTAAGGTTACTTGGTAGACTACCTTCTTATAAGGGCAGTTTGTTGGTTATAGTATTGTCAAGCAACAGGGTCTTGAGCATAGTGCAGTATGATGATTATTTTATGTGGGTGTATAACAATGTAGCCCGGAGAATATACTTGTATTCAAAATATGTTTAAACCTATGAATTCACTCAACCTTTGTGTTGACCTTAAGCATATATTTCAGATAATTGTGACTGATAGCGTGGAGCAGCACGAGGATGACATGAAGAGGCACAAGCTTGAAATTGTTATCTTAGATATTGGGAACCTCATATGTGACAATCCTCAAATTTCACTTATGTGTCATGTGTTATGATTGTATTAATATGAAAATTTGACTAGAAATTTTTGCTTTTGTACCTTACTTGCTAAGATGAATGTGTTCTCCCAACCTAAACTGCCATTATAACATATTTCTATATGTTGTAAACATAATGTATAATCAAGTCTAAGTTCTAAAATAAATCTGATAAGTATATTGTGAATTATAACATCTCAAATATAACTATGATGCCCTAACTTCTCTTAGAAATCCTAGAATCCCTTTAAATGAGTTATAAACTCAAGAATGCTAAACTATGATGAATAAGTTATTATGGATTATAAGAAAGTTATAAACTATGCTTTGAATACATAATAATACCTAAGAATGGTAAGAAAAAAGTATACAAAGTAAGTACACATAAATGTACATAATAGTCTAGATCACCACCTAGAAACCCTTGGTAAACAATGTTTCAAGCAATATAACTACATAATATCTATGTACAAGTATCAAATACAATATACTAATCATAATCTATCATATAAAGGAAAGGTAATTGATCACAAAATACCAATATTCACTAATCCAAGGCTAATTACAAGTTAAAGACATAATAACCAAGATTAGCATATAAAATCCATTTCACATTGAATTAGAGTCTAATCCTTTGCAACTAATTATAAAACTCAACTATGTATCATATTAAGATCATACATTCATATCAAATTAAGTTACAAATTATTAAAGCATAAGGTACAAGTTAACAAAGCATAGGATCTTAAGCTCCCATAATTAACCATAGAATATGATCAACCTATACAAACCCTTAAACTAAGAAGGTAGAATCCCTATAAGTTATAAACATACTATATAAACCCTAGAATAAGTGTTCATAAAGATACAAACACTAATTACCCAAGATAGAAAGTCATTAGGATTAATAACCTAAAAACCCTTATATTAAAAAAAATCTACACAGAATCACTACCGAGTCTTTTAGGACAAGTCTACAAACACGTATAGCACTTAATTAAGGTTATAAGATTATATTACGACAATTTACAAGTACCCTAAAGCACAAGGTAAAACATTTCAATACATGGATAATCACTTTTACTAAGACTTAACCATAAATCATTAGAAACCCTAACCCGCCTAAGCTTTCTTCCCATTTTCACATCAAACCTTTGTTAAACTTCAAACCAAAGACCCAAACTTCAAACCAAAGACCCAAACTTCTTAATTACAATGTAGATACCCTAATTAAACCCTAATACACCACTAATCACGTTCCTAAACCCTTAATCACCAAAAGCACAAAGTATAAAGTTACAAGCCCTAGTTTTCAATCCGCCTAGCTTTTTCCCTCCAAAAATGAATTCAAACACTTTCCCTCCCATTTTGAAACTTAGGATCAGTACCAGTAGATATTTTGGGATATTTTTAAGTAGCTGATGCACCTACTTGTGTGCTACAAATCACCATTCCAATCCTAATCTTGCCATGAGCTCATATTAGCCACAAATGGAAGATTTGTTTGATTCTAGCTTGTAAATTCACCCCTAAAACTTGAATAGACCTTACCCAGCATCCCTTAGTCACTAAGGTAGATGATGTACACGTTTACAAGGTAAACTGGAGCCTAAGTGTTGGAAACGCTATAAATAGGGACGAATAGGCATTGTTAACACTTGCACCCCATTTTCTCTTAACCTCCTACCCATTCTCCAGTTACACTTCTATAAACGTCTTAGGACATCCCCCAATACCAGAAACCAGGTCTAGAAGGTAGTCATTGAAGCTCTTGAAGCTTTTATAGCAAGTAGTGTTCATAGGAAGCCATTAGGAGCCATTTTGGAGCATCCTAGGTAATTTATATGTTCGCTATGCTTTGATCTTGTTAAAATACTTTCTTAGAGTTTTTATAATGCCAATATAATGTTAGAAAGATAATATATAAGAAACTAAATCATTTGATCATTTTAAATGAAAGTTATATGTTAAAGATGTCTTAAAACCCTAGTTTTGTAATTTACATGAAATTATAAGCAAAAGCCCATTTCAAAAGCTATAATTCTGAAGAAATGTTGTTATTATGATTATAAACATGTATTGAAACTTTTTTATAAAATCCAAGATCATTTGGTCCATTTTTGAGGTTGTTATATGAGTTTTACAAGTATAGGGACTAAAACTGTCATTTTTGAAACTCTTTAACATTTTGGGCCAAAATTGTCATTTTATGAAAGTTAAATATATAAGAATAAATATTGGTAAGTTTGAGGTCCTAAGGTTAAATATCGAGTGTTTAAAATGAAAATACTAAAACTATATACTTTAAGGGTTAATATTGTAAATAAGCTAAAATATAACCAAAAGGGCTATTTTGCCAATTTTGAAACTAAAGAAGATTAATTATGAATATGAGGAAGTAATGAAAGTATCATGTTACTAGGGAGCTGTTGGGCCAATGAAAGTTTTAACTATGGCCCAGTCTAGATTTGTTTAAATTAGACTAAGTGTTTACTGATCGCTGAGAGGACCAGCGACAGAGACTAGACCAGTGGAAGGCAAAGCCTCAGTTGGCACACCAGGAACATTCAAGTCAAAGACAATGTCAGAGAAGTCGAAGACAATCTGAAGTCATACTCACCGGCGATTATGGATAGCTAGGATGTTGAAGGAATGTTCTGGTGTTCAAGGATCTCTGAGTTGACAACACTCAGAGATCACTTAAGAACCCTAGAAGTCTGGGACAAGCAAAGCTTGTCCAATCCTTTATAGTTTAGGTGGTAGAATCTACCAAGTGTTTTGAGCGAGACAAAATAAGAGATTCAAGATAAAGCCTAGTACGACCTAGTGGGACAAAAGGTGAACAGTTGGCAGAACTGTTCACCTAAAGTTGTTTAAAGGTATGTCTCGATTTGGACATGCATTTAATACGTTGTACTCTTCCATTCAGAAGGTGACACGTATCAACTACTCCCACTAAGGAAGCAACCTCGTACACTATAAATAGGAGTAAGAAAGAAGAATTAAATCAACCCTTGTGCTTGGATAATTTATCTAAGTTCTTTCTCAACTTGGAACCGCTGAGCCCTCAGCTATCTACCAGGGTCTCATTGGTTCCCTTGTAAACTTGAGTCTCGAATCTAGTTTACTTATTATAGGGTTCATATCTTGTTGTCATTCAACGAGTGTATTCATAGCACTTTATAATACTTTATTTATAATACTTAATAAAGCATTAGGCGTTTGAAAAGTATTTCATTGTGTTTCATGGTTACAAGAGTTATAGTTTATCAACAATTGTCACATTAAAGGACTTTCAATTGTTATCAGAGCTGTTTGATTTATAAAACTTTTCATAAACCGTTCTTGTTTTTAAAATCATGATCTTAATATGGTTGATACTATACCTCCTCCACCTTTTAGTCAAACCAGTTTAGGTACCACTTCGACCACCATACCGGCCACCACATCTACTATCATGCCTACACCAGTTGTAAGCACTGGTAATAATGATGATGACCTTCCCCAACTACTTGATGTCGAGGGTGGTCACATGTGTCCAATGTACCAGCATTCGATGAATAGGATTTCTCAAGTTGGAAAAGTGAATTTCTTATATATTTAGATTGCTTAGAACCCTTCTTGATAGAAATATTAGAAAATGGTCCCTATCTACCACTGGCCGTTTCCTCTACCCCTGAGAGACCCATTAAGAAGCCTGTTAAGCAATGGTCTCCAGCGGATAGACGTCTGGCTAACCAGAACAAGAGACTCAAAAGTATCATAGTCTCTTGCCTACCCAAGAACATTATGAAGTACATCATTAAATGCAACTCTGCTAAGGAGATGTGGACTGAATTAGTTCTAGGGTATGAAGGTCCAGAGGAAACAAAAGAAACCAAAATCCAAGCCCTTAGACTTAAGTTTAATGCTTTGAAAGCTTTGGAAACAGAAACTGTTGCACAAACTTATACTAGGCTTAAGATTTTGTTGAATGATTTGGGAAACAATGGAGTTGTTCTACCTAAGGCTGAGGTTAATGCTACTTTTGTCAATAGTTTACCTAGAAAATGGCTTAGCCTAAATCAGACCTTAAGAGATAACAATGCTATAAAGAATGATACTTTAGCCCAATTGTTTGGTAGATATAACTATGAAGAAGGGCTAATTGACTCCATTTACAAATCAGAGACTGACAGGTTTACCACCAGTATCACTGGTTCAAAAGCTCTTGTTGCTAACGATTCCTTTCAGGACAGCGACTCTGACATTGAAGAGGACACCAGAAGTAGTCAAGAATTTCTTGATGAATTACATGCTGAGTTCCATGACAGAGCTCTTTTAGCTGATCAAAAGAGGTAATACAAGAGATCTGGTAGAGTTGGAGCTGCAAAGGTTGATAAATCCAAGGTGTCATGCTACACTTGTGGAAAGACTGGTCACTATAAGAAGGATTGCTGGTCAAACAAAACCTCCTCTCCAAGCTTCCCTTCATCCAACAACAACAACAGCAAGAAGAAGTTTTCCACCTCACCTTTCAAGCAAACCTCTCTCTCTGACTTAGAGGGGAAAAATACTACAAAGTCAAATACAAAGCCTTGAAAGCTGAGATGCTAAAACTCAACCAGAAAGCCGATGATGCAGCAAAGAAAAAGGATGTTAAGAAGACTGAAAAAGGTCTGATCTCTGCCTCATTCGACTGGGATGATGAACCCCTCACTTCTAAGGATGAAGGTACCACTACCGTAAGAGCCTTTATGGCTGTCGCTGATGAAGAACCCAATGTGGGTAAAAGTGAAGCAAGATCAGGTCAATGGGTGACATCACCATGAAAAAGGTACAAAGAAGTTATCTATGGCTGAAGGTCCTGATAGAGACCATGTCAGTGACTATACCTTGGTTGACCTCCACTTTGTGGAAGAGCAAAGAAAAAACCTGTTAAACAAATTTCATAGTCTTAAAACAGAGTTAAATCTTTGCTAATCTGAATTAACAAATCTTAAACCATTTGTGAATCTTGCTAATCAACTTCAAAATGAAGTAAGAAAATTATCCATTGAAAATGAGTCTTTGTCTGATGAAAACTCTGAACTTAGAAAAACCATTAAAAAATGGAATTTGGCTCAATCCACAGTGGAAGAAATAGTTGCTGAATCCATACATGGTGATGTGGTTCAGGATATTGGGGGAAAGGGTAGATACAAAAACCATATACCTGTTCCCAGTGTCAAATTTGTCCCTTGAGATGTTTCTTCTCCATCTTCCACCTCTGTGGATGAGAAAAACTCTGACAAGAAATCAGAGGTACCAGCCCCACCAAGACTCGCTGGTGCTAACCCATCTGATTCCTTGCTTGGCCCAAAACCTCAAACTAAAACCCCTGGGAATTCAATTCTCAAAGTCGCTGATAAAGCGAATAAAAAGGTTTTTGTGGCCAAGGACTCCAACAAACCCACTCCTCCCCCAGAAGAGCTTTCACCCACCACGAAACTTCTCCTCACCTTGATGGAAGAAGTGAAGGGGTTGAAAGAACAAATCAACCCCAGAGTTAATAGTCCTTCTGTTAACTCTCTTGGTGAAGGATCAAGTAGCTATAAGCGGAGAGCTTTGTTCAGACCTTGCAAGCATTGCGGTTTCAAGAATCACTCATCCGAGGATTGCACTAAGAAACCAAAATGTATCACATGCGAGTCTACTGAACACTCGGCTAGAGAGCATGAGGAAGTCATTGCGGTTCAAAGAACCAGAACTCAAATGAGATCTAAAACTCCTCATCGACCCTTAAGAAAGGCTGAGCCTAAACCCAGAGATAACTCTCAGGGTAACAGACCTAATCCCCCTTGCAAGTACTGTGGCTTCTTCGACCATCACTCTGATGAGTGCGAGCATTATCCTGGATGTGACATTTGTGGAAGCATGCGACATGAACCCAGGGACTGCAACCAAAGAGGGGGGAGGAAACCAAAGAAGGACCAATGTCGCTGGTCAGCGATAGCATGGACCCACTGGAAAGTGGGTTCATCATAGAAACTAATCTGGCTTTGTTATATCTATGCAGGAATATCTGAAGAAATCTGTTTGGTGTCTGGATAGTGGGTGCTCCAGACACATGACAGGGGTTAAACAATATCTACATAGATATAAAAAGGAGTCTGGTCCAAAAGTAGTCTTTGGAGATGACTCCTCAGGGGCTACTGAGGGTTATGGCTCAGTGGATTGTAATGGAATAACCTTCACAAGGGTCGCTTATGTCAATGGACTGAAGCACAACTTAATCAACATTAGTCAACTCTACGATGCTAGCTTCAAAGTTCTGTTCACTAAGACCCAAGGAACAATCTTCAATCAAAATGATGATGTTGTTCTAATTGCACCCAGGAGAAGGGATGTGTATGTCATCGACATGACATCTTGTCCGGAAGGGACAAACACTTGTCTCTATGCCAAAGCATCTGATAGTGAAAATTGGCTATGGCATAAGAGACTCTCCCATCTCAACTTCAAAAACATTAACAAACTGGCCAAGAATGATTTAGTAGCTAGGTTTCCCTCTCTGACCTTCACCAAAGACAGACCCTGCTCAGCCTGCGAGAAAGGGAAGCACCACAGAGCCTCATTCAAGACAAAACAATCATTCTCCATAAATAAGTGCCTCCATCTTCTTCACATAGACTTATTTGGACCAGTAAAACCTCAATCCCTTAATCACAACAAGTATACACTAGTCATTGTAGATGAATTCTCCAGATTCACATGGGTATTCTTTCTCAAAAGAAAGAGTGATGATGCTGAAAGAATAATGTCCTTCATCAGAGAGATAGAGAATCTCAACGACTGTAGAGTTAAGGCTATCAGAAGTGACAATGGCACTGAATTCAAGAATCATGCCATGGAAGCCTTTTGTGATGAAAAGGGAATATCACAGAACTTTTCTAACCCAGGCACCCCTGAACAAAATGGTGTCGCTGAAAGAAGATATAGAACCCTCATAGAGGCTGCTAGATCTATGCTCAACGAATCAAGACTTCCTAAACAATTTTGGGTGAAGCTGTGAACACAGCATGTCATACACAAAACAGATCCATTATTGTGAAGAGACACGGAAAGACCTCATATGAAGTATATAGGAAGAGAGCCCCTGATGTAAGCTACTTCCATGTCTTTGGTTGCCCTGTTTTCATTCACAACTATAGAGATCACCTGGGAAAATTTGATGAAAGGTCTGATGATGGATTCTTCGTTGGCTACTCTCCCACCTCAAGAGCTTATAGAGTATTCAACATCCGCAGACAAGAACTAGAAGAATCTATCCATGTCACATTCAATGAAGCAGATGCTGTCATCAACCACACCAACTCAGAAGAATGTGACATTGACTTCAATTAAGTTAAGACATATCCAGAGGATGATTTCTCAAATCCCAAGGAATCATCCAAGGGCTGTCACAAGGACTTCCCTTATGTTCATGCATTTGATCCTCATTCAATCTCTGACATCACTCTAGAGGTTGAAAATGCTGAACCAATCAATCCACCCACTACAGTGAATGTTGATCTCATCGAACCAATCTCTCCTCTTGATGAAGAGATTATGGATGAAGAAATAATATGTGAAGATCCCTCAACATTCATTGAACCTGCTGTGACTCTTGAACCCACAGAGACTCCTGCTCCTCAATCCAAATAGAGTAGGAACAAAGATATTCTTCTAGTGAATATTCTTGGTGAACCCTCTGAGGGAGTCACCACCAGAGGCAAATTGAGATCTCTGGAAACCGCCTTATCGAATGAATGCCTTTTCGCTGATTTTCTCTCTGAGGATGAACCTAAGAATGTGGCTGCTGCGCTTCTAGATGAAGGGTGGGTTGTTGCCATGCAAGATGAGTTGAATCAGATCAAGAGAAACAAGGTGTGGACTCTGGTAAAAGCTCCAGCTGGGAAGCAAGTGGTTGGAACTAAATGGGTCTACAGAAACAAGAGGGATGAAGATGGCATGATTGTCAAAAACAAGGCTAGGCTTGTGGTGCTGGGATATAATCAATCTGAGGGGATTGACTATGATGAAACATTTGCACCAGTAGCCAGATTGGAAGCTATCAGAATCTTCCTAGCCTTTGCAGCTTATATGGGGCTTACTGTATACTATATGGATGTGAAGTGTGCTTTCCTAAACGGGAAGCTTGTAGAGGAAGTATATGTCTATCAACCAACAGGGTTTGAAAGCAGTGAGTATCCTGATCACGTCTGCAGACTTCACAAAGCACTCTATGGGCAGAAACAAGCGCCTAGAACCTGGTATGAAACCCTATCAAAATTCTTACTTGAAAATAAATTTGTCAGAGGTACCATTGATCAAACCCTGTTCACTTATAGGTCCAAGGGTGATGTCATTTTTGTACAGATTTATGTGGATGATATAATTTTGGTTCAACCAATATTACATTGAGCAAACAGTTTGCCAAACTAATGACCAAAAAATATGAAATGAGCATGATGGGGGAATTAACTTTTTTCTTAGGTTTTCAAATTAAACAAAATTCAAAAGGAATTTCCATTTTTCAAGAAAAATATGTTAAGAATTTGCTCAAGAAGTATGATCTGTCTGATTGTGCATCAGTGAAATGCCCCATGCTTTCTCCCAACAACTTGGGAGCTGATGACTCAGGGGTCTCTTTTAATGAGACCTTATATAGAGGCATGATTGGGTCACTGATGTACCTCATAGCAAGCAGACCAGATATACAATTTGCCACATGTCTCTGTGCTAGGTACCAAGCTAACCCCAAGGAATCCCACCTTGTAGCTATCAAAAGAATTTTCAGGTACTTAAAAGGATCTCCCACATTGTGTCTCTGGTATCCTAATGGATCAGGCTTCGACCTCAAAGCCTACTCAGACTCTGACTATGCTGGGTGGTGTCTTGATAGAAAGAGCATCTCTGGGAGTTGTCAAATCCTTGGAGGAAAGTTAGTATGCTGGAGTGCCAAGAAACAAAACTCCGTGGCCATGTCATCAGCTGAAGCTGAATACGTAGCGGCCGCTGGCTGTTGTGCTCAAGTTCTCTGGATGAAAAGTCAGCTGGCTGATTATGGTATCATTTATGAAAAGGTTCCCATATTCTGTGACAACACAAGTGCTATACCCATCTCAAATAATCCGGTACTTCATTCCAGAACTAAGCATATTGACATCAGGTATCACTTTATCAGAGACCATATTTTACAAGGTGATATTGAGCTTCATTTTATACCCACTGAATACCAGCTCGCTGATATATTCACCAAGCCTCTGGCTGAGCCAAGTTTTACTAGGTTGGTTGCTGAGCTAGGTATGCTCAATATTGGTAAACAAATCTGATAAATGATCTCTGATCTCTGTCTCTGGGCATTAAAGGGAATTGAATGTAACGAGGTAGCTACATTCCAATGGGACTTAATATATTCCCATATTTAATTCAAATGATTAACCTTTATTGTCAACAACTTTCCCGCTTTCCAAGGGACAAAAATATCACATGAAGAGTCAAGGGGTCCCACTTTTCTTAAAAGGTAATTTTTTGCATTAAATGCTTTAATTGTAAAACGGCTAACCCTTTTATCAAAACCCTTGACTCACTTTTCAAAACTCACATTACTCATTACTTTCACACACACATACTATTCATCTTCTACAAAACCTTCATTTCTTCCTCACATCAAAAATGGCGTCTTCATCAACAAACACTGCTTTCACCGTCCTGGCCGCCTCGAACGTTGATTTTGGGATTCACGATGGCAAAATTGCCTTGAAAAATTGTTTAGCTCTCTTGGAACACAACAATTCCCTCTACCAACCATTGTTCTCCTTCCTAAAAAACTCCATCATTTTTGGAAGTTGATCAAACCTCTTCACACATCACCTTTAACCTTTCCACACATCCCCAACCTCTCACTTTTGATCTTCACACCTTTGCCAAAGTCATTGGACTTCCAGTCAATGAAGGCATGTCCGTTGTGCCTGCCAGCGCCACGGTAAAGAAGGCTCTGGCTACCCTTCGTCCTCATGACGACAATGATAAACCTTTCACCACCCAAGGTTTACAAAACAAATCATTGATCAAAGTGAACTACTTTTCACCCATTTGGAGGACGCTGATGCTATACATTGTGAAATGCCTGGGTGGAAACCAGGGGTCTCATGATCAACTTAATGGAGCCCAGTAAGCAATTGCTTACAGCTTAATCTGGGGGCAAGATATAGGGATCGCTGATATACTTTACTCTGACCTCATTGCTAAGATAGAAAACAAAGGGAAGAAGAACAGACTAGCCACCATCTGCTACACAAGATATCTCTCTCTTCTCTTAGAAGATATGCTGGGTGAAGGCTACACAAATGATGAACTTCTCTCCTTCTCTCCTTATCACATCATTGCTGCTTCACTAAAGACTCCTTTGGAAGATGAAGTGCCTCTCAGCAGGCACATGATGCAGGTCACTGGGCTACTAGTTGCAGATGGAGAGCCCTTGATCCCTCGCAGTGAGGTGAATGCTGAAAGACTAACTGACAAGTCTCTTTTAAAGACCTCTGTGCAGTCTTCTTCTCAGCCCAAGGTGCCCAAGGAAAATAAGAAGAAGAGGAAAGACATCCCCCTTTCCTCTGAACCCCTTCTGTTAATCCTTCCAAGACTAAGAAGACTAAGAAGAACCCATCCCCTTCTTTGGAGGATGTGGTTGAAGAGCCCACCGCTGACAAACAACCTGAGTCTAGCGTCTCCCAGTTAGCAGAGACGACTAAGAACCTTCTCAACACTGATATCTCTCAGGTATTAGTTTGTCATTTTATTCTCTTGGAGGTTCACATATAATCACTCTCAACATTCTGTAGGAGAGAGTGATGAAGTCTTAGGGTTTGCCTCAACCCATAGAATGTCTGTGTCAGCACCTAGAACTCTTAGGATTATCTGTACACTCTGTCTTAACACAAGGATATGATTCGTTTGTGCTCATAACGCACCTTGATGATCCTTCACCCTCTGGACTGTGCTCTTGTCCATAACAACTTGAGCATGCTATAGGTCCCGACCTAGAGTCTCTGCACTTCACGTAGTCTCTGGGTCCCCTCATATGAAAAGAGTCCCAACGATTTATTCTTTTGGGGGGGACTGAATAATCACCCTCAGTCTTCCTAGGGGCAGCGATAAAAGGCGACTATTACCTTCAAATATGTCACAAACTAAAAGAGTCCCAAAGAATTTATTCTTTTGGGGGGACTGAATAATCACCCTCAGTCTTCCTAGGGGCAGCGATAAATGGTGACCTTTAACTTCCATGAATTCACAATTAAAAGAGTCCCAAGGAGCAATCCTTCAGGGGGAGCTGGATAATCACACCCAGGTATCCTAGGGGCAGCGAACGACGACCATTCACCACATAATTTTCACAAATCAAAAGAGTCCCAAGGAGTAATCCTTATGGGGGAGCTGGATAATCACACCCAGCTATCCTCGGGGCAGCGAATGGCGACCCTTCAACATAACTGTTTCACACTTAAAAGAGTCCCAAGGAGAAATCCTTAGGGGGGGTTGGATAATCACACCCAGCATTCCTAGGGGCAGCGAATGGCGATATATAACTTCAGTTTTTTCACAACTAGTTACTAAAAAATATCATAACAGGCTCATAATCTTCATGAAGAACAGCAGAATGATGATGCCTATTCCATTGTTGGTGATGAAAATGCTGAAGCCCCCCACATAGATCTCGATGTCATGTCAGACATTGATTCCATGCCAGAGGATGAGGTCTTCATTATTGAAGAGGACTCGACCATTTCAGATTAAGCTGATATGGATGCTGATGATGACCAAGTTACATCAGAGTTAAAACCCATCTCCTTCCCATCAATGCCCAATGTGCAAGAACTGGCTGCTAAGCGGCTATTGGACCAGAGGCTCTGTACACCAACCCAAGTTCCCTTCCCAACCTTACCAAATGTCATGGAATTAGGGGTCAAGCAACACTTAGAACATTTACAAAACCTCAATCTTGTCCATGTTCCTCGAATGAAAGATGTTCAGGAACTCGCTGCTGAGGTTCTCTGGGTTAAGAGGGGTGACATCAGTAAAAGCAAGCCCAAAGTCACAAATGATGTCATCCTCTCTGAATTGCAAACACTTACCCATGCTGCTGAGGAACTCACCACCACACTAGAGACTTCACTAACTTCATATGTGGAGTCCTCTATGACTGCATTGCTTCCGCAACTACTGGGAAATGCCTTGCAAGCTCACCTCCCAGCTGTTCTATACCAGAGCCTCCAACAATACATACCATCTGTCCTCACATCAGCTGTCAAAGCAAATGTTGCAGCTATTGCCTAGGCATCTGAGCCTTCGAGAAAACTTCTTCAAGAGCTGTTACAAGAGGAACTTAAAGAAATCTGCTTATTTGTCCATCAAGAATTTGTTAAGTTCCTCAAGCCTGGATCAGGCACAACTACTACCGGTGCTATGCCTGAGGGGGAGAATTCAGCAACCTCCACCTCTGAAGAAGAAGCAGACACTGCTTCACCTAAGGGGGAGCAATCACGTAAATAACCAACACCTTCAACAGGGATTCCAACACCAAAACCTCTCAGGTCCTTCAACCCAATCACTGAAGCAATAAAGGACAAGGGAAAAGGAATTGCCATTGAACAACCGGAAATAACCCTGCACTCCCTCCAAGAAGAAGGCGGATCCACAACTAAACTCTCCAAACACTCTGACCTAAACAAATTCAAGATCGCTGATGAACCACCACTTACCCCAGAGCAGGCAAAGGCTCAAATCTTGGAACACCAAAGGCTTGAAAACATCAGAGCAGTTGAACTCAAGAGCAAAGAAGCTTTGAACAAACTCTCTCCTGCTGTAAAGGAAGCTCAGGTGGTTAAGCTCAAAGAACCTGAGGTTAAAAGGAGCAACCTTCAAAAGGAATATGAAAGGATTGTGAACCAGAGAGCTGAACCCGGTCAAATCACCAAGTATGCATGTTACACTGACAAAGAAAAAAGAGTGGTGATGACCCTTTACAGAGAAAACCAACTAACCAACTACAAAGTCTTCGGTGACTTTAAACTCAGAGATTTGGGCCTCTCTGAATGGTTAGAAATGTTGTCTCTTGCCCAAAAGAAGACTGGGCCTGGTGCTGCCCAAATGATGAAAAACATTCAAGCAAAGCTGAATTGGGTAAGAGACACGGCAAAGAAGCTGAAGGTATCTCTGCCTCCTCAACTCTCACAACAACAACCTTCTCAAGGACAAACGAAAAGAAAAACCCAAATGGGGCCTCCGGTGGAGAAGTTGGTCACTGAGAACATTATTGTTGATGGGATGTACAGAAACTTGGTACTACCCAAAGAGATCACTAAAACACTAGGGGGCCAAGTATACTCAGAACCAGAGATAGGTATGGTCTTCATGAATGGTAATTGTGAGTATTGCTTTCAGCGGATGAATGAACTACATCTGGCATCAACCATCCAGCTTATCAGACTCAAACAGGGCATCCTAAGGAATTGCAAAACAGCTGAGGATTTTGAGTTTGAAGTTGAGCTAGTCATCAACTCTAGAAGTGACAAAGTTGAAGCCCAGAGAATCTGTGATCAAGGCCTCGATCCCTAAAGAACCTTTTTAGTTTTGGTTTATGTTTACACCTCTGGGTGTTCTTGTAATAGACTAGGTTCTTTATGTTTAATAAAACTCTGAGGTATGTTTGTTAAATTATGTGTAAGAAGAAGCTGTGTACTCACTTACAATAATTTTAGACTTAATATAATTTATAAACAAATAGGGGGATATTGTTGGGCCAATGAAAGTTTTAACTATGGCCCAGTCTAGATTTGTTTAAATTAGACTAAGTGTTTACTGATCTCTGAGAGGACCAGCGCAGAGACTAGACCAGTGGAAGGCAAAGCCTCAGCTGGCACACCAGGAACATTCAAGTCAAAGACAACGTCAGAGAAGTCGAAGACAATCTGAAGTCATACTCACCACCGATTATGGATAGCTGGGATGTTGAAGGAATGTACTAGTGTTCAAGGATCTCTGAGTTGACAACACTCAGAGATCACTTAAGAACCCTAGAAGTCTAGGACAAGCAAAGCTTGTCCAATCCTTTATAGTTTAGGCGGGAGAATCTATCAAGTGTTTTGAGCGGGACAAAACAAGAGATTCTAGATAAAGCCTAGTACGACCTAGTGGGACAAAAGGTGAACAGTTGGCAGAACTGTTCACCTAAAGTTGTTCAAAGGTATGTCTCGATTTGGACATGCATTTACTACGTTGTACTCTTCCATTCAGAAGGTGACACGTATCAACTACTCCCACTAAGGAAGAAACCTTGTACACTATAAATAGGAGTGAGAAAGAATAATTAAATCAACCCTTGTGCTTGGATAATTTATCTAAGTTCTTTCTCACCTTGGAACCGTTGATCCCTCAGCTGTCTACCAGCGTCTCATTGGTTCCCTTGTAAACTTGAGTCTCTAATCTAGTTTACTTGTTCTAGGGTTCATATCTTGTTGTCATTCAACGAGTGTATTCATAGCACTTTGTAATACTTTGTTTATAATACTTAATAAAGCATTACGCGTTTGAAAAGTATTTCATTGTGTTTCATGGTTACAAGAGTTATAGTTTATCAACAATTGTCATATTAAGGGACTTTCAGGAGCTTTGCACACAGATGTTCTATCTCGATATTACGTTCTGACTGAGTGGCTGGGTTTACGATTTAAAGTGCCCTCACTCCTCAAATGTTTATAGAATGGCTTCTAAGTATGATGGCCCAAACAATGGTGCTAAAATTACAACTAAATACTAATTAAAGAATATATAACCAATACTTCGAAAGATTGAACAAAAGATTAAAGACTTGATACTATACACAATGTATTCATCCAGGTTTGTGTGAGATCAAGCTGTTGTTTATGAGACCAAGTTGTGGTTTGTATGATCAAGATGTTTATTTGTGAATGAAATATATCTGGTTATAGCTTGGATTCTATGGACATAAGTTGAGTTCATAGCCTCACTTTTTAAATGCTTTACAATGATTTGAAAACCCGTGAGGGGGAATAGATCTATTGAAATATGTTATTACAGGAGTGCCCAAACTGTTACTTAAATTTCATAAGTCATTGAACACTTTATGTGTGCGATAATATGGTGAATAGATCTATTGGAAGTAACGAATCCTGTTTGTGTTACCCTTTCTGTGGGTAATCAAGGACACTTTATTATAACTAATGGGTAATCTACACCTGCAGATTACTTCTCATGACATTCTGTTTTATATGAGCGAATAGTAACGTAGCTCGAGGTCGTAGACATGTATTCAAAACTGTTATTGCAAACCTATGAATTCACTCAACCTTTGTGTTGACTTTAAGCATATATTCAGACACTGGTGACTGATAGTATGGAGAAGCACAAGGATGGCATGAAGAGGCACGAGCTTGAAATTATTATCTTAGATTTTGGGAACCTCATATTGTAAAACTCTTAATATTTAATGATATATAAAGAAAATTGTTTTATTCACTCTTTTGAGTTGTTTTCTATTATTATGACTTGTGATCTATGAAGTAATACCCAGATCAATGTTCCGCTGCGTATAGGTAAAATGGGGGTGTTACATCATATTGTAAAATTTTGATTTTTCAATGATATATAAAGAAACTTGATTTAATCACTCTTTTGAGTTGTTTTATATTATTATGACTTGTGTTCTATGAAGTAATACCTCAGATCAATGTTCCGCTGCGTAAACATAAAATGGTGGTGTTACACCATCCTTCGGTTTTTGAGACCATGTGAATTTCAAACCAGCCCTGTTGAACATCAACCATTTCAATGTCATGAACAAACTCTCGGAATTCACGCATAGAATTATCTACAGTGGAAGAACTAGCAGCAAAGTCCTCAAGAGTAAGAGCCGCATTAAAGTTACCTAAAATACACCATGGTTGTTTTCGGATATACACATTATGCATACCAAGATTGTACCATAACGCAGGTCGACGAGTATAAATATTATGGGCATAGACAAATGAACAGAGCATCTCATTCTTATCAGATTTTAACCATAATCTAGTATGCATAACCTGATCCTCCTGCGTAATAACTAAGACATCCACCTCATCACGATTCCACCCCAAGATAATACGCGAGCCCTTGTTACAATGAATGGCATTAGAAGTCCATTCCAAATTCCAAAAAAAACAAATGAACATATCTTATCCAGCTTAGAGTTACTTGTATGAGACTCTAAGATGGCACAGACTGAAAGCTTGTTATCATGAATAATCTGGCGAACCTCCTTCTGTTTAGGGGAGAGATTTAGACCTCGTATATTCCATGACGCAATGCTAAACATTTGGAACCGTTTCAATAGGAGTGCTTGCTCCTTCCGTAGACTTAGATGTAACTGATTCTTCAATAATAAGGAGTTCATCAACATCATCATCACTATCTTCATTGACACATTCATCCACTCTCCTTTCCCTCTCATCATCAGTAAGGTTACAAAAATAATTTTTTAGTGTAAGATCATGGTCCTTCAATACAGGTGGTTTAGGAACCTGACCAGACTCCTTAGGTTTATCATTAGCAGTCCGTTTGGAACTCTCGCCCCGTTACACCCTTCGATATTGTAGATTCAACGTAAGTTTCGATAACTTAATATCCTCCACCTAATTAGGTTTGCGCGCTTTCTTAGTCTTCTTTTTCTTGTTAGTGACAACGGTAAAACCATCATCATTTATCTCTAGAGGAGACTTCCCCTTACTAATGGTAACACCCACCGGACGTTTAGGGCATTCATTTTTACTATGGCCAAATACGTGACAGTCTCCACACGTAGGAGGTTTCCATTCGTACTCAACACGCATATGAACAATTAAGTGACCCTCCCCCTCCACATTCGAAACATCCATAATGATTTCTTCCTTGAGCTCTTTATCAGCAGACACTTCGATTAGCGCCTTAGCATACCCAATTCGTCCCCAAGCCTTATTACACATCGAGCTCGTGAAAGCATCTAACATAATTGGATTCCCTAATTGTGAACCCATAAGACTCAACCCATCTGTTGTGTAAGACACCACCGGAACTTTATGTATCTTTACCCAAACTAGAACCTTCCTCACTTCGTCCCTACCAAGCTGGGCGTCCATCGAGTAATGATTAGAGGCTGATTGCGAATTAACCATGACCCTTTTTACAATACTTGCTCTAAACCCGTCTTAGTCGTGAATTTGAAGTAAAATACCCCGTCATCATCCCTCATAACCTTTTAAAGACCGTATTTACTCCATGTATTCGATACATAATTTTTCACCAATGGAAATGCAACAGGCCTTCCCACAAAGAAACCCACCAAAGAGTTCTCAAACCGATACTGAGCTGGCAAGATGTTTTCAATTGGAAGCACAAATCAGTATCCGCCACTTGTTACTCGTTAAATAAAGCCCTAAATGAAACTTTGGGGTTTTTAGACTCCATAGCAACAGTCCAGCAAACAATCGAAACCCCTCATGAGATACCCCATCACCCCACCCCGAGGGTTTAGTAGGTTCCCCTTCCTGCAAGTTAGCACTAGCCGTATCATTCAAGGGTACCATTATCATACCTACATCAGGCTACATCTTTCTTATAACATTACGAATAACACCTCCCTTAACAATCTTACCGTCAATGTTTTTCAAACGATTCGCAAAGGAACTAATAGTCGATTTGAGAGCACCACCAGTTTCCATACACCAAAAAACACACAAAAAAAACAAGTCCCCAAAGTAACCCTAAAAAGGATTACGAACAGCCTATCAAAATGATAACCCTAGCCTGATTCCATCATGCCGACCAAATAAAATAATTAAATAGTAAACCCTAGAACTACAAGAACCGATAACGAAACCCTAAAACTATAAAAAAACTAACCCTAATTCCTCGTCAAATCATATAAAAATAAATTAGTGCGCAAAAAACAAATCAATAAATCCTTTCGGTAGACTATCTGATCACCATACGATTAGGACCAATCCAAGGATCGGAAGCCTAAACACATCCCAAATATTACGCGAACAAGGAAAAATGATATGAATCACAGCCACTAATCGATCGTTATACAATTAATAAAGGAAAACAAGGTTTGATCAATAATATTCAGGAATGGATTTCGAAAAATCGCCCATATAGTGTGTTTTTAGTCAATTCCATTTCTTAAATAGTGATAGTAGTGCTTATTAATAATTTCTTAATAACTAATTCTGCTTCTATTTTAGAAACTAGTTTCGTAAGAACTGTTTTCACATAGTTAATCTGTTGGGCTTGAACTTTGGGCCGTTAATAGTATGATAGTTTAGTTGTTTACGTAAATTTGGTTGTTTAGAATTCTTATTTAGCTAAAGTTGAATAACTCAAATATACTTAGCCCTATAAACTAGTATAGTTATAATATTAGAATATTATAATAGTATAACTTCTCGATTTCTGTACAATATATGATTTATTTGAAAGTAGTTATATTACCAAATAACCTATTGTAACCAAAAAACAATTAAGTCTAAACGTTAAAAGCGGACATCAATTTGACAGGATTCGAGAAGAAACGATACTAAAATCGAATATTAGGGAGTTAGGAGGAGTTTCTAGTTATGGTAGTAGTTTGAACAAAACTATACATTGGAATATTATTTGTTAATACAAATATCATATTAAAACGATGTTTACATTTTAATCACTCTTAACATTTTGTTAATGACAAAACATCAACTATATTTTTTGTTTGAGTTACAATCATCATTTAAGCTGTTTGATCCATCTTATGTTTCTAAACTTTTATAAAAAGCTTTATACACTTTAATCTTTTTGGTGTAAACTTAAAAATGGGTAAAACATATATCTCTCTCTGTCTCCATATATATGATAGATAAAGTCAAACATGGCTTGATATAATGTTTGAATGTGATATTGGACAAGTATTTATGAGGTAACAAAAGTCAGCTCCCACAGATCTCTCGATAAAGGGGGGACCCTTTGGGTACAAAGGTCCAACGGGGTTTGGGAGTGACTAGTGTCTTACCTTTAAATACCAAGCTAACTCCAAGCTTTACACTCACCCCTCTTCTAATCTGTCTCTAAACTCTCATAATATATCTAACCTTCTAACCTCAATTCTTCTCTAACTTCTTGTCTCTTGTGATTTAGATCTTTGTTAACTTGAAGATCACTTATAAGAACTCTATCTCCAAGCTTTGATCCTTCAAAGTTTACATTGTATGATTGTGTTAAGTGTTACCTATACAATCACCATTGTTGTACCTATTCTTCTACTACTTGTGTAATAGTGTGGTTGTTGTTGTATACCACAAAGTATATAGTATGAACGGAGTTGTTTTACCCGTATAAAAGAACACGACATTGTAGCTTAGGTGTCGGTAAAGATTGTAAGATAAAGTGTAATGGTTTCTCCACCGGTGTAAAAAAGATTCTTAACTAGTGAATTAGAACTCTCGAGTAGATACTCGAGAAGTAGAAGTAGGGGCAAGATAAGTGAGATCTTGCTAGACTGAACCATTATAAATCCTTGCACATTGTGGTTTGCTTTATTAATTCTTTATCTCTACTTAGTCAATCACACTTGATCTATATCCATACTAATCACATAAAAAGTTTCAAAGAAATCAAAACTAACTGGTAAAAACTATTCAACTCCCTCTTCTAGTTTTCTACAATTGGCATCAAGAGCTACATACCCAAGATCGTTAGATTATATTGAACTCTAAAACTTGAATCGATCCAAGGATTCTAAAAATTACAAAGAAGGACAATCTATGCAAAGACCACCACTCTTTGAAACCGATGGTTCTATATATTGGAAAAATTGTTTTAAAACTTATGTGAAATCTAAGGATATATATTTTGGTACATAATCATTGAAGGTGATTATGCACCAACAGTGAAGAATGTTACCACTAATCAATTTGAATCGATTCCACGAGAAAAACAAACCGATGATCAAAAGAAAATGTTGGCAAAAAATAATGAAGCCAAAATGATGCTTTATAATACACTACCTAAAAAGGAGTATGAAAGAATCTTCATGTGTCAAACCGCCAAAGAAATTTGGCACTCACTAATAGTCACACATCAAGGAAACTCACAAGTCAAGGATAATAGAATTGATCTACTTGTTCAACACTATCATAAATTCACTTAAGGCACTTGATGAATCTTTCACTACTAAGAACTTTGTTAGGAAATTTCTTAGGGCACTTCATCCAAAGTGGAGAGAAAAAGTCATGACCATTGAAGAATCTAAAGATCTCTCAAACTTGTCATTGGACGAGCTTATTGGAAATCTCAAGGTATACAAGATGGTGATTAAAAAGGACTCTGAGATCATCAAAGGAAAGAAAGAAAAACAAAGATCAATGGCGTTGAAAGCTAGAGTTGAATCTAGTGATGATGACGAGTCTGATAGCAATGATGAAGAGTATGCCATGGCGGTCCGTGACATCAAGAAAATTTTCAAAAGTAAAGGAAGATTTGTGAAGCAGCCATTTGACAACAAAAAGACACCTCAAAAGCCCTTTGACATCAAGAAAGGAAAAGAGGAAAGAATGCATCCAATGTGGTGATCCGAATAACTTTATTGGTAATTTTAGCCAAAGACACAAAGAGCTTTTGTGAGTGGAGCTTGGAGTGCTAGTGATGATGAAGGAGATGACTCCAAAAAAGAAGAGCTAGCACTAATGGCACATGAAATCAATGAGGTATGCTTGAAAGCCGGACTTGAATCAGATGAATGGATCAAGGACGGCGGTTGTTCAAGACACATAATGGGTAATAGGAATCTCTTCAATACATACAAATCTATGAAAGAATGTAATGTTATTTTTGGTGGAAAAGTCAAAAGCAAAATCGTTGGCAAATGTATGATTTCTAATGACCACATCACCATAGATAATGTTGATCATGTCGAAAACTTAGCATTTAATCTACTTAGCATAAGTAAACTTTGTAGCCACAAATACAAAGTTCTTTTTGAAGAAAACAGAAGTAAAATACTAAAAGATGGCATAACCATAGAAAAAGGAATTAGGAAAAACAACATATATGTGATAAAGTTTGACTCGTCAAAAGACGCCATTTGTTTGACCACAATAGATGACAATTCCACCCTTTGGCATAGGCCTCATGGTCATATCAACATGTGTCTTTTGCAATCATTGGCTAGCAAGGATCTTGTTAGAAATCTACCAAAGGTAAAATATGAACAACATTTTTGTGACGCATGGAAAATAGGAAAACAAATACACTAAAGCCATAAGGCAAAAAATGTTGTGTCTACAAGTATGTGTCTAGAACTCTTGCATATGGACTTATTTGGTCCATCCGTGGTGCAAATTTATGGAGGTAACCTCTACATTTTGGTTATCGTGGATGATTACTCAAGATATACATGGACAAAAATTTTGAAAACCAAAAATGAGGCTTTTAACTATTTTGAGATTTCAAGAAAGAAAATTGAAAACCAACTAAATTGTCGTAGTTTTGGAGTAGCCCAGAATATAAAAATGAAAAAACCCTAAAAATGATGGATATTATCTCTCTACCTGTCTTTTCTAAATCCTCCTTTTCTCGTGCTTTGATCTGATTTGTTCCTTTTAATCATATAACGTGAGTGTTAAATAAATGATTCTCTGAATTGTGTTGTTTTTACACATACGTTTTTGTGATTCTGGTCGAATTAGGTTAAAAACGATTTAGGGTTTTTTAGGATCTGTTTAGTTTTAGAGTTCTTACAATCAGAATCCACTCGTGGTTCTTTTTATAATACTTATGTTCTTGGCTGCTAATCATATGGAAAATTAAGTTTTTGGTTTCGAGGGTGACGGAGGTTGAGAGTTTTCTTGTGACGACTCATTTTTTTAGGGTTTTGTGGGTTTTGCGTATGGAGTGGAAAGGGTCTATACCGATTGACATGGAAAGGATTGTTGCTCGTATGCAGCGTTTGAAGGAGGGTAATGTTTGGAGTTTAGGAGGGTTACAAGAAAGTAATGGTGATCGGGATGGGGCTTCGAGTAATATGAGACCTGGTGTCGATGTGGGGCAAGCAACGCCTACTGTTGTTCATGAACAAATTACTGATGTTCATGAGACTATTGATGTTGTGAAAATGAGCCCTAGTGTTGAACAAAACACAAGATGCATCTGCTGATGGTGTTATGTCGTACGGGTCAAATCATGTCATGAATACTACGGCTGGTAATTTGGACAACTGTGGTATAACGGATGATACAAAACAACCGCATGTGGCTGCTAATATTAGAACGCTAGCTCTAAACCCTATTATGCAGCAAGGGGTTACAAGTGGTGGAGGTGATGTGTCGACTAGGCAGCAAGGTGATGTGACTGCGGGTTTGAAATTAGCAGGCATAACAAAGACGTGACCAGGGGTGTTTTTAGATCAGTTTAATGATGGTGATGTTACGGTTAATGATAAGAAAGATAGGGGATTACTAAGGGTTTAGATTCCTTCTAAATCGTATGTTGGTCGGCAGTTGGGATCATTTGCATCGATACTTCAAAATGAGGCTGTCCATAATCAGCTTACTAAGGTTGTAAAGATCTTAGAGTTACGATGTGAGGAGAGTGTTGAGGGAGCACGAATCGCAATTCCTTATGACGCTGTTGAAGAGGTTGAATCACGATTTTTACACACACTTTATGAGCATTTTATTGGTAAACATTTAGCTTTCCCACTTGTAGAAAACTATGTTAAAAATGTGTGGCCATGGTTTGCTTTGAAACGCATTCAGCTTCATGAAGATTTCATTCTTTTTCAATTCAATACGAAGGAAGGAATCAAAGGAGTGCTTGAAAATGGTCCATGGTTGATTAGGATTGTCCCTATTATCGTGAATATTTGGTCGCCTACTACTTATCTAAAAAAGCCAGAGATCAAGAAAGCGCCGGTTTGGGTTAAGCTTCATCATGTGCTGATTTTTGCTTACTCGGAGGTTGGTCTTAGTCTTATTACTACCCAAATTGGCACACCTATTATGTTGGATTCCTACACGAGTAATATGTGTGTTAATTTGTGGGGTCGAAGTACATATGCTCGGGCGCTCATTGAGGTTTCAACTGATGTTGAGTTATTGGATTCGATGGTCATTGCTGTCCGTAAAGGTCATGACAAAGGGCATTCATTGGTTATGATTGATATTGAGTACGAATGGAGACCTCCTAGATGTTCTACATGCTTAATTTTTTTATCATACTAGTGACATGTGTCTGAAATTGCACAATGAAGTGGTTGCTCATGCTACCAGTAATGTGGTGGATGATGGGTTTGAGGTGGTCAAGAACAAGAAGATTAAAGGAAAGAATAAGCAACCACAAGTTGCAGGTATTAAATTAAATAAACCAGCTCTTAATATTCAATATCATAATATTGAGAGAGGTGAAACCTTAAAGACGAATGCTATGGGTCATCCTAAGAAAGCAGCTCCGATGCTTAAGAAGGGTTTCTTGAATAACAAAACATTGAGTTTTGTAGTTAAGTCTAATTATAAGAGAGAGTTCTCATAACTCTTTTAGTGCTCTTTGGGATAAAATGGATGATGGTACGGATTGGGAGGATGGTTTTAAAACCAAGGAAGATGTTGCTAATGCTAGTGATAGTGAGGTTGAAGAAGTCATTTCGATTGATGATCGGCATGGTTCTCGTCAGCGTGATGTTCGTTCTAAGTGTTAGCCTTGATGTCGTTTTACTTACATTGTTCATGCACCTTTAGGTGGTTCTTTTTTATTGGTGTTATTTGTTTTGTAATTATTTAGAAGGATCATATGGCATGTCGTATGATGTAGTTGTTGTTCAAGCATTTGCTTGAGGTTAATGTAGCATTGCAGCTACATTCCATTGTACCTCAACGCTTTTTGGGAATATGTTTTACCGGGGTTTGGAGTCCCCTTTACCAAAAAAAAACTAAATTGTCGCAATGTATCAAATTGTACGGATCATGGTAGGGAGTTTGACAGTGAGGCGCAGTTCAGATCATTTTGTGAGACCAAAGGTATCACACATAATTTCTCGGCTCCTAGAACGCCTCAATCAAACGGGGTAGTAGAACGTAAAAACTAAACACTTCAAGAATTGAGTAGAATAATGATGAATGAGTCGGATGTATCCCCCTCACAAACTAAACCCTAAAAAACGTCAATGGCCGCCGAATATTACCCATCCCAAACTGATCAATTTTTGCCTTCTGTTTGATCTGAATTCCTAATAACGTTTGTGTTTTATTGTTTAATCTTTGATTAATACAATCTAAATGTTCTTTATCAGGATGATAGGTTGAGTTGAATGCTTCAAATCTTTTTTTAGGGTTTTATCCTATCGGTTTTTATTGTAATCGTTTTGTTTCTTACAGTCGGTTGTGGTGTTTTCTACCCTTTTTTCATTCGTTCATACCTATTTTCGAGTTAGCTTGACGTGGAACTATTGTCTTATTGTTGATCTGGTGATTTAGGGTTTCGGTTTGTTTTAGGGGTTGGTTTGTGATTAGGGCTTGGTTCTTATTTTATGTCCAAATCTAGGGTTCTTGGTTTGGACGCTTTAAACAATTATGTGCCTATCAAGAAGAAGCACACATCAAATATGGGTGACGCCGATGTCTCCCACCGTCAGCCATTTAGGGGTCATCCTAAGCTTGACGTTAAGGTCACGTATGATCTTCTTACGTTTGCTGTGCATACGCCTTCAGTTAGTTTTGTGGATACGTTGGGAAGCTCGACTACGATGCATGCCTTGAATACAGGGAGTGAGATAGGAAAAGAATCAGGTAGTCTTAGTCGCGGTGAGGATGCTAGGGTTTCACAGGGGGTTGCTACATCTTTTGGCAGCCCTACTGAAATTTTTGGTGGTACGACTGGTTTTTTGCAGGGCTCTTCAGTCAGTTCTGGTTCGTTGGCTAGCCAGGGGGTGGGGCTGTAGGAGGGTCGTAGAATCCTTTGTAGTCGCAAGTGAATCTTAAGACCTTTACTGCTCCTAATATGGAATTGTCTATTGTTAATTTGGTTGAGATTAATGCATCTCCTTCTTCTTATGAGGGGGCTGCTGGTTCGTTGCATGGTAAGCCTCAAGGAGAAGTAAACTTTCGTCAATTGCTAGGTGAAAATGTGTATGAGGGTGTCAATATTTCTATCCCACGCAGGGTTGTTAAAAAGGTGAGTAGTAGACTTGAACATACGCTATATGGATATTTTCTTGGAAACCGAATGGCATTCCCTGTCGTTGAGTATTATGTTCGTAATAATTGGACGAAACATGGTCTAAAAAGATCATGATGAATGATAAGGGTTTCTTTTTATTTAAGTTTGATACTAATGCTGGATTAGATGCTGTGTTGGAGGGGGGGTCCATGGATGGTGTGTAATTCACCTATTATTCTTAAGAAGTAGACTTTAGAGACAAGCTTGTTTAAGGAGGAGCTAACTCGTATCCCTGTGTGGGTTAAGTTTCATGATGTGCCTCTTCAGGTCTTTGAGGAAGATGGAATTAGTTTGATTGCTTCTTATGTGGGTAAACCTATTATGCTTAAATCTTTTACCGTTGCCATGTGTAAGGATTCGTGGGGTCGGAGTACTTTTGCTCGATGTTTAGTTGAAATTAATGT
Source organism: Glebionis coronaria (assembly GCA_025667525.1). NCBI lineage: Eukaryota > Viridiplantae > Streptophyta > Magnoliopsida > Asterales > Asteraceae > Glebionis > Glebionis coronaria. The sequence continues at coordinate 373,447,031 of CM046878.1, forward strand.
AGATACTAATCTTAAGGAGTCTCTTACTATTGGTATTCCATCACTGGTGGACGAGGGCGTTCTTAGGGAAACTATTAGAGTGGAATACGAATGGAAGCCACCGCGGTGTATTACATGTATGACGTTTGGACACTCTTGTGAAGTGTGCCCTAAGAAAGTTGTTGTTCCCACTCCGGTGGAAGTTGCTAATGAGGGTTTTAAAGTTGTCACTCATAGAAGGCGTAATAAATTGAAAGTGGCTAATCCACAAAATCGTCCTGGGGTATCTATTCCAAGTGGTTTTGAATTTTGTCCTAAGGCACCAGCTGCTAAAGCTGTTGATAAAGGGAAAAATGTTCGAGTTGGTCCTAGCAATACCTCTAATAATAGTTCTAGTATTGGTGTTCAGCCACCTTCTACTTCTGGGTCGTCGAGTAATCCTGCTAGTGATAAGTCTCTTCCGTTTACTACTCCTGTTGCTACCTTTAATCCGTATGATGCATTGCCTCATGATTTGGGTGATGGATATGATGATGATGAGTTAGTTGAGATGGTGTATGATGAAACTGTGAGTCTTCTTTCTGATTCCACTACAGGGGCAAGCACTCCTGCGATAACTGTTTCTAATGTTTAGTTTGGCTTCATGGAATATAAGGGGTCTGAACCGCGCCCCTAAACAAAAAGAGGTTCGTCAGGTGGTGAGTGAGAATAATTGAGCGTCTGTGCTGTGCTTGAGTCTCATGTTGACGTTTCTATTGTTTATGATACTTGTCGGAAGGTGTGTAGTAGGTGGAAATGGACGCCTAATGGGGGTATGTGTTCGAAGGGTACTAGGATTATTCTTGGTTGGAATGATGATGTTGTTGATATTAAGGTTATGGCGCAAACTCCCCAGGTTGTTCATTGTCAAGTTAAAATACTAGGGCTGATTCTAAAACCATCTTTTGCTCCTTTGTATATGCGGATAATTACTATGGTGATCGACGTATTCTGTGGACTAATCTAGTTTCACATGCAATGTTTATGCGTGACAAACCATGGGTGTTGCTGGGAGATTTTAATGTTGTCCTTAATCTAGAGGATCATTCTTGTGGTGGTTATCAGCCGAATATCGCCATGCGTGAGTTTAAAGAGTATGTCCAACAGATGGAGGTGATGAATGTTAATGCCATGGGTCTTCACTTCACTTGGAATCAGAAACCAATTGGGGGAGAGGGTATTATAAAGAAGATTGATCGTGTCATGTGAAATATTGCTTTCATTAATGAGTTCTATAACTCGCTTGTTATCTTCCAACCGTATAGAGTTTCGGATCATTCCCCGTGTGTGCTTCGAATTCCGGCAGTAGATAGACCTAAACCTAAACCTTTTAAATTTTCAAATTTTCTGGTATTTAAAGAAGGGTTTCGGAATATTGTTTCCAATAGATGGGGTACGAGTGTTGTGGGGTGTGCTATGTTTAGAGTTGTCAAGCATCTTAAGGGGCTTAAAGCTCCGTTTCGTAAATTGCTCTATGATCATGGTAACCTTCACATGCGGGTTCAACAGATTCAGGTTGATCTTGATGAGGCCCAGAAAGCTATATATAGTAACCTTGATGACCCTGAATTAAGGGAGATTCATGCGCATTATCTGCTTGCTTTTAAAGAGGCTATGCTTGATGAAGAAAGGTTTTTGAGGCAGAAATCGAAGATTCAGTGGCTTCATGCGGGTGATTCTAATACGGCCTACTTTCATCGTATTGTTAAAAGTAAGTGTGCGAGAAATCGAATTGATATGGTTAGGGATGGTTCAAATGTTTGTCATGAAGGTAATGATGTTCCTACTACGTTTGTCATACACTATGTTCTCTATGGGGGATGATAAGGCTCCGGGTCCTGATGGTGGGATGTTTTCCCTAATGTGGATATTACTCTCCTTCGGTGCCCACTATGTGAGGCGGTTCCTGATTCTCACTCGCATCTATTTTTTGAGTGCTCTTTTTCTTTGCAGGTTTGGAGTAAAATTCGTGATTTCGCTGATATGGGATCTATCCCACCGAGAGCTGTGGATATATTGGCATATTTTCCTCCCTATTTCGAATGGTCGATCTGTTACGAGTATTATTAGCCGGATGGTGGTTGCTGCGGCGTCTTATTTTGTTTGGACTGAACGGAATGCTCGATCGTTTAAAGGCCAACGTAGGAATGTTGATGTAAAACCCGCATGCTTTTACCATGCATAGTACCTTAAGTTCGTACGTACTAGTTAAAAACTTTCCTAATATAGCATGATTACGATTACGTATTAGGAGTTTATGTATTACATACGTGTTAGAACACGATAAGTATTTTATATGAACGATCACGTAATAATTATTTAGCAATAATTAATCACGAAAATACGATCACGAGATCACGCAATTAAAACACGAGATATTATTAATTACGTATATATATTTAATACGAGTGTAATTAAATATATAGGTGTAGGATATTTACGTAACGAGAACATTTAAAACACGAACATAATTAAACGTAAACGTGTACGAAATTACAAGACACGAAACGAGGTACGGGACCCCCACAAGGGAGTCCCTACCCGCGGCCAACACAAGGTAATGGGCCAAGCCCATTACCAATTTTACTAAGAGGGGGATAAAAAGAGTTTTACTACTCAAATTACTTTTACAGAAGAATTTCAAGAAAACCTAAAAATCCCTTTTCCTCCTTCTTGTGTGCCGCCACCATCAAATTACCATCAAGGTGATTTCTTTGATCTTGGATCTTGTTAAATTAGTGTTTGTTCGTGTTTGTTCTTCACCCTCTTGATCCACGAATACGGTAAAACCTTTTTAACTTGTTTTCTTTTTAATTAATCTTTTATTAATTAAGAACACATGATGTTTTTCATAAAAAACACATTAATTAAACCTAGATCTAACATGTTTTGATCATTAGATAATCAAAAGGGTGGATCTAAGGGGTGTTTGTTTTGGGCCGCAGGTACAACCGACCCCAAAAGGGGGCTCGGTTTGTTTTAGCAGACCACCACCAAGACCTTTTTGGTCTTGGTTGGTGCGTGTGGGTCCCACGGCAGCAAGGGGGTACCCCGATTTGATTCGGGGTACGGTGTTTGTTCATATCCGGTGCATGTTTTTAAGCTTAGATCCGGATCATGATTATGTTAGTTGTTTATGTTATAAACATATGTTAAGAATTAAATTAATAAAGATGAAATTAATTTAATAACATGACTTAGGTTAACTAATTATTAATAAACATGAATTATTTTAACCTAAGTATTTTTATTATTAAGACTTATAATTAATTAATTATTTTAAAAACCATGGATATAATTAATTAATTAAACATGACTTAGGTTATATTATTAGTATTTAATAATACATATTTTAACCTAAGTATTTAATATATTTAATTAAAACATGTCATACTTTAATTAAATATTATAACCTATAGTTTAATTAAATTACATGAAATAATTATTAAACTATATAATATATCATATGACTTAGAAAATAATCATGAAAATACTTAGGCTTATTTACTTAGCTTATTTAACCAGCTTATTTCTAATTATGGATACTTTCTATTTTTAGAAACTTAATTAAATAAGGCAGCTATTTTATTTATGGAAACCAGCTATTTTTAGAAACTTATTTATTTAAGGCAGCTAATCTATTTATGGAAACTTATTTAATTAAGGCAGCTAATCTATTTATGGAAACTTTCTATTTTTAGAAACTTATCTATTTTAAGCAGTAAATCTATTTTTGGAAACTTTCTATTTTTGGAAACTTTCTATTTTTGGAAACTTTCTATTTTTGGAAACTTTCTATTTTTGGAAACTTTCTATTTATGGAAACTTTCTATTTTTGGTAACTTTCTATTTTTGGAAACTTTCTATTTTTGGAAACTTTCTATTTAAGGAAACCTGCTATTTTTGGAAAGTTACTTATTATTACACAGTAAGTATAATAACACATGAAATATCAGAAATACTTAATCAGAATGAACATAATATAGGATTTAACACAGTTTAAGGCTTTAAACAGTGTAGATAGTAAGAACACATAAAATAAGCTAAGACATGATATAAAACCAGCTATGTATGTAGTAAGCAGATACTTATTTCATGTACGTATTTATGTAGCACTAGTGTTTCGGAAGTAGGATTCTCGCAGTTCATCGTTCTCGTTCACTGGACATAAGGTACGGATTCCCGTCCTTTCAGTATGGACATTCTTTCCTTATTAGGATTTCCCCGTATGCAGCCAACTGTTTTCCCATAGTATAAGTATAAGTTTGATTGCTTATGTTTAAATATGATTACCTATAGCCATATACATGCATGACCAGTTTCACCTAGTTATGGAGGTACCATAACCATAACATTAGAGGCACTGATGTTATGACTTCACCACGGCGGAGTGATTGCTCGTGGCGTCCCTTCATCTTTTGGCCATTTATTTATATTTATCATGTGGGGCGTATGGGTGCATCCTAGTTACACGTTTTTATTCAGGATTACATGGTGAATGTGGTGTGTGCCTTGCATCCTTCACAAGGATCTGATCCCTCCTACCCATAAAACCAATATATTAAATTAGAGGCAGCCCCTCTAATTTGCATGATGAGGTCACCCCTCCAATTATTCATGCACGGTGGATATTCATGACCTATATTGGCTAAATGGTAAAATATGACAAACAGTTTTTATAAGATAAACATAAGACTTTCAAACTATAAAACCAGTTTTATTAAGACTTAACCAGGTTACTCTGGACTTAGTTTCTTCCGCTTTTATTATGTTATATGTTTATCCTATTCATGCTTTATTGTACATCCGTGCACTGAGCGTATTGCTCAGCCGTTTTTCCTTTTCTATGTTCCCAAAACGGCATGTACTCAGGGACGTTCGTAGACATTAAGAGTACGCGCATATGGACTGGAAGCTGTCTAGCCTTCTTTACATTATGCATTTCCTTTCTTTATGATACTTATGCTTTGGACATTGTTTCGTCCTTTTCCTTTACTATACTATGTTTGTGTGTGATGAGCTTTACTTTTGGACTACCGATGTTTGATTCCGGTATTTTCCTTTATATGGTCAAGTAATGTTAGACATTTTACCTTGTATGCTTTGATGACACGCCATAATTACTGTGATATTTCCATTTCCAAAATGGGGTGTTACAATTATGGTATCAGAGCCAAGGCTTCGACCTGTAGGCTCTCAAATATGACCTGTGATTAGTGGGTAGTCACTACGGTCTTCCTAGAACTGACAGTTGTTTTCATGCATTCATCATTTTAAGCATACATATACATGTCATTGTTATAGGGTTTTTGACTAAGTAATGGTTGGTACAGGACAGGCCCTATTTAGTCGCATGTGTTTTATCAAAACTTTTAGATTTGGGACCGACCCATAGGCGTCCCCTCGATATGTCTTTTGTTTTGAGTGAACTGACCAGAGGCGTTCACTCTCGAGCATCCAAAGTTTTCATAAAACTGCATCATGCATTCATACAAAAATTTTCTTGCATATAATTTTTCTCGTGAAATTTTTTTAGTATAAATTTTTTTTCATGTATATATTTTATATTTTATGTTTTGAACTGTTAATCATATGTTTTATGTTATAATGTCAGATGGTTCTCACACGCGAACAGGAGCAGCTCAATGCTGCAATTCAGGCTGCCATGCAAGCCTTGCTTCCTCAACTGAGGAATGACATCCGGGCTGAAGTTCAAGCTGCCAACAATCAGCAGCAGCACAATCAGCCACCTCCTCCTCCTCCTCCAGTGACATTAGCAGTATGGCTGGAGAGATTCAACAAGCTCCGCCCTCGAGATTTTGAGAAGACTGATAGCCCCAGCGATGTTGAAAGCTGGTTGGCTCACATTGAGATGATCTTCAACGCTATGGGCTGTGACCCCGCATAAAAGGCGAGGTTGGCATGCTATCGGTTCGAAGGCGATGTACTTAACTGGTGGTTAGCTTTGATGCAATCTGAAGGTGGTGATGAGTGGGTTGTTGGTTTGACTTGGGCTCAGTTCAAGGACAGGGTGATGGAGCAGTTCTTTCCCAAGGCTGAGCAGGACAAACTCAAGAGAGAGTACCATGGGATCCGTCAGAGAGCTGGGGAGAATAGCAACGAGTTTATGCAGCGCTTTCTTCGCTTGGCTGGTTTCGTTAGTGCGGCAGCAGGTACTCCAGAAGAGCAGGCACATCACATCAGATGGGCTCTTCGCACATCGGTCGCAAACAATCTGGTGTGTGCTACGTTCAATACTGTAGCACAAGTGGCCGATGCAGCACGGAAACTGGAGATGCTGTAGGAGAGGGATGAGTTCGGGGAAGCTGAAAGACCCGACAAGAGGTAAAACATTCATATTCAAGCGGTGATCAATCCGTATATCTTGCATATGTCAATTATTCATATCTTTAAATGTATCTTCCAGGCAGAAAACTGGGGACCGGTCTCAGCCGGCTACTTAGCAGCAGCCTCATCAGCCCAAGGGAAACGGTCAGACTAATGACCGATCTGCTACGGATAGGCGTGGCGGTAATGACAATTACCGTAACAACGCCGGGCAATCCAGCAACAGCAGGTCCGAATACTTATGAAATTTCCTATGTTTATGTTATAACTCATATTCTGACACTCTAGCAAAATTCTACCAGGAACCATGGAAACGGTAGGGACCAGAACCAGAGAGGTTCGCAGCCTAGCCGTCCAGCTATCACTCGTATTCAATCTTACGATTATCCGCTTTGTCCTTTGTACCCAACTATTATGTCTCATGTAAAATGTTTTATCAGGTCCTCAGCCAGCCAGAGCACCTTCTGGAGGATACACTCATCCTCTTTGCTCTACTTGCCACCGTAGGCACCCAGGACCATGTCGCCGTAATACGGATGCGTGCTTCAAGTGTGGTCTTCCTGGCCATATTATGAAGGATTGCCGTAAGGGCGAGATGGAGGGTACATCGTGACATGTTGATACCAAGCCGCCTCCTACTGCCGGGCGTGTCTACACGACATCTCGGGACCAGGCCAACAAGTCTACAGGTACCATCACTGGAATCTTGTATATGTATGGTCGCGCTGCATGTGTTCTTTTCGATATGGGTGCTACTCACTCGGTTATTTCTACTGCTTATGCTAAGAACATTAGGATGCCTCCCTTGCCACTAGAAAATAGGCTTACTATTTCCACGCCTTTGAGGGACTCTGTATTAATCACCCATGTATACAAGAGTCTTCCCCTAGAATTTGATGATAAGGTTCGACCTGTCGACGCACTTCCGCTGGACATGAATGACTTCGACATGATTTTGGGCATGGACTGGCTATCCAAATATCATGCTACTATAGACTGCCATTCATATCAAGTTATCTTCGGTGATGTCAATGCACTAGAGTACATTCATAATGGGTTCATACCCGGACGGTCTGTACAAATCATATCCACCCTACAAGCGCGTGCGCTACTGTCACATGGCTGCGAGGGTTACCTAGCTACGGTTCACGACCTGGATGCTGAGTCTCCATCGATTCAGGATCAACCAATAGTGTCGGAATTCCAAGACGTGCTTCGAGCAGAACTTCCGGGCATACCACCTGCACGAGAAGTGGAATTCAGTATCGAGCTGGTTCCAGGAGCTGAACCAATCTCCAAGGCTCCTTATCGCATGGCTCCCATAGAGCTGAAGGAGCTGAAGGATCAACTGCAAGAACTTCTCGAACGAGGTTTCATTCGACCGAGCGCATCTCCATGGGGTGCACCGGTTTTGTTTGTTAAGAAGAAGGACGGCAGTATGCGTCTTTGCATAGACTATCGCGAGCTCAACAAGATTACTATTCGGAATAGGTATCCACTGCCACACATTGACGATCTGTTTGACCAACTCCAAGGGGCCAAACACTTCTCCAAGATCGATTTTAGGTCAGGCTATCATCAGTTACGAGTCAAGGAGCAGGATATTGCTAAGACTGCCTTTCGTACTCGTTATGGCCACTACGAGTTTGTAGTTATGCCATTTGGCCTGACAAATGCTCCAGCAGTGTTCATGGGTCTGATGAACAGAATATTCCATGAATTTCTAGACAAATTCGTCATTGTTTTCATCGATGACATCCTGATTTTCTCTAAGTCCAAGGAGGAACACGAAGACCATCTTCGTACAATACTACAGATTCTTCGCCAGAAGCAGCTGTATGCTAAATTCTCCATGTGTGAGTTCTGGTTAGACAAGGTGGCATTCTTAGGTCACATTGTATCAGCAGAAGGAATCACTATGGATCCAGCGAAGGTTGAGGCCATCACTAAGTGGCCGAGGCCGACATCAGCGACGGAAGTGCGCAGTTTCTTAGGCTTAGTTGGCTATTACCGTAGGTTCGTGGAGAACTTTTCCCGCTTAGCACTACCATTGACCAAACTGATGCGGAAAGGGGAGAAATTCGTCTGGACTGAAGATCGAGAGAAGAGCTTTGAAGACCTGAAGCAGAAGCTAGTATTTGCACCTATTCTTACTCTACCATCTGGTACGGGTGGATTTCAAATCTACAGCGATGCATCGGGGAAGGGACTTGGCTGTGTTATCATGTAACATGGGAAGGTGATCGCGTACGCTTCACGGCAGCTTAAGCCTTATGAAGAGAATTACCCCACGCACGATCTGGAACTTGCTGCAGTCGTGTTTGCATTGAAGATATGGAGACACTACTTATATGGAGAATCATGTGACATTTTCACGGACCACAAGAGCTTGAAGTATATCTTCACTCAACGTGAATTGAACATGAGGCAGAGGAGATGGTTAGAGCTGTTGAAGGATTATGACATTAATCTTCAGTATCATCCCGGAAAGGCACATGTAGTAGCAGATGCCCTTAGCAGGAAGTCCGGAATGATCAACAGCATTAGAATCGAAGAGGAAATCATAAGAGACTTGGAGCGACTAGACATCGAGATCATGGTACGTGGACAGCACGGTTACTGGGCAAATCTTAGAGTAGAACCCGAGTTACTATCTAAGATCAAGGAAGCTCAGAAGGATGACGGAGAAATATGGGCGATAATACAGAATTTGGAGAAGCAGACAGAATTCAGAGTAGATACAGATGGTATCGTATGGCAGGGCACTAGACTTTGTGTTCCTGATGACCAAGAACTCCGGGAAGCTTTGCTAGCAGAAGCTCATAGCTCCCCATTCTCGATACATCCTGGTTCAACTAAAATGTACCATGACATCAAGCAGTACTTTTAGTGGAGTGGTATGAAGCAGGATGTGGCCACTTACGTCTCCAAATGTCTTACCTGCCAGCAGGTTAAGATCGAGCATCAGCGATCTGGCGGTCTCCTTCAACCGTTAGACATTCCAGAGTGGAAGTGGGATAAAATCACCATGGATTTTGTTACCGGTCTTATGCCTACCAAAAGGAAGCACGATGCAATTTGGGTCATCGTTGATCAACTTACCAAATCAGCTCATTTCTTACCGATCCGCAAGGAAGATCCGGTAAGTAAACTCGCAGATACGTACAGACGAGAGATCATGAGACTACACGGTGCACCATCCAGCATCGTCTCAGACAGAGATCCTCGTTTCACTTTGCGCTTTTGGAAAAGTCTGTAGAAAGCTTGGGGTACACAACTTAAGCTTAGCACGGCTTTTCATCCTCAAACGGACGGACAGTCGGAGCGAACCATTCAGACATTGGAAGATATATTGAGGTCATGTGCGTTGGAATGGACGGGTGATTGGGACGAATACATCTGTTTGGTGGAGTTTGCGTACAACAACAGCTGGCACGCGAGCATCAAGTGTGCTCCATTTGAGATGTTGTATGGCAGAAAGTGTCGCGCCCCAATCTGCTGGGATCAGGTTGGCGAGCGAACACTCGAAGGACCAGAAATCATAGAGATGACAAACGAGAAGATCGCAGTAGCTAGACAGAAGATTCAAGAGGCACGGTCACGTCAAAAGAGTTACGCCGACAAGCATCGTAGGGATTTACACTTTAACGTAGGAGATCACGTCTTCCTTAAGGTTTCGCCGGCACGTGGTGTTAGACGCTTCGGGATTAAAGAGAAGCTCAGTCCTCGTTTCATCGGACCGTTTGATATCATTGAACGAGTCGGTGAAGTATCTTACCGATTGGCGTTACCTCCACAGCTTTCGCATGTGCACAATGTGTTTCATGTGTCCTTACTCAGAGGGTACCAATATCATCCCCTTCACATGGTTCAGTATCCACTGGAACAGATTCGTGAAGATCTCACTTTGATAGAAGAACCCGAACGAGTTCTTGACAGGCAAGAACGAGTCATGAGAAAGAAGACGATTCCATTCGTCAAAATTCTATGGAGGGATCATACCGAGCGGGAAGCCACTTGGGAAACAGAGGAGTCTATCTGGACTTCTTACCCTCATTTCATATTTTGAATTCGGGTATGTTCTTCTTTTCCAGTTTACTTTATCTATAATTCGGGGACGAATTATTCTTTTTAGGGGGGAAGAGTTGTAAAACCCGCATGCTTTTACCATGCATAGTACCTTAAGTTCGTACGTACTAGTTAAAAACTTTCCTAATATAGCATGATTACGATTACGTATTAGGAGTTTATGTATTACGTACGTGTTAGAACACGATAAGTATTTTATATGAACGATCACGTAATAATTATTTAGCAATAATTAATCATGAACATACGATCACGAGATCACGAGCGTAATTAAAACACGAGATATTATTAATTACGTATATATATTTAATACGAGCGTAATTAAATATATAGGTGTAGGATATTTACGTAACGAGAACATTTAAAACACGAACATAATTAAACGTAAACGTGTACGAAATTACAAGACACGAAACGAGGTACGGGACCCCCACAAGGGAGTCCCTACCCGCGGCCAACACAAGGTAATGGGCCAAGCCCATTACCAATTTTACTAAGAGGGGGATAAAAAGAGTTTTACTACTCAAATTACTTTTACAGAAGAATTTCAAGAAAACCTAAAAATCTCTTTTCCTCCTCCTTGTGTGCCGCCACCATCAAATCACCATCAAGGTGATTTCTTTGATCTTGGATCTTGTTACATTAGTGTTTGTTCGTGTTTGTTCTTCACCCTCTTGATCCACGAATACGGTAAAACCTTTTTAACTTGTTTTCTTTTTAATTAATCTTTTATTAATTAAGAACACATGATGTTTTTCATAAAAACACATTAATTAAACCTAGATCTAACATGTTTTGATCATTAATTAATCAAAAGGGTGGATCTAAGGGGTGTTTGTTTTGGGCCGCAGGTACAACCGACCCCAAAAGGGGGCTCGGTTTGTTTTAGCCGACCACCAGCAAGACCTTTTTGGTCTTGGTTGGTACGTGTGGGTCCCACGGCAGCAAGGGGGTACCCCGATTTTATTCGGGGTACGGTGTTTGTTCATATCCGGTGCATGTTTTTAAGCTTAGATCCGGATCATGATTATGTTAGTTGTTTATGTTATAAACTTATGTTAAGAATTAAATTAATAAAGATGAAATTAATTTAATAACATGACTTAGGTTAACTAATTATTAATAAACATGAATTATTTTAACCTAAGTATTTTTATTATTAAGCCTTATAATTAATTAATTATTTTAAAAACCATGGATATAATTAATTAATTAAACATGACTTAGGTTATATTATTAGTATTTAATAATACATATTTTAACCTAAGTATTTAATATATTTAATTAAAACATGTCATACTTTAATTAAATATTATAACCTATAGTTTAATTAAATTACATGAAATAATTATTAAACTATATAATATATCATATGACTTAGAAAATAATCATGAAAATACTTAGGCTTATTTACTTAGCTTATTTAACCAGCTTATTTTTAATTATGGATACTTTCTATTTTTAGAAACTTAATTAAATAAGGCAGCTATTTTATTTATGGAAACCAGCTATTTTTAGAAACTTATTTATTTAAGGCAGCTAATCTATTTATGGAAACTTATTTAATTAAGGCAACTAATCTATTTATGGAAACTTTCTATTTTTAGAAACTTATCTATTTTAAGCAGTAAATCTATTTTTGGAAACTTTCTATTTTTGGAAACTTTCTATTTTTGGTAACTTTCTATTTTTGGTAACTTTCTATTTTTGGAAACTTTCTATTTTTGGAAACTTTCTATTTAAGGAAACCTGCTATTTTTGGAAAGTTACTTATTATTACACAGTAAGTATAATAACACATGAAATATCAGAAATACTTAATCAGAATGAACAGAATATAGGATTTAACACAGTTTAAGGCTTTAAACAGTGTGGATAGTAAGAACACATAAAATAAGCTAAGACATGATATAAAACCAGCTATGTATGTAGTAAGTAGATACTTATTTCATGTACGTATTTATGTAGCACTAGTGTTGCGGAAGTAGGATTCTCGCAGTTTATCATTCTCGTTCACTGGACATAAGGTACGGATTCCCGTCCTTTCAGTATGGACATTCTTTCCTTATTAGGATTTCTCCGTATGCAGCCAACTGTTTTCCCGTAGTATAAGTATGAGTTTGATTGCTTATGTTTAAATATGATTACCTATAGCCATATACATGCATGACCAGTTTCACCTAGTTATGGAGGTACCATAACCATAACATTAGAGGCACTGATGTTATGACTTCACCACGGCGGAGTGATTCCTCGTGGCGTCCCTTCAGCTTTTGGCCATTTATTTATATTTATCATGTGGGGCGTATGGGTGCATCCTAGTTACACGTTTTTATTCAGGATTACATGGTGAATGTGGTGTGTGCCTTGCATCCTTCACAAGGAGCTGATCCCTCCTACCCATAAAACCAGTATATTAAATTAGAGGCAGCCCCTCTAATTTACATGATGAGGTCACCCCTCCAATTATTCATGCACGGTGGATATTCATGACCTATATTGGCTAAATGGTAAAATATGACAAACAGTTTTTATAAGATAAACATAAGACTTTCAAACTATAAAACCAGTTTTATTAAGACTTAACCAGCTTACTCGGGACTTAGTTTCTTCTGCTGTTATTATGTTATATGCTTATCCTATTCATGCTTTACTGTACATCCGTGCACTGAGCGTATTGCTCAGCCGTTTTTCCTTTTCTATGTTCCCAAAACGGCAGGTACTCAGGGACGTTCGTAGACATTAAGAGTACGTGCATATGGACTGGAAGCTGTCTAGCCTTCTTTACATTATGCATTTCCTTTCTTTATGATACTTATGCTTTTGACATTGTTTCGTCCTTTTCCTTTACTATACTATGTTTGTGTGTGATGAGCTTTACTTTTGGACTACCGATGTTTGATTCCGGTATTTTCCTTTATATGGTCAAGTAATGTTAGACATTTTACCTTGTATGCTTTGATGACACGCCATAATTACTGTGATATTTCCATTTCCAAAATGGGGTGTTACAGTTGAGCAGCTTGTACAATTGATTTGTGATACCATTCGGTTAAAGATTGTTACTTTAAGATTTAAGAAGGTTAGTGCTCGATCCAAGTTGCTGCTAGATCGATGGAGGTTACCTAGTATGTGAGTTTCCTATGAAGACGTTCATGTATGAGGGTTGTACTCTTTTTTCCTTTTCGGGGTTTTTCCCATTGGGTTTTTCTCGAGAAAGTTTTTTAAGGAGGCGGCCTCATGAGGATCCTCTGCTTCCTTTAGTTTGTTGCTGGAGTGGTGGTTTGTTCGCTCTGTTTCAAGACTTCATCTTGCTGGTGTTTAACTCTTCGATGATTAGTTAATTGCTTGTTTGTTGATAGTTTTGTGTTTATGGCATGTGATAAACACTAGTTTCCAAGCTTTTGTTTGAGGTTTATGTGGTATTTCAGCCACATTCCTTTGTACTTAACTTTATTTTTTGGTTAATATATTTACCGGGGAAACCCTTTACCAAAAAAAATTGATAAATGAGTCGGCTATGCCACAAAAGTTTTGGTGTCATGTGATATATTCTTAATGGTGTTTTGATTAGACAACTTTTTGATAAAACACCTTATAAAATATTAAATAGAAGAAAACCGACTATTGCATATTTTAGAGTGTTTGGAAGCAAATGTTTTATTCTTAACACTAAGGATCATCTCACCAAGTTCGACCCAAAGTCGTACGAACGAGTTTTTCTTGGATATTCTCAAATAGTAAAGCTTACATAGTTCTAAATAGACAAACCAAGTGTGTAGAGGAATCGTTGAACATTACCTTCGACGAAAGTCCACCGCCACATCACCTTTGGTAGATGATGATCTAGTTGAAATTCAAACACATAATCAACAAGTTATTCTTGAAAATGACAAGGGAAATGAATTATAAAACCTTGAACCCTTAAACATCAAAGAATCAAAAGGTCATCCTCTAAATAATGTCATAGGCAAACTAAATTAAAGGACCTTATTTTTGGGTAAAAGGGACATTATCCCCCGTAAATACATTACACCAAAAAGCGTTTAAGTACAAGGAATGTGGCTGAAGTACCACATTAACCGCAAGCTAAAAGCTTGTAACCAAGTGTGTATGACATGCCATAACCACACAAACAAAACTAAAACTACACTGATCTAAGGAACTTTAAAGTAAGTAACATCAGCTCTCCTAGCTCTCCAGCAGCAGCATAGAGGAAGCAGGCAACCCAAATAAGGTTGCCTCCTTAAAAAACCTTTCCAAGAAAAACCCAAAGGGAAAAACCTTGGAGAAGGAAAAAAGAGTGCAACCCTTACCTGGAGCTCCCTCCATGATTCAAACAAATATTGGGGATCTTCCATTTATCAAGTAAATTACGCGAATAAAGAAACTTTCTGAATTTAAACATAGCAAGCTTCAGCCGCACCATAGATAAAATAACATCAGCAATTTAAGGCACCGTAGAAGTTTGTTTGTTAAACAATCTAGCATTGTTTGTTAAACAATCTAGCATTTCTCTCACGCCATAAGTAGTAATACGTAGCTCCAACAAGCAAGCGCGCGATAATACTAGTAACAGTCTTTCTTCGAGATAAAGCAATAAGATAATTAGAAACATCACCAAGATGATGTGAAACACCCTCCATACGAGCCATATCACGAACACGAGACCAAACCTGTGTAGATATAGGACACTAAAAAAATAAATGTAAATGTGAGTTATGAACCATACTACACATAGGGCAAACAAGGAGGTCTAAATCAACATTCGGACCAACATCCCACTAACGAAGACGATCTTGCGTTTTCAGCTTCTGATTAATAACTAACCACATGTGAAACGCAAACCTCGGGATACATTGAGGAAACCAAACAATATCATACCAGTCCACCTCAGCAACTCTAACACGAATAGAACTCCAAACACCCGTAACCGAGAAATTCCCCATATTCCCCAAACTATCACGCCATAACAAGACATCATTATTTGAATTAAGCATAGGGATAGGGACGTTAACCAGCTGCGGAAATTTGTTTGACCAGTCATCAGGCCAACACCAGTTACCATCAAGAATAAGATCACTAACCTTAGAATACAAATTAAAACCAGCACGATGAATTTCTCTAGGGGTAATGAAATTCTGTAACGGGCATATATCATGCCATTTATCAAACCATGCAGACGTTGTAGCACCATTATTAACCTTACTCCATACAAAAGCACGAATAGAGGGCCAAATCTGCAACAATTTCCGTCAACACCAACTCATATTCCCAAGACATGGCACGTCCTAGAAATTCCTCCCTTTGAGCTTATAAGATTGGATCCATTGCACCCAAAGAGAATTTTTAGACGTTTTTTTGGGTAAAGGGGAATATCCCTGGTAAAATGTATTACGGCAAAAAACATTGAAGTACAAAAGATATAGGTGAAGTTCTATATCAAGCTCGTTACATAGGCAACAACCTAGCACATCGATTGCTAAAACCCCACCCCAACATAAGAAAACATACCATCTTATGACTTATAAGCTAATCTACTTTCTACCACTATGATGGAGTCAAAAATCATGGAACTCTTAATTTGTCCCGGTAGATCGTGAATCTGGTCCGCATAATCATCATCATACACATCAAACTCCTCTTTAAGTGGGTGACCTCCTCCAATGGATGACATGTATGTCTGATAATCCTCATTGGAAGCAAATACTTACTCCTCATCTGAATCACTAATATTAGCCAAATCCTTATAACCGAATGATAATTTTGGTTTACTAGAAGACGCCTCCTCTAGCACCACCTTTTTACCACTTGTCTTTGTAAGTTCAGAAGGCATATTAGTACTTACATCCGTCGAATCTTCTTTATTATTAAGTTCTAAAGCAGCCTGCTCAACCACGTCTAATATCGCATCTTCATCCCTTAATTTATCAAATGAGTTTTTTAGTTCCAACAGATTAATGTTATCGCTAAGGACCTGCTTATGAGTGGCGTTAGAACTTTTAGTCTTTGACGATGACGCTTTAGATGGTTTCATGACCCACGATGTCTTAGACTTAGAAAACTTCAAACCTTCAATCTGGCGTGTCTTAAGAAGTGTTGGCTGCTGTTTGTCCTTCCCATTCACACTCCTAAAGTTACCATCACACTTCCAAGCTGTCTTTATAGCTTTCGGCTTCCTTGGGCATTCCGAATCCCAATGGTAAAATATCTTACAAGAGCTACACCTAGGAGGTTTCCATTCATACTCGACTGAAACAGTCTCAAATGAATGTCCCTCCTCACCTTTGATTGGAACAACCATAACAAACGACTCAACAAGAGCCTTGTCCGCACTTACCTCTATTAGAACACGTGCATAATCACACCGTCCCCATGAAATCACACACATCTCCGCTGTATGGGCAAAAAACATCACAAGTCTCCCAACCTTAGTGGAAATCAAACTCAGCCCAGCTTCAGAATAAGCAACCATAGGCACATCGTGCACTTTAACCCGCACCGGAACCGTTTTAATCTCCTCCCGTATAAGCTTCTTAGTTGGATTCCAAATATTCAGCATAAGAGGAACAAGCCTAATACGCCATGGACCATTCACAAGGACTT
Organism: Glebionis coronaria; assembly: GCA_025667525.1. Lineage (NCBI taxonomy): Eukaryota > Viridiplantae > Streptophyta > Magnoliopsida > Asterales > Asteraceae > Glebionis > Glebionis coronaria. The sequence continues at coordinate 373,464,092 of CM046878.1, forward strand.
TCTCCATACCAGCTCTTGAGTCGAACTGAAAGAAAAAGAAACCATGATGAAACATGGTCCTTTTAATTCCAAATCGAGCCCATGCATTCTTGACATAACTATCAACAATGGGAAATGCATGTCTTCTTCCTACAAAATACCCATAAAGAGTATTATCGAGACACTCAACCTTAGCATCAACTACGTCATTTGGGAGTAAAATATCTGCAACCAGAATACAAGCTTCATTAATAAGGGAAGAAACACAAATTTCCTTCTGCCCTATTACATCAGCAAAACACTCAGGTGTTGCAGGACTATCCACAACCGAAACAGGAGGCTTCGTGTTATTCCCATCTACAGCATCAGCAAACGAAACCCCTTGTCCCTCGGCAGGCAACGACCCTTAACCAAAACCCTTAAGAATAGATTTTAGTGGTTTGTCTTTAGGGTTATGGAGGATAGGCTTCACAATATTTGCATCAGCAATTTTATCATTCAAATCACCAGCTTTAGGCTCTCCCCGTACAGCAACACAAGATTTACCAAGAATCTTCCCATCAATGTTCTTAATTCTTTTACCTATACCCTCGGTTTCATGTTTGCCACCAGCTAGATTGCAACGAGGAGAATTAAGAAAACCCTTCTCCATCTCTAACAAAAACCGACGTCTAATAAATAACCAATGGGTCGGCGAAACCCTAGAATCCAAAAACACAGTCTGTGTATGAAACACAACAACTGCAAACCCTAATGGTTAGAAAACAAACGGTTAAGGAGCAGCTACAACAGGTCAAAGACCACAAAACGACCCCAAGAAAGATTTCAAGGAATCGTTTGAATGATGATAGCGTAAGATAAGGAAAAAATAAAAACGACACAACCAAACCCTAAAACACGATCAAACCCTAAAAACTAAAATCCAAACCCTAAATCAATATAGTTGTTGCAAACAATGGTAATCACAAACGATCCTATAATTAAAATGAAGAAACGACTCAAACCCTAAAAGGATAGAGATCGCAACCCTAATAATAAAAAAAGACCATTTGAGAAGACACATACGTTCAAAGAATAACAAAATCAATTAAAGGCTGTAGAAATTAGTAGAAACGGAGCAAAGATGGGATAATAAGGTGGTGGCCGGCGATCACCGTTTTTAGAGAGAGATTTTTTAGACGTTAAAATACTCTAAACATGCATAACCATAAGGGAAATATTAAAATCCTCAAGACTTCGAATACCAAGCCCACCCTCAAGTTGAAGTTTACAAACCACATCCCAAGCAACCCTAGCCTTAACCCTTGTCGTCCCACCATAGCACCATAGGAATCGTCACATAAGTTTTTCTAAATCATATATAATCCTCCTTGGGAGGATAAAAACAGAAGCCCAATATATATGCATAGATGAAAGAACAGACCTAATAAGCTGAAGACGACCTGCAATTGATAGAGATTTATTCCGCTAGTCCATAATTCGAGCTTCAAGTTTTTCAATAAGAACCTTGCAATCCCTATATCGAAGCCCAGATGAAATAAGAGGAACACCATGGTACTTCACAGGAAGGGTACCTTCTATAAATGGTAAAGTACTCAAAATAGAGGACTTAATAGCATTAGGAACATTACAGAAAAAAGTAGTACTCTTTTGTATACTAGATAACAAGCCCAGAAACATGCTGAAAATCAACCAAACCCTGCATAATAACATTAACCGAGGATTGATTTCCTCTAGTAAACAGAAATAGATCATCAGCAAAGCATAAGTTAATAATTTCCTGTTTGTCACACAAGTGGTGAAACTAAAACGAATCAGTCTCAGCAACTTTCTTCTTAGGAATTAATGTGAGAACTTCCATAACCATTGTAAAGAGATAAGGAGATAATGGATCTCCTTTTCTTAACCCACGCTTTCCTTGAAACCAGACATAAAGATCTCCATTAATACAAACAGAAAATGAGGCAGTAGATACACACATCATAATCCAATGCACCATTTTTTCATGGAACCCAAAACCCACAAGTATTATTTGCCGGATTTAGTTCCTATTTCGAATGGTTGGTCAGTTACGAGTATTATTGGCTGGATGGTGGTTGCTGCGGCGTCTTATTTTGTTTGGACTGAGCGGAATGCTCGATTGGTTAAAGGCCAACGTAGGAATGTTGATCAGGTTTTACAATTGATTTGTGATACCATTCGGTTAAAGCTTGTTACTTTCAGATTTAAGAAGGTTAGTGCTCGATCCAAGTTGCTGCTAGATCGATGGAGGTTACCTAGTATGTGTGTTTCCTATGAAGACGTTCATGTATGAGGGTTGTACTCTTTTTTCCTTTTCGGGGTTTTTCCCATTGGGTTTTTCTCGAGAAAGTTTTTTAAGGAGGCGACCTCATGAGGATCCTCTGTTTCCATTAGTTTGTTGCTGGAGTGGTGGTTTGTTCGCTCTGTTTCAAGACTTCATCTTGCTGGTGTTTAACTCTTCGATGATTAGTTAATTGCTTGTTTGTTGATATTTTTTGGTTTATGGCATGTCATAAACACTAGTTTCCAAGCTTTTGCTCTCGGTGGGATAGATCCCACGCTTTCCTTGAAACCAGCCATGAAGATCTCCATTAATACAAACATAAAATGAGGCAGTAGATACACACATCATAATCCAATGCACCATTTTTCATGGAACCCAAAACCCACAAGAATAGATCGAAGAAAACCCTAATCAATTGTATCATAAGCTTTTTGGATATCCACCTTAGATGCACACCTTGGGGGACCATTATTTCTATGATAGTTACGCATCAACTCTTGAGTAAGCAAAATATTATCTGAGATACGACGACCCGGAACAAACGCAGATTGATTAATGCTAATAATATCATCCAGATGCCCCTTAATACGATTAGAAATAATCTTGCTAATACATTTAAACAACACATTGCATCAAGATATCGGTCTATAATCATTTATCTTTACTGGAGTAGAGACTTTTGGGATAAGAGCAATAATGGTATGATTAATTTCCTTAAGAATCCTACCTATTGAAAAGAATTCCAGAACAACAGCAATCACGTCTAATCCCACCTCATCCCATGCTTTCTTAAAGAAATCAGTAGTATACCCATCCGGACCGGGAGATTTATCCTCTCCCATTGAAAACATAGCATCCTTAACCTCCAAATCCGAAATACTTCGAACCATAAATTCTGCTTTCTGAGCATCAAATGTATTCGAAAATAACAAAGGATCAATGAGTCGTAACACCCTAAACACCAAGAAAATTTTCATAGTGTTTTACAAAAGCCCCTGCAACTTCATTACCTTCATGAATAACATTAGAATTATCAAGTATCATTCCAATACGGTTACGTACACATCTACTTTTTACAACTTTGTGGAAATAAGTTGAATTAGAATCACCAGCTTCAAGCCAATCAATCTTTGCTTTTTGTTTTAGAAAACGCTCCTCATCTAGGGAAGCTTCCTTAAACGTAAGCAAAAAGTGAGCATGAATATCACGAAGCTCAGAATTATGAGGATGTTGATCAATAGCTATTTGGGAATCATCAAGATCTTTTCTAAGAGTAGTAACTCGTTTAAGAATATTACCCTGAGCGATTAACAACTTACAAAAATGGGACTTCAAGTTCTTAAGACGTTTAACCATACGATACATATGACACCCCTCCACATTAAGTAACCACCCACTAGAAACAATATCCTGAAAACCTTCCTTATACACCAAAAAATTCGAAAACTTAAAAGGCTTTGGGCGCGTTTTTCTAATAACAGGAATGCGAAGAACACAAGGCGCATGGTCAGATATTCGATAAGGTTGAAATATAGCAAACGAACCTAGGAATAGATCACAAAACTTGAGATTACTAATGATTCGATCAATCTTCTTAAGCGTTCCAACATCCCCTTTTGGTTTATGAGTCCATGTAAAGTACAAACCCGTAGCATTGGCATCCTCAACTTCCATGGCATTCACGCAATCCTTAAAATCATGCATGGCAGCAGTAGGTTGATAACCACCCATCGAATGATCCTCAAGATTACGAGCCGAGTTAAAATCACCCAATACGACCCACGGATGATTACGCATAAGACCTGAATGCCTAACAAAATTATCCCAAATCTCACGCCTGTCAATATAATAGTTAGTTGCATAAACAAAATAAGAAAATAAAGTTTTATTATCCAATCTTGTCTTCACTTGGATATGCATGACTTGGTTCCTTTGAGCCATAAGCATAACATCAACTACATCATCATTCCATCCTAATATAATACAGGAACCTTTAGGACAGATACTTCATTCGAAATCCATTTCCACCTACGATAAACTTTCTTACAAATATCATAAATTATCGAAGCATCAACATGAGATTCCAAAATAGCACACACACTTAGGTAATTTTCGTTAACAACTTGACGAACCTCCTTTTGTTTAGGGGCGTGATTCAAACCCCTAATATTCCAAGAAGCGACACTAAACATTAGAAACCATAGTATCAGGAGTGCTTACCCCTTTAGGAATATTAAGATTAGCAGATTCATCATAGATATTTTCCACATCATCATCTTCTTCATCAATCAAAACACCAAATGAATTAGATGTAGAAACTCCTTGAGGTTTATTCAGGACCGTATCCTTAATAGCCTGACCATGCATTCCACTAGCAGTCTTACCTTTATTAACATCCTTATCAGCATTCCGAATACTAGGTTGAGCTACTTGAGAAGATGAACTAGGTTTAGATAAATTAACACTACGGTTAGCACCATTATTACCACCTTCAGAATTCTTAGGTTTGAATGGAAAATTTTGGCCAACTTGGAACCCCTTACTAGTAGGCACACCCTTTGGCAAAGGAATATTAACTTTACCTGTATTGTTTCATTTTCTACCAATCACTTTCTGGAATCCATCATCAACCTTTTCGAAAACCAGAGTAGGAACCACACGTTTTAGACAAGCATCAGCCGTTTGTCCAAAGATACAACAAGTAGGGCACCGAGGTGGTTTCCATTCATATTCAACACTAATGGTTTCTTTAATGAACCCAGGACCATCAATTTCAGGTATGCCAATAGTAATAGATTCCTTGAGCTCCTCACTTGAATTAACCTCAATTAAAACTCTAGCAAAATGGCTACGATCCCAAGAATCTTTACACATACCACTAGTATAAGAATCCATCATGATAGGAGTACCTAGATATGTAGCTATCAATCTAATTCCCTCTTCCTCAAAACCTTTTATCGGAACATCATGGAGTTTAACCCATATACGGATACGAGTTAACTCCTCCTTTTGCAGGCTCGTTTTCATATTAAGCTTCTTAAAAATAATAGGCGAGTTACACACCATCCACGGACCTCCTTCTAAGACAGATTCTAACCTTGCATTAGTATCAAACTTAAAAAAGAAGTACCCTTTAACATTCATCATTATGCCTTTTAAACCAAACGTAGCCCAATTATTTTTTGCATAGAATTCAACAACAGGAAAAGCCATTCTTTTACCAATGAAATATCCATACAATATGTTCTCAAGTTTTCCACTAACCTTCTCAACCACTTTTCGAGGGATCAAGATATTAACACCTTCACAAGCATTCTCCGAAATCAATTGTTGTAAATAGGTTCGTGTGGTATTGCTAGCACTAGCATTCGCACCAGCCGCACCAGCATAAGTGGTATTCAAAACATTAATATTAGTACTCGTTTTAGGAACACCAGCAAACGAATTTCCTTGTTTTGACCAAGCACGCTCCTCCACATCCTCCTCGGACTCAATAGTATCTAAAGGAGTATTAAAAGAAAATTTGTCTCTAGAAAAAGATTCACCTTCATTAACATTCAGACCCATATTAGGGTTTCCATCAGCCTGCGAAAAACTCAAGTCCCCATCCAATAACTTAGATACCAAAGGAGAAGACATGCTAACAAAATCATCATGTTAATCCTGCAAGCCAAACGACGGGTATAAGAACCTCTAGTTGGTTGAGGCATAGTAACATGACTATACATGTCATCGTTAGGGTTTGTAGAAACCCTAACCTGATCAACATACGAACTACACACATTCGCAATCAATTCAGCTTCATACTTGTACAACAAATTAAATATTTCCTTTGATCGTTCACAAGATACCAACGACCAGATTGCAAATTTATTCATCTTTAAGTTGTGCATGAAATCACGAACTTCCTTCATCGTATCCAGTGTTATCCCAAAAGCCTTCACAATCACTTCCATCTTACAAGGTTGCATATTATTGATTAATGCAGCCTTCTCTCCTAAATCCATATTAGAGTAATCGTTAGATTCCATAACATGCGATAATAAACCCTAACCAGCGATAATGAGAAACAAAACCTAATAACAAGAAACAAACCCTAATATGCGATAACAATAGAAAATGAAACAAAGACAAATCATACAGGTAACAAGTGAACACACACAGCGAATATATATAATCACGACCAGAGAAACACGACACCGACCTAGAATAAATAAACACCGCCTTCACAAAACGCACGGAGAATATAAAAAGACCGATTAAATAACCCTAAAAACTTGAAACCAAATATAGACTATGTTAACTCAAGATTAATCAAATATTAAACGAGAAAACAACATCGTTATAAGGTATTTAGATTAAAGGAGAATAGAAAATCGAGTCAAAGAGAAGAGTTTTTTTTATCTGTCGCCATTAGGGTTTTTTTTTGTAGTTAGTAATTAACAAAACACATTTTTTTAAAAATGAAAGGAGCTTAAGGTCACAAGCTCAAAATGAAAGTAACTTCTTTTGCTTTGTATCTCAAATTGAACTAAAAAATGTAGATGAGGCCATAATAGATGAAAGTTGGGTACTAGCCATGCAAAAAGAGTTAAATCGATTTGTAATAAATGATGTCTGTTACTACCGAGGCCTAAAAATCAAACGGTAATTGGAATAAAATGGGTCTTTTAAAATAAACTAGATGAAAACTGTGTTTTGTCGAGATACAAAGATAGGCTTGTTACAAAAGGGTATAATCAACAAGAAGGTATATATTATGATGAAACCTATGCCCTGGTTGCTCGACTTGAGTCCATAAGAATTTTACTTTCTTATGTGTGTGCACATAACTTCAAACTCTTTAAAATGGACGTTATAAGTGCATTTCTAAATGGTTTTATAAATGATCAAGTGTATGTTGCACAACCTCCCGATTTTAAAGACTTTAGAAAACCTACTCATGTTTACAAACTCAAAACGACTTCCTATGGTCTCAAGCAAGCACCCAAGGCATGGTATGATCGAATTAAGTCTTTTCAATGGGTCAAGTGGACAACACGTTGTTCATTAAGAAAAAGGGTCACATGTAATAATTGTCCAAATTTATGTCGATGATATTATTTTTGGGTCTACATGTCAAGAATTTTGTGATGATTTCTCTAAAATCATGCATGATGAATTTGAAATGAGCATGATGGGTGAACTAAATTTTTTTGGGCTTACAAATTAAGAAAATGGAAGAAGATATTTTCTTTAATCAATCTAAATACATAAAAGAAATGTTAAAGAAATTTGGACTAGAAGAGTCTAAAGTAACAAATACACCAATGTCAACGAAACTAAACTAACCAAAGATGGAACTAAAGATTATGTTGATAGTACCAAATATCGATGTATGATTGGTAGCTTACTTTAGCTCATGGCAAGTAGTCTGGATATAATGTTTAGTGTTTGTATGTGTGCTCGCTTTCAAGACAATCCAAATCTATCACATCTTGAAGCCGTCAAAAGAATATTTAGATACATCAAAGGAAACACTCATCTTGGCCTTAGTATCCCAAGGGCACGGGAATGGAAACCATTGTTTATGCGGACTCGGACCATGCCGGTGACTATGTTGATAGAAAAAGTACAAGTGGTATATGTACATTTATCGGGTGTTGTCTAACCTCATGCTTCTCAAAAAAGAAAACGAAACTTGCAATTTCCACAACCGAGGTCGAGTATGTGTCGGCGAGAAAAGCATGTCAACAAGCGTCATGCATGAAGCAAGTCCTTGCTGATTATGATATCAAGCTGAAAGACGTGACTATTCTTTGTGATAATCAAGGTGCAATTGATCTCAGCAAGAATCCCGTCCTACACTCATGAACCAAACACATAGAAATTCGCTATCATTTTCTAAGGGACAACGTTCAAAAAGGTAATATCTCCATAGAAAAGGTATCCTCGAAAGATAACATAGTTGATATCTTGACCAAACCACTTAGGCGTTAACCATTTAACTTACTAAGGCTAGGATTGGGACTAATGGAATTTCGTCTTAAAAAACAAACCTTGCAGATTTCTTTTTTGGGTAAATGGGACTCAACCCCAGTAAAATATATTACACCAAAAAACGTGGAAGTACAAAGGATGCAAGTGATTTCCTACATCACTGTCCGTTACATGGCCAACAACCACACACGTCAAGTGCGACAACCAAAACCTAACATATAGTGACATGCCACTACTATGTCGAACTAGTAAAGAAAAATCATAAAGTAACATAAAAAAACCTAAGAAATAAATCCTAGCTCGTTTCAAGCCCAACGACTTCATGTCTTCTTTACACAGCCAAGACTCAAAGCATATACAACCCCTTCTTCCAAGCCAAAACATCAACCCATGATTGAAACATATCAACCTAGGGCAAAACCAGCCACGTGACACCTACATGCAAACATACCCTAAAGGTTTCAATTATTCCCCTCTCCCCACCTCAGTGCTCACCACGAGTAGCCCCAATCAAGCGACCACTATCGTCGACCAGCCTCCTACAAACAGAATCCAATCACTGAGTGGTCATAAAGACCGAAGATCCCCGTCGCCATACAAGAGATCAAAATACGAGATGAACTCATAGCCACTAAACAAGTGGGATCATGTTACCCTAACATAATCAAAATCAAGCTGTATAACCATGACAACGGGCGGACAACCTAGGCATGAACAACGAATCCAAATAAGTGTGAAACCAACGAAACACGCCGTCATGAAGAACGATTAGAACCTCACTAATACAATGAAGATCCCAACCATCGGTAGTGAGGCAACCACTATTCCATATGCTGAAAATACTCCTAACGAAATCAGGGTTACGTCAAAATCATACAGCATGATGGAACAAATCTTTGTACCTAGTAAAAGAAATAATGTGACACCCTAGAATCGAGGTCATTAACGATACCCTAAATTACGCTAATTTTTGAAATTTTTAATAAGTTTTAATTTCTATAATTATAAGTATTTTGGTTAAAGCCGATGTTCGAGGTTATAATTTTTACGGTTGACGTTTTAAGAAGGACGATGACGATTACGATCCCGAGGGATGCCCAATTTCATGTAATTTTGACGATTTATCGATAATGTAATTTTTCGAGATTTTTATTTACGGTTCGTGTTAAGTTGAGTCGGGTGAGTTTTATAGCCTTCCAAGTACATTTAAAGTATCCCAAAAATATTTTGGAGCATTCGGGAAGATTTCCGACTCCCGTAAAATTTTCAAAATTGACAAATGAGTCAAACCCGCAAAGTTTTGAGGTCGTTTTCTATTTAAGGACAAAAGAAGCCAAAAATTGCATTTAGGTCCCTCCTAACCCATCAAAAGGGCCAAAATGAATAAACACACAAACACACACAAAATTTACAAGAAAAAAATCAAACCATCACTCTCTCTTCTCTCTCAAACCCACGGCAACCCCCACCCACATCAAAAATTCACCAAAAATCTTCTTCCACTTGATTTTTCAAAAATCTAAGGTTAAACCACACTTAGTTTGGTCATTCCCCACATATTCATGTGCTCAAATCCCACATGCATTGATAAAAATTTTTCAAGATTTTTTTCCATATGATCCAAATTCGTTTTTGAGGCTAAAAGAGCTAATGCATGTTGATAATTTAGTGTTATGGAAGTATAAACACCATGAAAACCCACCAAAATTAATTTGGTTGTGGTGATTGGGTCACCCAAACCCCACGGCAAAGGGGGTGTTTGGGGAGCCATGGTGGTTGTTGATTTTGCATGTTGTGGTTATGTTTGGTTTGTTGTTTTAGGATGATTCATATAGGTCTTATTACTTGCATGTTCATTTTCTTTGATTCTTGATATTGAGATTGGTTGATCAATAGGGGTAGGATGGAAGTTTGATGTTAGGATATGTTTGGGAAGGCTTAGGATGATGTTTAGTGTTGGTTAGAAGTCTTGGAATCGAGTCTAAGCATGTTTTTGGTATGGTCATTTTTAGGCAGAAACATTTGATCCATTTTATAAAAATGATTTTTGTTCCAGGTCTAGAAAACAAAATGTAGTGATAGAGGGTCTTTCTAGCTTTAATTTGGTATAAGGTAGAGCCCGTGACTCAAAACGAGCTAAAAGTTATGACATTTTAAAGATCGGGTACCGGGAGACGAGGACTTTCACAATCCGGATTTGTGCAAAGTTTTAGTCAAATCCCGAGGGTCACAAGTATAATTTGGTAAAAGGTCAAGGGTCAAAATTTGGTCCCTAACCTGTACAAATGGGTCTATATGTTGACTTATGAGTCAAGGAAGTCAAAGGTATTTTTCATATAGGTCAAAGTGGTCAAAATTGGTCGAAGCGCAATTTCAGCCCGTAAAATGTAGTCGTGGAAATGAGTTGCGTAACGGGTCGTAAAAGTGAAAACTTTTGTTGGGCTTAAAAACATGTTATCTACAGGTCATATAGGATTTTTGGAAATTTTGTCAAATTTTATAAGCATGGTTTAATAAGGTAAAACAGCCCGTACTTTAGTCAAGTACCGGCGAGAATGGGTAAAAATGGACAACGTAGGTTATAAGAACGAATGGTATAAAATGAATGATACTTGTTGTTTTTGTTTTTGGCGTGAGTTATATTTGTCTTAAGTGACTTGTATATATGTATTTTATACAGTACCGTAAGTATTTAAATGAGATTACTCATTACGCGTTATTTGTGATAGGTGTTGATTTACCCGGGCATCCGTAACATCGTCAGTGATCACTCCTCGAACTACCAACTACTTAATATCTAAGGTGTGAATTTATAGCCTCGCTTATATTATTTCAAATTGTTTTACCCGCGAGGGAAATGCATGCTAGTTTTTAAAAGGAACGTATATCATGAATGATTGTTAGACCCGAAAGTTGCCTTAGAAATTGTGTTGAGTACCAAAGTTGCAAAAGTCCCTAAATTCATGAACTATTAACTATTGTCTTGCCCTCGAGTAGGGGGAAATAGCCGCTTATGCAATTTGTAGTACTACGGGGTTAACGACCCAATGCTAGCCGAGAAGCTGTACTTATAGTAAGTTCTGCGGTAGATTATTTTGTATGAGAAATAAGGTATAATTGCAACTGATGCCTTTAGAAGGGGCACTGGTTTCATCTGAATCATGCCGGTATATTTACGCGGGTGATTGAGTTAACGGATTAGTGTCATGAGCTTAAACACAATTGTCAGTATCCTGATTATAGTTTGTTTGATCGACAAGACTATAAATGATCACGAATGGTTTTTATTATATATACGTTCAAATGGATTTAAAAACCTATGAATTCCACTCAACGTTTTCGTTGACCAAATTTTTGGCATGTGTTTCAGGTAACCGCTGAGCAGTAGGATGGAGCATGCATGGGATGGATGTTGTGTGTACGGCTTGGTGTCCGCTTGTTTTTCCCTCCTTTTCTACTTAAACAATTTTTATGTTTAATGTCATGTGGTTGTAAACTGAAGTTTTTGGGGTTGAGATTCATGGGGACCGAAAACGCTAAACTCTGTGCACTATTTGGGGTTGGAAAAACCGTGGACATGTATCATCTAACAATTTTAAAATTTAAGTTTTAAGTCGACGTCTTTTTAGCGTCGTTTGATATATCTTGTGTGCAATGAATACTGTGTAGCACCCATTGTTGTAGTTCCGCTGCGCATAGCAATTGTGGGGGTGTTACAGATTGGTAATCAGAGCCACGAGTTATAGAGAACTAGGTCGTTTTTGAAAATCCTAAACTATAACTTTTGGTGTCGTAAGAAAAGGGTCCAAGCACACACAACTATCCTGCATGGCTCCGGTAAGATTTATTGTTGTATTTATGGCATTTGACGTATACTTTTGAGTAAAGTATATATGTGGGTAACTATTATATAAGTATGGAATTACTATATGTAGACGTTGAATTTTACGTGAAATATCCGACATCGTAATTTTTGTATTAATCATGCATGAGCATCATATTATTACATTTCGGGCATATGTACCACCTTTGCATTGCATTTGCATGCATATATTTATAATTATCGTATAATTACTTATGTACCCTCCGAAATTCGCTGTTATTGCAGGAATGGCCGAGGTACCGCCCAACGATAACGGAAACGATTACGTCGTAGGTCACGAAGGGGGACCGTTTCCTCCGAACCCGCCAGACAATAATAATGGATGGATCGCTCCAGAAGACGAAATAGGGCCGGAAAACGACAATGGCGAAAGTGAGGTGGATAATTTCAGCATGAGTAGTGACGACAATGAGGATTCCGAAGAAGAGCCCGAGGAGCTATTGGATGATGGCATTCCCGAGGATGCCGTAGGCCAGACCGAACCTGATTTGTTTCAATCCCCGAGTTCGCCGAAGGGTTATGAGGTACCACCGACCGGTCGTTATGAGCAGCAACCCTTTGATCGCCCGATGGACAATAGTAATGGGAGCAGTGGAGAGTCATCCAAGTCGCCATCGATTCATGAGAATTTTGCAAGGGTCTATTTTCCGAGACCGAGTCACTACTGGGATCCCGCAGGTCGTTTGGGGAGGATGGAAAGGTTGATGTATGAGCGGTTTGTAGTTGAGACTAGGGTGATTAAGAAGTTTGATAAGACTGAAAGGGAACATCAAAGACTGTTGGAAAGGACTTCAAGGATTGCGTATGATGGGATGATGAACACAAGTGCCATCAACAGTTTAAAATCAATGGTTGCGAATTTAAGTGCTAGTCTTGACCGTGTGAGGGAAGATCAGATGAGGTTGTCGAGGATGCAGAGTTGGGAGCATCGTGTGAGGGATTCATTGCCCCCGGATTGGAGATTCGTGGACGATGTGGAGATGGAGGCAAATGACTTCATGGTTCAGCCGCCTACTGGAGGTGCTTGTATTTCGGTGGGAAATCAGGTAGCGATTGAGTATGGATCCACATCAGGGACGAGAAAGGAAACAGAATGTGGGCCGGATGAGAAAGGAAAGGGAAAAGTGGATGATGTGGATGAGGACGTGAGTGATGAGGAAACCGAGGAAGACGACGACGAGCCGCCATCCAAGAGGCAGTGTGGATCACCACATGCCTAGTTACTTGTTTTGTATTTTCTTTGATCATTGTAATAGAACTATTTTAGACCTTTGTATGATGGTATTATGACGAGAAACTCAAGTACTTGATGTTTTGTGGTGAACGATTGTAGTGGCATTACTTGTCACGATTTTGGTTAATTATCAATACAATCTATGTTACCTTTCATGATCTGTGATATGTCTTAAATTTGATCTTTTGTGGTGTGAATTGATGAATATTAGTAACTCCGTAGTGATGTGTCGTTGTATGTATTTTATGTCTGGGAAACTTGATATGAATACTTACATTGTTTTTCTATTTTCCTTGTCTTGCAGAAAGAGATATTCGATAAAACAATGCCTCCAAAGTTGACTGCCGATCGTGTTAACAACATGATTCAGGAAGCAATAGCTAATGCGTTGCAAGCGGACCGAGCTGGGAGAAATCAGGATCCAGGAAGGAACGCGGGGAGACAACCAGCCCCGAGAGTGTGTACCTATTCTAGCTTTATGAAGTGCGGTCCCACGCAGTTCCGTGGATCGGGTGGAGCCCTAGAACTTAGGCGATGGTTGGAAAAAGTTGAAAGTACGTTTGAAATCAGTGGTTGTGCAGAAGCGGATAAAGTAAAGTTTGCAGCAGCTACGTTTCTCGATGATGCGTTAAGTTGGTTGAATACCCAGGTAGCTACGGTGGGATTGGCTGTGGCAAATGCAAGAACGTGGAATGCGACCAAAGCTTTGTTGACCAAGAAGTTTTGCCCAGAGGAGGAATTGGGGCAATTGGAGGACGAATTGAGGCATTTGACCTTGAAGAACAACGATATAGCTGCTTACACCAGGAGATTCAATGAGTTAAGTCTTTTGTGTCCGGACATATTTGCCAATGATGCCAAGAAAATGAAGCAGTATATTAAGGGTTTATCTAGCAACATCAAAGGTGAAACAACTTCGTCGAAACCTGGAACGTTTGACGAAGCGGTTCAAATGGCACACGCTTTGATGGACGTTAAGCTTCAGGACAAGCAGAACTACATTGCTGAGGGCAACAAAAGGAAATGGGAAGCGGCACAAGGCAATCAATCCCAAGGCCAGAACCGAGGTGGAAATCGAAACAACCATGGGCCGAACCGTAATCAGCAGTTTAATCAGAGAAGGAACGAAGGGATGAGGGCAGTGACGAACCCTAGAGGTGTGAAAGTGAACCCCCATTGTGGAAAGTGCAACTTGTATCATGTTGGAAATTGCCCGCCGGCATGCGGCAAGTGTGGAAAGGCAGGTCATAGGACAGCTAGTTGTCGAACGGGAGGAGTAGCCACTGGGGCTAATGCTATCAGGATGAGAGGATGTTATAGCTGTGGAGAAAGAGGGCATGTGCAAGCAAATTGCCCAAAGACAGGAAACAGACGGGGAGGAAATAATGCGGCAGCTGTGTATCAAGTGGGAACTGCTGATAAACCACAAGGTCCAAATGTGGTTACCGGTACGTTTTTGCTAGACGCTTGTTATGCTAGTATTTTATTTGATTCTGGCTCCGACAAGAGTTTTGTAGACGTTAGATTTAGTCGTCATATCGATAGAGAACCGGTGTTGTTAACGACTAGTTATAATGTTGAATTGGCCGATGGAAAAATTGTTAGTACGAATTCTATACTGAAAGGGTGTACCTTGAAGTTAGGAAACTACGCTTTTAAAATCGACTTGATGCCTATAGAGCTAGGATCGTTTGACGTGATTGTGGGAATGGATTGGCTAATGGCGCATAGTGCTACGATCGTCTGTGGTGAGAGATTGGTGCAGATTCCGCTGAGGAAAAGGGTTTTGACGGTTAAGGGAGACGAATGCACTTCTCGTTTGAAGGTGATTTCGTGTTTGAAGATGATGAAGTACGTAGAGAGCGGATGCGATGTGTTTTTGGCACAAGTTTCGAGCGATGGTGATGTAGAGGCGAGGATTGAAGAGGTACCAATTATTCGCGAGTATCCGGACGTTTTTCCAGACGAGTTGCCAGGTTTACCGCCTAACCGTGAGGTCGAGTTTCGAATTGATTTAGTGCCAGGAGCTGCGCCGGTTGCACGAGCACCTTATCGCTTAGCACCATCTGAGTTAAAGGAGTTAGCGGATCAATTGAAGGAATTGATGGACAAAGGATTTATTAGGCCGAGCTCATCACCTTGGGGAGCGCCAGTGTTGTTCGTAAAGAAGAAGGATGGTTCGTTTAGGATGTGTATCGACTATAGAGAACTCAATAAGCTGACGGTTAAAAATCGGTACCCATTACCGAGGATTGATGATTTGTTCGATCAATTACAAGGTTCCAGTGTATACTCAAAGATCGATTTAAGATCAGGGTATCATCAACTGCGTGTAAGAGAGGAGGATATTCCTGTAACTGCATTTCGTACGCGGTATGGACACTTTGAATTTCGAGTGATGCCGTTTGGGTTGACGAACGCGCCTGCTGTATTCATGGATCTTATGAATCGCGTGTGCAAGCCGTATCTAGATAAGTTTGTTATTGTTTTCATCGACGACATACTTATTTACTCTGAGAGTAAGGAGGAGCACGAGAAGCACCTGAGAAAGATTTTGGAGTTGTTAAGGAAGGAGAAGCTGTATGCAAAATTCTCTAAGTGTGAGTTTTGGTTGGAATCAGTGCAGTTTCTAGGTCATGTGATTGATAGTGAGGGAGTTCGTGTAGATCCTGCTAAGATCGTAGCGATCAGGGAATGGTCAGCACCGACGACGCCGACTGAAGTTCGACAGTTTTTGGGTTTAGCGGGGTATTATCGAAGGTTTATTGAAGGATTTTCGTTGATTGCGAAACCATTGACGCGGCTTACCGAAAAGAATAGGGTGTATGAATGGGGAAATGAGGAAGAGCTTGCTTTCGAAACGCTCAAGGATAAGTTATGTTCCGCGCCGATTTTATCATTGCCTGAAGGAACCGAAGATTTCGTGGTGTATTGTGATGCGTCTCGTAAAGGTTATGGAGCAGTGTTAATGCAACGTGAAAAGGTGATAGCTTACGCGTCGAGGCAATTAAGGAAGAACGAGGAGAACTACACGACGCACGATTTGGAATTAGGAGCGGTAGTTTTTGCGTTGAAGCTGTGGAGACACTATCTGTATGGGACAAAGTGTGTTGTATTCACTGATCACAAGAGTTTGCAGCACATTTTAGATCAAAAGGAGTTGAATATGCGACAAAGACGATGGGTTGAACTATTGAGTGATTACGACTGTGAAATTCGCTATCACCCTGGGAAGGCGAATGTTGTAGCGGATGCTTTGAGTAGGAAAGAACGGGAGAAACCTTTGAGGGTTAGAGCTTTAGTGATGAGTGAGAGCGTTGACTTAACCAAAACCATACTGAAGGCTCAGGAGAGAGGATTAATGAAAGGGAATGTTGAAGCCGAGAACTTGGGACGAATGTTGAAACCTATTTTCGTGATTAGGTCTGACGGACTAAGATATTTTGAGAATCGGATTTGGTTACCATTGTGTCCATCTGAGGAAGGAAAGCCTGGAGTTCGAGAATTGGTTATGAATGAGTCGCATAAGTCGAAGTATTCGATACATCCTGGATCGGATAAGATGTACCACGACCTGAAGAAAGTTTATTGGTGGCCGAATATGAAGGCGGATATTGCTCGTTACGTCAGTAAGTGTTTGACTTGCGCGAAGGTTCAGGCAGAACATAAGAAACCATCTGGATTGTTGGTACAACCGGAGATCCCGGAATGGAAATGGGAGAAAATCGCAATGGATTTTGTGACGGGTTTACCTAGGACTCCTAGTGGATGCGATATGATATGGGTAATTGTGGATAGGTTGACGAAATCTGCTCATTTCTTACCTATGAAGAAGACGGACAGCATGGAAAAACTCGCCAGCGTGTACGTGAAAGAGATCGTCTGTAGACATGGAGTGCCGTTATCGATCATTTCGGATCGCGACAGTAGATTTACGTCGGAATTTTGGAGATCGCTTCAACGTGCGATGGGCACTGAACTGAGTTTAAGCACGGCTTATCACCCGGAAACTGACGGCCAGAGCGAACGAACGATTCAAACGATGGAGGACATGCTCCGAGCGTGCGTGATTGATTTTGGAGGAAGTTGGGAACGCCACTTGCCTCTGGTGGAATTTTCGTACAATAATAGTTATCATGCGAGTATCAAAGCGGCACCGTTCGAAGCATTGTATGGAAGGAAGTGTAGATCGCCCGTGTGTTGGAGTGAAGTAGGGGAAAGTCAATTGACTGGACCCGAAATGGTATTAGAAACGACAGAGAAGATCGTGCAGATCAAGAACCGACTACTTGCTGCGAGAAGCCGACAGAAGAGTTATGCCGATAACCGAAGGAAACCGTTGGAGTTTGAAGTTGGAGATATGGTTATGCTCAAGGTATCGCCGTGGAAGGGTGTAATTCGTTTTGGAAAGAAGGGAAAGTTGAGTCCGAGGTATATTGGACCGTTTAAGATCGTTGAACGAATTGGACCAGTAGCGTACAAGTTAGAATTGCCGACCGAGCTTAGTGCTATTCATGACACGTTTCACGTATCGAACCTGAAGAAGAGTTTGGCGGACAAGGAATTGGTGATTCCTTTGGACGAGATTCGACTAGACGACAAAATGCACTTTGTGGAAGAACCTGTGGAAATTATGGACCGGGAGGTCAAGCGGTTGAAGCGTAGTAGGATTCCCATTGTGAAGGTCCGATGGAATTCTAAGCGTGGACCGGAATACACCTGGGAACGTGAGGACTTTTTCAAGGAAAGGTATCCTCATCTGTTCCAGTAAGACGAAATGTGAGTACAAGAAGAGGCGAGCGCCGGGACGTCGCTCTCTTTAAGGAGGGGTGGATGTGACACCCTAGAATCGAGGTCATTAACGATACCCTAAATTACGCTAATTTTTGAAATTTTTAATAAGTTTTAATTTCTATAATTATAAGTATTTTGGTTAAAGCCGATGTTCGAGGTTATAATTTTTACGGTTGACGTTTTAAGAAGGACGATGACGATTACGATCCCGAGGGATGCCCAATTTCATGTAATTTTGACGATTTATCGATAATGTAATTTTTCGAGATTTTTATTTACGGTTCGTGTTAAGTTGAGTCGGGTGAGTTTTATAGCCTTCCAAGTACATTTAAAGTATCCCAAAAATATTTTGGAGCATTCGGGAAGATTTCCGACTCCCGTAAAATTTTCAAAATTGACAAATAAGTCAAACCCGCAAAGTTTTGAGGTCGTTTTCTATTTAAGGACAAAAGAAGCCAAAAATTGCATTTAGGTCCCTCCTAACCCATCAAAAGGGCCAAAATGAATAAACACACAAACACACGCAAAATTTACAAGAAAAAAATCAAACCATCACTCTCTCTTCTCTCTCAAACCCACGGCAACCCCCACCCACATCAAAAATTCACCAAAAATCTTCTTCCACTTGATTTTTCAAAAATCTAAGGTTAGACCACACTTAGTTTGGTCATTCCCCACATATTCATGTGCTCAAATCCCACATGCATTGATAAAAATTTTTCAAGATTTTTTCCATATGATCCAAATTCGTTTTTGAGGCTAAAAGAGCTAATCCATGTTGATAATTTAGTGTTATGGAAGTATAAACACCATGAAAACCCACCAAAATTAATTTGGTTGTGGTGATTGGGTCACCCAAACCCCACGGCAAAGGGGGTGTTTGGGGAGCCATGGTGGTTGTTGATTTTGCATGTTGTGGTTATGTTTGGTTTGTTGTTTTAGGATGATTCATATAGGTCTTATTACTTGCATGTTCATTTTCTTTGATTCTTGATATTGAGATTGGTTGATCAATAGGGGTAGGATGGAAGTTTGATGTTAGGATATGTTTGGGAAGGCTTAGGATGATGTTTAGTGTTGGTTAGAAGTCTTGGAATCGAGTCTAAGCATGTTTTTGGTATGGTCATTTTTAGGCAGAAACATTTGATCCATTTTATAAAAATGATTTTTGTTCCAGGTCTAGAAAACAAAATGTAGTGATAGAGGGTCTTTCTAGCTTTAATTTGGTATAAGGTAGAGCCCGTGACTCAAAACGAGCTAAAAGTTATGACATTTTAAAGATCGGGTACCGGGAGACGAGGACTTTCACAATCCGGATTTGTGCAAAGTTTTAGTCAAATCCCGAGGGTCACAAGTATAATTTGGTAAAAGGTCAAGGGTCAAAATTTGGTCCCTAACCTGTACAAATGGGTCTATATGTTGACTTATGAGTCAAGGAAGTCAAAGGTATTTTTCATATAGGTCAAAGTGGTCAAAATTGGTCGAAGCGCAATTTCAGCCCGTAAAATGTAGTCGTGGAAATGAGTTGCGTAACGGGTCGTAAAAGTGAAAACTTTTGTTGGGCTTAAAAACATGTTATCTACAGGTCATATAGGATTTTTGGAAATTTTGTCAAATTTTATAAGCATGGTTTAATAAGGTAAAACAGCCCGTACTTTAGTCAAGTACCGGCGAGAATGGGTAAAAATGGACAACGTAGGTTATAAGAACGAATGGTATAAAATGAATGATACTTGTTGTTTTTGTTTTTGGCGTGAGTTATATTTGTCTTAAGTGACTTGTATATATGTATTTTATACAGTACCGTAAGTATTTAAATGAGATTACTCATTACGCGTTATTTGTGATAGGTGTTGATTTACCCGGGCATCCGTAACATCGTCAGTGATCACTCCTCGAACTACCGACTACTTAATATCTAAGGTGTGAATTTATAGCCTCGCTTATATTATTTCAAATTGTTTTACCCGCGAGGGAAATGCATGCTAGTTTTTAAAAGGAACGTATATCATGAATGATTGTTAGACCCGAAAGTTGCCTTAGAAATTGTGTTGAGTACCAAAGTTGCAAAAGTCCCTAAATTCATGAACTATTAACTATTGTCTTGCCCTCGAGTAGGGGGAAATAGCCGCTTATGCAATTTGTAGTACTACGGGGTTAACGACCCAATGCTAGCCGAGAAGCTGTACTTATAGTAAGTTCTGCGGTAGATTATTTTGTATGAGAAATAAGGTATAATTGCAACTGATGCCTTTAGAAGGGGCACTGGTTTCATCTGAATCATGCCGGTATATTTACGCGGGTGATTGAGTTAACGGATTAGTGTCATGAGCTTAAACACAATTGTCAGTATCCTGATTATAGTTTGTTTGATCGACAAGACTATAAATGATCACGAATGGTTTTTATTATATATACGTTCAAATGGATTTAAAAACCTATGAATTCCACTCAACGTTTTCGTTGACCAAATTTGTGGCATGTGTTTCAGGTAACCGCTGAGCAGTAGGATGGAGCATGCATGGGATGGATGTTGTGTGTACGGCTTGGTGTCCGCTTGTTTTTCCCTCCTTTTCTACTTAAACAATTTTTATGTTTAATGTCATGTGGTTGTAAACTGAAGTTTTTGGGGTTGAGATTCATGGGGACCGAAAACGCTAAACTCTGTGCACTATTTGGGGTTGGAAAAACCGTGGACATGTATCATCTAACAATTTTAAAATTTAAGTTTTAAGTCGACGTCTTTTTAGCGTCGTTTGATATATCTTGTGTGCAATGAATACTGTGTAGCACCCATTGTTGTAGTTCCGCTGCGCATAGCAATTGTGGGGGTGTTACAAATAAGCATAACCCTAAACCACAGATAGGTTTATGAGCCATCAAAAGTATCACTAGGCCACCAATACAAGAATGATGATGATCAAAACATCAAACGCCAAGAACGGCTATACATGAAACCCTAAAAGGATTT
Organism: Glebionis coronaria; assembly: GCA_025667525.1. NCBI lineage: Eukaryota > Viridiplantae > Streptophyta > Magnoliopsida > Asterales > Asteraceae > Glebionis > Glebionis coronaria. Next base: position 373,485,237 of record CM046878.1, read on the forward strand.
ATAATAATATACCACAAGCCAGATCCAATAGCAAGGATAGATAAATAATCATCACCTCGCACCCGAATATAAACATAGATCGAACCTTAAAAATTAGGGTTAGGGTTTACGAGAGATGAAACAGGAGGCGACTTCTTTTAAGTAAATCATCAAAACCTTGCAGATTTTTGCACTAGCGGACCCCGTCGGACCCCTTCTGATAAGGGTCCGTGGGAATACAAAGAAGTTCCTCAAGTCTAAACAAATTTCCAAACATCCCAGTTATCACACTCTCACTCTCATTTTCTGCATACACGACCAAAACCACCATTTTATCATTTCTCCACCGGTGTTCAGGAGATTCTTAACTAGTGAAGTAGAACTCTCGAGTAGATATTCGAGGAGTGAGAGTAGGAGCAAGATAAGTGAGATCTTGCTAGGCCGAACGACTATAAATCCTTGTGCATTGTGGTTTGCTTTATTCTTTCTTTATCTCTATTACTTTGTCAATCACACTTGATCTATATCCATACTAATCACATAAAAAGTTTCAAAGAAACTAAAACTAATTGGTAAAAACTATCCAACCCCCCTTCTAATTTTCTATATTATCATTCATAATCTTTTGTAACACCCCCAAATTTATACAATTCAATACAGCGGAAGACTCGTTGGTGTTACGGGATAGCACATTACTCACATCATAGACAACGCATAAAAATCGCGTCGTTTAATAATAAAGTATTTCCATTCATAAATATCAAAGTTACATAGGTCCCAAGTCATATTATTTCATACAAGTTTTACAAAGTATTTGAATGGAAATATTGTTTAAGTGCGGGCCATGAATTCTTGTCGTCTTCCCGAGAATTACCTTCAAGTACCTGAGATAAAACATGTTAAAAGAAAAGGTCAGCGATAACGCCGAGTGAATTCATAGAGTTTAATAAAATCCATCAATATAATATCAGTATAAAATTATTACTGAAAATCATCTTGTACAAATCATTTTAATAGGCCATAAAATAGCCAAAGTCATTTTATACAAATCTTTATCGAAAATCATAATATAGGCATTTGCCTTAAAAATCATTATACGAATCATTGTCGTTAAAAACACCATACAATACGTTTTGCAACGTTGTATAGATTAAATAAAACCGTTATATGAATATGGTTATAAAAAACAAAACACAAACATAATATCAATAGTATGAGCCCGTATTGCTAGTCAGGCAATACTTCGTAATTCGGTGCATCTAATAGTATTTCGTTAGTTTGGATTATTATAAGCCGCATGACATTGTTACCTTACTAAACCAACAACGGGTAGCTAACCCGATACTCAATTTGCCCATCTAAAGTAGCGTGTCGTCACAAAGGTCACGCTATGGAAATCTTCTCGTACATAAATTCGCTTACCAATCAATGTGGCACGACGGGGATCAACCGTCAAGGCGCGAACTGGGGTGATCGTCCCCAAATAGTACTATTAAATGCATAAGCGTCTACCAAATCCCGGTAGTTCACAATTCATGCTAATGGTACTTTTAGTGACATAACCTAACTTTAATAATCCATTTAATTTCATCTATCGGGTCCTTTAATCATTTATCGGGTCATACAATCGGGTCATTCAATCATTCGGGTCCATATCAATAAACAAACAATCGGGACAAATGGTGTCCTATTTTATAAAAACTAACATGTTATCTCCCTCGCAGGTTTATAAAACATTTATAAAAACAATTAAAAGAGTGCGAGGCTATGAACTCACGTTGATGTGGGAAGACGGGTTATCGGCAATTCGGATGAACGGTACGTGCTTCAATCACGGAAACCTAGACAAATAATACTCGTCTTAGACTCATGTCCAATGACTTTATAAAAATAACAATTATGTATACATATGATGATTTTATATATATGATGATAAAGTGGGTTTACATATTCTCATTTACTCATTTTTGTGTTTACGTATTGGTAACTTCTTACTAGTTTACTAGTTTTACCTATTTACGCGTTTTAAGTCCAATAAACTTATTATAAGTTCTTTAAATTGTATTAATCCTTGTTATACTTATATTATCAGTATCACTTTACATGTTGGGCCTAAATGGGTTAAGCCCAATAATAAGTTTATAAGTGTTTTATTCCATTTTTGTTGTATTATTAGTCCAATAACGTTAATTTAGTCCGTTAACGTCCGTATGTCCTATAGTTCGGGTCTTATCGGTTTTTACTTGTTATACATGTTTATATATCAGTATATAAGTTTATAAAGTTTACATTAGACGGGTCCAACCGTCTAAGTTTTATTTAGCAAAAACGTTAATTTTACGGTAATAGCCGAAAAAGTCGTAAAAAACATGTTTATAGTTTTTATAACTTATAAAACTTAACAAGTTACCATTTTTGTAAAATGTCCACTTATTTAACCTTTAACATATTTATATAAATAAAATTCATGAGTTAGTGGGTTTTAATTTATATTTTATACTATTAAATTTTGAGTGCTTATATAATAGTATTATACTTTAATTTCCAAAATCTGATTTTTATCTTCACTTTCACCAAAACTGTCATATCTAGAGTTCTATATGGAGATAGAAGCTCAAATTTTTATCACATAAACTACATGGTATTTGCTCCATTTAACTCTCCTATAGCTACTGTTGAATCATCCTCCAAGTATTTTCTAAAAATCGTCCAAAACAGTAAACTCAGATTTGTACTTTAAACTTGTTTTGATCATATCTCACTCATTACAATGATTTCATTGCATGGCCAACTCTCACATGTGTACAAGACTCATAGCTTACCGTATATCAATCTATTCAAGTCATTTTACCAGTTTAACATATGATTCTTTACTGTTTTACACAGCCATCTAAATTAAGCAAGATTTTAACCTTGTTTCTTATAGTTTTTCATCTTTTTAAGCATGTTTATCAACACCAAATCCCCACACGATATTTTTATCATCATATATCATCATACATATATACATTTAAGAAGAAAATACATGATTACATAATCAAAATTAACAAAATGATAGGAAGAACAATCTTTATACCACCATTAGTGATGAAAAGATGAGGTTTTTGATGAACAAGACTTGGTTCTTGTTATCAAATCTTCAACTTTAGCAATGAAACTTCTTGGGTCCTTCAAATGGATGAACACCTCCATGAAATCAGCCCTAAACTTCTTCTTGAAAATCAGCCCAAAGACCTCCATGAAAACTCCTTTTCACATGTTATAATCACCTCTAATCTTCATCTTTTCAAGTAGGCTTCAACATATGTTGATTATAGCCTTTGTTTATGGTTAAAATTTGATGAAAATGGTGATAGGAGGGTGGTATGGGACGTTCAAATAGAGAGAGAAGGAGAGAGTGTGTGATTTTTGAGAGTGGTTTTGCATGTATGAAATGGTGGAAAGGAGAAAGCTAGTGGTTTTTGAGGTTAAGTGGAGTAGCTTTTAAGCTAAGCTAACACTTGTTAGCTTAGTTGCTACAATGTTGACACATCATGAGATGTGTTGGCTTACTCTTGCCATTTTATTTAGTGGGGGTGGGACAAGTGTCCCACTTGTCTCATCTTCACTAATTTACGGGTATTCCTCGATTCTAGTTTCCTCGATTTGCGTGCCCTCGGGTCATTTTACGAAAAACGTTTTTATAAATTATGAATCAAGGTCACAAAACGAATCCAATAAAAATTGTCTCATCAAAAACGGAGTTCGAAAACGTAAATACGTAATCCTAGGGTTTCCGGTTTAGTCGTAAAGGAGGTTAAAATAAAATCGTAAGTCCTAATCTCTTCTCGTAAATTTGTGAGTTTATGAACCAACACAAATTTAAAACTCCAAAATAATATTCACAGATAAATTTATTTTCTGAAATGTCGGACTGTCACCAAAGACGGTGTATGTAAACGTAAGCACGTAACGTAGAATCCTCCGGTTTAGACGTAGTCGATGCTACTTCAAGACGTAAATCCAAATTTCTTCCCAAAAATAAGTGAGTTCATATTGTAACATTAAAATAATGTTTTTAAATAATATTAGAGAATAAAATATCAACCATAAATTGACGGATTGTCACAGCATTTACCCCTAAACAGGATCTTTGTCCTCAAAGATCATCTTACTACTCGCTTCTTATAGAGTTAAAGCCATGTGGGTATTTCCTCCACATTCGGTCTTTTCTCACAAGTGTCATTCATTACTATACGCGAGTTTCATCAAACATAATGACGGGAATAAGATCAGGCTAAATGTTGACTTACTTTCTCTATCCATGATGTTCACGGGTTTCTGATGAATGCAACTTTTCGCCGATCTAAGCTTTATTAAGAATAATTCAGATTTTTACTTGATAGATATTCCATCAAGTTTGATATACGAAACATAATTCACGCATCTCTTGAAGTCCTTGGGTAGATCCAGCTTATATGCCTTTCAAACCAAATCTTTTACATCATCTCAATGGTCCCATACAACGAGGACTTATATCCCATGATTTGTCAGATCATGAAATCATTTTTCCAAGGTTAAAAATTTTGGCATAACTTCGCTACCCATTTGGCACTTCAAGATCTACATTTCATATCCACATAACCTCCTGCCCACTACCGGCAGTCAATAATCAGATCCTAATTTCAACAATCATTTTAGGTCTCGCGGGTCGAATATTTTGTAAGGTTAGGTTCGCCATCATAGGAAACCTTAAACCTAAAAGACATGTCCAACTCACAATGGGTGTATGTCGGGTGTCTTTATCTCAACTCTCGCTTACAGATGCTCTAATTTCTAAATCTTAACAAGATTCGATCTCGATCCTAATACGATAATTATCAATGATAATCTTTCCAAAGGAAAGCGATTATACGATTTATTACCAAAGGTCAATCATTCAAACATAAAACAACACTTATAGTATTTTGTATCGCTACTTTACCTCTTCCCTTCGATTTGGGGTGGTAAATAGTACTCTCATCAAGGTTTGTTCTCAATGATTTCTAAGCAAATCTCTAGAAATTCGATGCGAAGCGAGGATCTTGATAAAGATGTTCGGTACAGGCACACTATGTTTACATAACTCCTTTAAATACAAAAGAGTCAATTTCTTCATCAAGATTCTATCATTAACGAGAATGATATTAGCAGATTTGGTCAGTCTGTCGACGATGACCAAAATCGAATCAAATTCAGATGATGACCTTTGCGATAGCTAGACGTTTACTAATGTATGAGGCGATGTCTGCCTTCATAATTGCCATCAGTACAACTTTTTCAGACAAAGATACTTTTAGTCATAAAATGACATAAATAGAATACTTATACTTTCAAATTCCAACATACTATATCTCACAATCTCCATATTTAAACAATCACAAGTGGTCTTTTATACATTTTAACGCCATCGGCTTCTCAATTTCCAATGGTTCATATTAGCCGCGAACCCCTTTTTATTATCTATATTATCCTTTTTACAAACATTGTTCATATTTAAATTATTTGGCAAATTTATTTTGCATAGTCATTATTAAGAAATACATCTTAATTGATTCTTTATCCTTTCTATATTATGTGTCAGTATCTATATTCACTTTCCTGATAAAATAAATATCATAACCGTATTTATTCAAAATTCTTTCTTCATATCTTCTATATTTTAGTTTCTTCTTAACTATCATTTTTATCCGTTTTTGCTTAATCTGACGTTTTTAAAGCGTCGATGATTATTACAACTAATTAAATGATAAACATTTAATTTTTATGAAACATAACGTAAAGATTTTAAATTTTCTTAGTCCGTCCAATTATATGAAAATGTTCAAAATAATTTTAATTTTAATTAACACGATTTTTGTTGATTTATCGATAATAATTAATAAGATTCGTAAATGTTTGAAAAATCTTTGGTTATGTTTTGGTCAAAATTTTATTAGTTGAAAAAGCGTAAATTATCGTTTCAAATTTCAATTCATGATTTAAATGGTTTCCTCAATCCCTCTTAAGTTATCTTGAGGTACACACAAACATTTACCCCTAAACAGAAGTTTAGTTAAATGGTTTGTGTATAAGGGAATAATCCCTTAAAATCCTTTGTTAAAACATTTGTCAAAATATACTTGCACTTTCTTTTTAGTATAACTCAAAGTCTTAAATGACTTCTAAATTTTGAGGAGTCAATTTATATTTCATTATCTATTAATCACATAGTCAAATAATGTAAGGGTTTAAGTCTTTAATCACATAACAATTATTCAAGGTTCAGGTTTCCACTGTTCGGCCAATTCAGGGCAGTCTATAAATAATTATTAACTCATTCTTATTCTTATAAACAAACATATAGTCCTTAATGATCACGAGCATGAATTTATCAAATTACAACCTACACGCGTGATTCACCAAATTTATGAATACTACATTTGTATTAGTCAATCCAAACGACATCACGTGAAACTCATAATGTTCATTACAAGTTCTGGATGTGGTGATTGGAATACATAATCTTTTCCGCAGATGCGAAGTTGATGATAACCATGCCATGGATCAAATTGTTTGAACCTTGTAAACGATCGAACAAATCTTCCATTTCGAGTTATGGATATCGTTTTCGATTATCAATTTACTCAGTTCACAGTAATCTATAAATATAAGGAATGATAACACCATAGCTCTTCATGATGACAGGCTTGGTATAATAAAATCTTTCTCCGACAACTCTCTCAGTTGTACGGTAATTCCTTTAATTTAGATGGTGCTGACGTATAGTGCACAAGCCACAGGTGCAGCACCGGAAATATAATCAATACCAAATTCAACTTGCCTTAATGGCGAAAGTCTAGGTAATTCATCAATAAATACTTCCTAAAGTTTCAGATAACAGAAACATCTTTTAATAAATTCATATTAGGTTCTTTCTAGATTATAATATCTATAACTAGTTCACAACCATTCATGGTATAATTTCAAGTCTAAATGCAGGATATGGTCATCCATCAAGAATTATTTAGATCACTTTTGATAATCAACATCTTATCTTTTTAGGGGAATTCTACTCGAGTTCCCATCAATTAAGACAATGTCGTCATGTCATAATCAATCAATCCAGTCTACTGGCATTATCAACTTTCCAGTTCAATTGCCGTTGATAAGATGTGAACTTCTCAAAAGACTAATAATAATTCATAATCCTTCACAAATTCAAGGATATATGGAGACACAACTTTCATCTAAAGAGTAAGGTCAACGCATAATCTATGCGAGAGAATTTCAAATCAGATACAGATGAAAACATTTAATGAATATGAATATATCCCATGTTTTCATAATTTGAGACGCATTCGAAAGCTCCTCGGATCGTTACCCAGGTCATTCAAATGAAATCAAATCAAAAGAAATGATAGGAACGTCGATACATCCAGTCGGGTATCAACACTCGATAATCAGATACTTTTCCTAAGAATCTCACTACGGGAGAATTAGAAAAGAAAGAATTGTCAATTGTCAAGTAAGACAATTTCCACAAATGAGTAAATTCGACTTAGAAGAATAGATGCTACAGGCACATATGTAGGTGTCCCTAACACTATGTCCCTATTTTTCACTTCTTGCAGATCTCATAAAATTTAATCTTTCACAATCTTCAAAGAAAATGTAGTGCTTATTAATCAGTTTTATGTTGACTACTAATCAGCCTTGCATGGTCCATTCCAAATTGTATGTAGGCGCGCAACTATATACAATTTCAAGATTAACGATGCAATACTCAGTTCGTCAAAATTTTATCATCATAAAAACATTTTCATGCTTAATTCTTAAATAAGAATCAACAATAAATTTACAAAGATTTTCTTTGTTATGAAAACAATTAAGTTTTCCAATGTGTTTTATAAACAACTTCATTCGATAACGATTACTTATAAATCTCATTTTGAATAATCCTTTTAGTGATGAGAATTCAATTTTTCTCAAGGAATACTGTTTTAACTTATAAAAACTACGAGTGATCTGCAAAAGAGTGATGAGGAGTGGTTCACCAAGAACTAACTTCAATATAATAGGAGATGAGCTTTAGCCAAGTAATCATGAGGTTCATGATCTCGATGGCACTCAAAAAGAATAATCCACAACGTAGCTCAAATCAAGATGAGTACTCGTTCAATGGTTACATCACTAATGCGAGCATTAGGAAGAAGCAAGAAAAGATAGATAACATCGATACATGTAGAATTTAGCAATCAAAGGTAGTCTTTTCATTAATCACAAACAAGTCAAAATTGTACCGTAACACATTACGTGTCACTATGTCATACAATTCTCAGAACTCATCCTACCAACTGATGTCTCAGTTAAGTTAGGGATTATTTTTAAAAGATACCACAATGAATACTAATCTACAAGAGTCATTAGGTGTTCCACTTGTCCCAGAAGATCCATCGGTCCCAATTCAGAAGAAGATTTCTTCGATTTATTTCTTGGACACTGGGCATCCTCATTATTGGACAATGGCCTAGGAACAACACTTAACATGAATCAACAATCAATTAAAACCTTATAATTCAATCACATAACTTAACGACTTTCTCTTAACAATTTCATATTCCATACAGGTTAAATTTTACTTTATTCAAGTTTCAACAAATTTTATACTCGATTCGATATTCTACCTCATTCTCCAATACTCTAACTTTATTCTTAGGCCTTAATAGGGAAATAAAAGCTCGATATGATCAACACTTAATTCCAATCCTATAGCTCTTACAACATCAATTATCAAATGAGTCACTAGCATGAGATGACTCACACATTCAATTAGACTTCTCGGAAAGGTATTAGTGGCATGAGGCTTTTGGGTACTGGTTCCAATGACAGCCTCAAGTGCAACATTCACCCTTTCGATTTCAATTTAAAAATTGGATGACAACGAGTCAGATGACATCTTTCTAGGTGGTAACATTTTGTCAAACTCCACTCTATAAGGAAAGATCGTCATGACATCGATATCAGATTTAATCTCGCCAATTCTTTTTCAATATCACAACCAACTAATATCTACACTTCTACGAATATCAACCATTTCGTTGGGATTATAAATATCCACAACCTGGTTTAGATCTAGGATAGCTAGAATTCCTACGAGAATAGCTTAGATTAATTTACTAGGGGATTTAGGGTTTCTTGTGACAATCTACGTCATATAAATACCTCGTATAAATATCAAAATAATCATCAAACAATCATGTAATAAAATTACATCATATATATATATATATAATCCGAGTTATATATATATATATATATATATATATATATATATATATATATATATATATATATATATATATATATATATATATATATATATATATATATATATATATATATATATATATATATATATATTAAAATAACACTTCTCAGTCTGGCCTTGTCGGTAACTCGGGAATTCTTCGGCACCGTTATAGTCAAAAGATTTTTAGACATTTTTAGAAAAATGTTCTTAGTTAAAAGATTTTGAAAAGTTTTATTCAAAACCTTAGTATTAAAAATCTTTCTTCTCTATAACGAGAGCTCTGGTACCAAACTGTAACACCCCCAAATTTATACAATTCAATACAGCGGAAGACTCGTTGGTGTTACGGGATAGCACATTACTCACATCATAGACAATGCATAAAAATCGCGTCGTTTAATAATAAAGTATTTCCATTCATAAATATCAAAGTTACATAGGTCCCAAGTCATATTATTTCATACAAGTTTTACAAAGTATTTGAATGGAAAATATTGTTTAAGTGCGGGCCATGAATTCTTGTCGTCTTCCCGAGAATTACCTTCAAGTACCTGAGATAAAACATGTTAAAAGAAAAGGTCAGCGATAACGCCGAGTGAATTCATAGAGTTTAATAAAATCCATCAATATAATATCAGTATAAAATTATTACTGAAAATCATCTTGTACAAATCATTTTAATAGGCCATAAAATAGCCAAAGTCATTTTATACAAATCTTTATCGAAAATCATAATATAGGCATTTGCCTTAAAAATCATTATACGAATCATTGTCGTTAAAAACACCATACAATACGTTTTGCAACATTGTATAGATTAAATAAAACCGTTATATGAATATGGTTATAAAAACCAAAACACAAACATAATATCAATAGTATGAGCCCGTATTGCTAGTCAGGCAATACTTCGTAATTCGGTGCGTCTAATAGTATTTCGTTAGTTTGGATTATTATAAGCCGCATGACATTGTTACCTTACTAAACCAACAACGGGTAGCTAACCCGATACTCAATTTGCCCATCTAAAGTAGCGTGTCGTCACAAAGGTCACGTTATGGAAATCTTCTCATACATAAATTCGCTTACCAATCAATGTGGCACGACGGGTATCAACCGTCAAGGCGCGAACTGGGGTGATCGTCCCCAAATAGTACTATTAAATGCATAAGCGTCTACCAAATCCCGGTAGTTCACAATTCATGCTAATGGGACTTTTAGTGACATAACCTAACTTTAATAATCCATTTAATTTCATCTATCGGGTCCTTTAATCATTTATCGGGTCATACAATCAGGTCATTCAATTATTCGGGTCCATATCAATAAACAAACAATCGGGACAAATGGTGTCCTATTTTATAAAAACTAACATGTTATCTCCCTCGCAGGTTTATAAAACATTTATAAAAACAATTAAAAGAGTGCGAGGCTATGAACTCACGTTGATGTGGGAAGACGGGTTATCGGCAATTCGGATGAACGGTACGTGCTTCAATCACGGAAACCTAGACAAATAATACTCGTCTTAGACTCATGTCCAATGACTTTATAAAAATAACAATTATGTATACATATGATGATTTTATATATATGATGATAAAGTGGGTTTACATATTCTCATTTACTCATTTTTGTGTTTACGTATTGGTAACTTCTTACTAGTTTACTAGTTTTACCTATTTACGCGTTTTAAGTCCAATAAACTTATTATAAGTTCTTTAACTTGTATTAATCCTTGTTATACTTATATTATCAGTATCACTTTACAAGTTGGGCCTAAATGGGTTAAGCCCAATAATAAGTTTATAAGTGTTTTAGTCCATTTTTGTTGTATTATTAGTCAAATAACGTTAATTTAGTCCGTTAACGTCCGTATGTCCTATAGTTCGGGTCTTATCGGTTTTTACTTGTTATACATGTTTATATATCAGTATATAAGTTTATAAAGTTTACATTAGACGGGTCCAACCATCTAAGTTTTATTTAGCAAAAACGTTAATTTTACGGTAATAGCCGAAAAAGTCGTAAAAATCATGTTTATAGTTTTTATAACCTATAAAACTTAACTAGTTACCATTTTTGTAAAATGTCCACTTATTTAACCTTTAACATATTTATATAAATAAAATTCATGAGTTAGTGGGTTTTAATTTATATTTTATACTATTAAATTTTGAGTGCTTATATAATAGTATTATACTTTAATTTCCAAAATCTGATTTTTATCTTCACTTTCACCAAAACTGCCATATCTAGAGTTCTATATGGAGATAGAAGCTCAAATCTTTATCACATAAACTAGATGGTATTTGCTCCATTTAACTCTTCTATAGCTACTGTTGAATCGTCCTCCAAGTATTTTCTAAAAATCGTCCAAAACAGTAAACTCAGATTTGTACTTTAAACTTGTTTTGATCATATCTCACTCATTACAATGATTCCATTGCATGGCCAACTCTCACATGTGTACAAGACTCATAGCTCATTGTATATCAATCTATTCAAGTCATTTTACCAGTTTAACATATGATTCTTTACTGTTTTACACAGCCATCTAAATTAAGCAAGATTTTAACCTTGTTTCTTATAGTTTTTCATCTTTTTAAGCATGTTTATCAACACCAAATCCCCACACAATATTTTTATCATCATATATCATCATACATATATACATTTAAGAAGAAAATACATGATTACATAATCAAAATTAACAAAATGATAGGAAGAACAATCTTTATACCACCATTAGTGATGAAAAGATGAGGTTTTTGATGAACAAGACTTGGTTCTTGTTATCAAATCTTCAACTTTAGCAATGAAACTTCTTGGGTCCTTCAAATGGATGAACACCTCCATGAAATCAGCCCTAAACTTCTTCTTGAAAATCAGCCCAAAGACCTCTATGAAAACTCCTTTTCACATGTTATAATCACCTCTAATCTTCATCTTTTCAAGTAGGCTTCAACATATGTTGATTATAGCCTTTGTTTATGGTTAAAATTTGATGAAAATGGTGATAGGAGGGTGGTATGGGACGTTCAAATAGAGAGAGAAGGAGAGAGTGTGTGATTTTTGAGAGTGGTTTTGCATGTATGAAATGGTGGAAAGGAGAAAGCTAGTGGTTTTTGAGGTTAAGTGGAGTAGCTTTTAAGCTAAGCTAACACTTGTTAGCTTAGTTGCTACAATGTTGACACATCATGAGATGTGTTGGCTTACTCTTGCCATTTTATTTAGTGGGGGTGGGACAAGTGTCCCACTTGTCTCATCTCCACTAATTTACGGGTATTCCTCGATTCTAGTTTCCTCGATTTGCGTGCCCTCGGGTCGTTTTACGAAAAACGTTTTTATAAATTATGAATCAAGGTCACAAAACTAATCTAATAAAAATTGTCTCATCAAAAACGGAGTTCGAAAACGTAAATACGTAATCCTAGGGTTTCCGGTTTAGTCGTAAAGGACGTTAAAATAAAATCGTAAGTCCTAATCTCTTCTCGTAAATTTGTGAGTTTATGAACCAACACAAATTTAAAACTCCAAAATAATATTCACAGATAAATTTATTTTCTGAAATGTCGGACTGTCACCAAAGACGGTGTATGTAAACGTAAGCACGTAACGTAGAATCCTCCGGTTTAGACGTAGTCGATGCTACTTCAAGACGTAAATCCAAATTTCTTCCCAAAAATAAGTGAGTTCATATTGTAACATTAAAATAATGTTTTTAAATAATATTCGAGAATAAAATATCAACCATAAATTGACGGATTGTCACATCTTTGGTATAATTCTCAATCTTATTTCTTATTATGAATTCTGAATATATTTGATTAAGTTATTCGTTAGTAATGAGATTATGGAGTAGTCATTTTGTTCATTTGGTTTAGTGTATATAGAACCATGGAATTGATTTTCTAATATTTCAGGGATAAAGTATGTCACACAATTATATTTGTGCGCCACACTTCTTGTCTGATTTTTAGTTATACTCTTGGCTGAAATATTCTTGTGGCTCGATACTATTATATTTGATCATTGCTATGCATTTAACTCAATCTTAATTATGATATGTTCGAAAATGATTATATGATTGTCTGTGTTTCATATCATCGCACCAATGAATCTTGATATTTGCCTTGTAGAAATTGTCGGATAAAATTCATAAAAACTCTTATATAATTTTATTTAATGCTTTACCATGGGTTCGAAAGAGTATGCTTCAGCAAGTACTTGAATTATCTAAACCAACATAAATCGATCTTTATGCATTTGATATAACAAGATTTGTAGGTCGAAAGGATTTCTTGTTATGTTGAATAATTGATGCTTGTGTGACTAACCCTCATCACTTGTATTCATGCTTTTTTATGTGCTATAATATACCTTTGTTAGTTATCATTCTCATGTTTCTTAGCCTAAACCAAACACACCTTTTAATTCATAATTTGAAAAAGTATAGTCTTTATAACTTTGACACTCTAAGGATAATTGTTTTTACTTACTAACAACAATCCCGTGGAACGATCTAGTATTACCTTTACTATATTGCAAAACGAAAGGGTATACTTTTCCCGTGTATTAGTAATATTAAATGGATAGAACTGTTTATAAATTTAAATCTATCTTGGAGTGAAATATTGGATTCTTTTTTTGGGTAAAGGGGACTTCACTCTGGTAAAATATATTAATTCCCAAAAACACAAATAAGTACAATGGAATATGACTGACTTGTCATATTAACCTCAAGCCTAAACTTGAACAACCACTAATTCATATGACAGGCCTTATGAATGCTATATCAATTACATAACCAATAACGCCAACAATGAAAAACCACCTAATTGCAAATACGCCAATAAAACTAAAAACCACCATCAAATGGAAATACTGGATTCTTCAGTAAACAAATAGTACTTTCATTGTCATGTAAATCTTGGTGTTCATGAAATTGAACCCATAGTCTAACATCTAATTTTGAATCCAAAGCACTTGTCCACGACAATGAGTAGCAACAACATATTCTCCTTCAGTAGTAGAATTTGCCACAATTGTTTGTTTCTTACATTGCCAAGATATGCGTCTTCTTCCAATGAATTAACAACCTCTTATTGAGGATTTCTTTTCAAGGTTAGTACCAGCATAGTCACTATCAGTATAAGCTTCCAGATCAAAGGGAGATTCCCTATGATACCAAAGTCTCAAATTTTGGTTGGCCTTTGTGATACTTGAAAATTCTCTTCACAACATATAAATGTGACACCTTTGGATTGACATGAAACCTTGAACAAGCACAAAATACAAACATAATATCAGGCCTAGATGTAGTCAAGCACATAAGTGAGCCAATCATGGATCTATAAGTATGAACATCCACATTATCGGCACCCTTATCTTTGACTAAAGACTTTTTAGCCTCAGTTAGAGTACTTGCATTCTTTGTATCCATACAACCAAACTTCTTCAGGATATCATCAACATACTTATCCTGACTTATAAAGATTCCATCTTCCCTCTATTTAATCTATAAACCTAGAAAGAAGGTGAGTTCTCACATAGAGATTATTTGAAATCTTTCCTTTAGTAAAGCTTCAAACTCATCACACCAACACTTTTTGGTAGATCCAAAAATAATGTTATCCACATACACATGTACAAGGATGGTTTCCTTTTTATCCCTCTTGATGAAAAGAATATTGTCAATGGTTCCTCTCCTATACCCATTATTCAATAAAAAAGTGGATAGAGTAGCATACCAAGTTCTAGGAGTTTGAGGTAAACCAAAGAGACGTTTAACAACTTTGTAGACCATGTTAGGAAAATGAGGACCCACAAACCCTAGAGGTTTAGCCACATATACCTCCTCTTCAATAGTGCAATAGAGAAAGGAACTCTTGATATCCTTCTGGTAGACTCTGAACCCTATAAATGAGGTAAAGGCTAAAATAATCTAATAGCTTTGATCCTTGTTACGGGAGCAAAAAACTCATCATATTCTATTCCCTTTTCTTGTCTGTAGCCTTGCGCATCCAGTATTGCCTTATTTATAACTACAACACCCCTTTCATCCTTCTTGTTCATGTAAACCCATTTGGTCCAATAACTTGCTTACCATGTGGTAAATTAACCAGAATCCATACCTCCTAAAGTTCAACAGAAGCTCTTCTTGCATAGCATCCATCCAACTTTCATCTTCAAGAGTTTGATAAATCTTCTTGGGTTCTATTTGTGATAAGAAATAAGAAAAAAGAAAATGTTTGTAGTCCTTATTATTGTTCCTTTGTTGTTGTTAGACGTAGCTTATAAGGGCATGTGCTTCTTTGCTGTTTTTGAGTTGGCCACTTGTTTGAACAACAAACCTTGGATCTCTAAGAGTTTGAGCTTTAGGTTGAATTGTATGAACCCTATGTGTGGAATAGGACTAACTGGCACAGAATCCTCCAAATTTATAAAGTCAGCCACTTCACCTACATCATCATTGGATGAACAAGAAAAAGATCCCTTGGTTGGACTTGCATGAATGTCTTCATCATCCAAAGATTAAAAATGATCAAAAACATCATCCAAAGGTACTTCAGTAGGTTTGGTTATACTTTGAGACAAAGTACCGTTGGTGTCTTCAGGTACTGTTGGGCTTTGTAACTCCTATGATTCTTTTCTAGTCTTAGCAGCTACATCTTCAACTGCGTTCTCTGGATCCTGTAGCCTTTTGAGTTCGTCCAAAAAGGCTTGATCATTCACTGGATTCCTTGGTTTTCTTGGACTTCTTTAATGGGATGCTCATTGTAGGTGAAGTAGAGGACAAAACGGGTAAAGTTACACAACCATCAGTAGATTTTCCCCTATGAATCAGAGATCGCAGCATCATTTCCTTGTGTGCCTGCACTTTTGTTAGCTTCTATAGAACCTGCAATTTTTTTAGTTGGAATGTTTGGCTTCACGGGGTAATAATTCATAGAATTTGTTAGAAAATCAAGATCAAACATCCAAGCATACCCTTTTCCCAGAACTTTAGGTTTATTCTCTAGAAAGATGACATGAGAAGTTTCCTCCACCTTGCTAGTTTCTAGGTTATAAACCCTATAGGCTTTGCTACTTACTGGAATATCCAACTAAAAATCCTGAATCAGACTTCCCATCAAACTTACCCAAATAATCAAGATTATTTAAGATGGTCACAAAATGTCCAAAAGGTCTTATATAGCTTAAGATATGTTTTCTACCAGTGAAAAGCTCATAAGGGGTCTTATTATAAGGTTTGGTCACTAATACCCTATTAAGGACATAACAAGCAGTATTTACAGCTTCAGCCCAAAAGGTTTGGCAACTAAGAGTCTACTAACATAGTTCTAGCAACCTCAATTATGGTTCTGGTTTTCCTCTCATCAACTCCATTTTGTTGCGGAGTTCTCGCAACATTGTAATCCCTCTTGATTCCCTTAGACCTATAGAATTCATATAATTTGTGGTTCTTAAACTATTTCCCATTATCAATCCTTATGCATTTAACATGTTTAATCAATTGGTTTACAATTAGAATGATAAAATCCTTAACTAAAGAATTGGTCCCATTTTGTGTCCTTAAAAGAAAATACAACTAAGCCTGCTAAAGTCATCAGTTATAACAAGGAAAAAGGTCTTATGGTTAACAATCCTCGCGGATTGAGGACCAAAAAGTTCCATGTGTAATAACTGTAAGGGTTGAGTCATAGAACTTATTTTAAGGGTTGAGTCACCGAGCTTATTGTCTTGGTCTTACAAGAGGCCCTATGTTGCATACATTTTTGACAAGAAACACATGTGAGGTCATTTTGAAAAACCTTGGAAGGTAGTACTCTTACGAGTTTTCCATTCACAATTTTGTTAATGTTCGTAAAATTGACATGACCTAACCTCTTGTGCCATGTGTTGGACTCATCAATTGAAGCTTTGGCTGATAAAAAATCCATTCCTCCTGAAGGAACTAGAGTATGAAGATTAAAAGTATACATGTTTTCTTGTCTAGGAACTTTGAGCAAAACTTATGTTTCATGAGGCATCTCAAAGTATGGAGTCAGTACCATGCATTCTGTGTCAGTTAAAAGTACATTGTTCATCTTGTCACACATCTGTGAGACAGAGAAGAGGTTGAAATGATTCAACTCCTTTACAAAGTACACTTCTTCAAACTCCAATCTACTAGTATTCTTTCTTTTGCTTATGATTCTCCGTTTACTCCCACCAAAAGCAACAAGACCACCTTTGTATTCCATAAATTATGCAAGGTAATCCTTATTCCCTGTCATGTGCTTGGAACATATACTATCCATAATACCTTTGTCCTTTAAATCACTGTGTGAATAGTCCTGCACATAAAGAAAACAAATTAGTTTTCAACAAGGATCTAAGCTGAGCTTGACTTGGATTTGTGGGGGCCAACATATCTATAATTTCTATAAGTGTGTTGGCCTGTGGTGCTACTCTTGAACTCAAAAGCCATTGTTTTGTTCAACTTATTCCAAAAATGAGGTGTAGGAGCACCTTTTGCTATTTTCGCAACTGGCACAGGTATCGTGTATTGGCGGTACTTGCAGCTTGTCTTTTGGAGCCTATTTTTTAGTTGGTATCTTGCGAAAGGACTTGTTTCTATACATCTGTGTTATTTTAAACAAGCTTCTTTGGGTAGGGATATCTTGACTTGGTCTGGTGGTACTTGTAGGATATGGCTTTAAAGGTACTTGGCCAGATCTTAGAAGCACCACTCTAGGAACAAAGTTCCTATTTGCATTAGGGTGAGTATATTTATTTGAAAAATTTTGTTTGTTCACACTTTGTGTCTTTCCCCATACGGGCCATGATTCCCTTTGATCAATACCCTTTCCAACCCTGTTTGCAGTAGTCTGTCTAGACATCGTGTCCTAATGAAAGGTGCAGTCCCTTATCAACTGATTAACACTTGCACATACGAAACAAGTCCTTATTTTTATGGTTAGGCCAAAAGGTACTTTAGTCCTAATATTCTTAAATCCTAGTCTATGTCAACTAGAACTTGCATTATGCGTGGTGGATTCATATTCATTCATCCTAGGATTTTTTGCATGTTAAGTAGCATAACTAGGTGTTGACTGTTCTGATGAGGATGGAGATCCCTAAGGAACAAAGTTCTCCATTAAAGGTGGAACATTAGACATTTTATATTCAAATTTAGCACTCTGAGTAGTGGAAGTCTCAGGGACATTATGCCAGGACTAGATGTGCAAGTGGAGTACTTGCTAGTCTCGTAATCACTATCACTAGAGCTTGACTCCTTTTTGCCATAGGTAAGGTCAGAATCATCTATTCCTACATTTGATATGGTTGGCATGAAAATTACTGATAAAGGAGGAGGTACAGCATGCATGCCCTCTACATATCTGTTATTTGCAAGGGTATTCTCCTTATCACTCTTGGAACTTTCAAAAACCCTTTTGGACAGATCCTTTTTCACTAAACACAACACAAGATTCATCATTCCCATATCTCAAACCAGTTTTGTCATAATAGCGCATCTGAGATTTTTTAATCTCACTTAGACCCATTGAAGATTTTTTCCAGGTTTTAAAAATTTCCTTTTCATTCTTATGCTTAGTACTCAACTCTTCTTTTTCTTGTAAAGCATCTTTTTTTGGTAAAAGGGACTATCCCAAGTAAAATATATTACACCAAAAAATCGTTAGGTACAAATGGAATATGACTGAAATGTCACATTAACCTCAAGGAACGCTTGAACCACCACTAAATCAAATGACATGCCATTTGATCACTACCTAGATATTACATAACCAAGAACACCAATGGGGAACCACCTAATGGTGCACAAACAACTAGGATTAGACATAATAAATCAAACAAAGGAGCTTATAACCGTGTCTCAAATCCTATCTCTCACTACTATGGGCGATTTTCAAACCCTACTTTCGACATCTTTGATCTTCTTTGATTAATCATCATTCACCGAATAGAGCTTGATTATTAATAAGTGTGAAAACACTTATCCTTTTTACCACTTATTTCCAATAATAACAAGACCAAAACGTGTATTTTATGTCGTAATAGTTGGAATTATGCGTGGTTTGTGTTTTTATTGTGTTTTAGGACCAAAAGATGAAAAAGGAAGAAAACACGGGCTTTCACGGGCTTTTATCAAAGAAAACGAGAAAAGACAAAGTCAAAAGATCAAGAGTGCAAAAAGAACGGAAGTCCAAGGCCTATTCTGAAGATTTATCGAAGAAAAAGTCTAAAGACGGAAGTTTAATGAAGTCAAAGAACTCAAGTCAAATTATAGAAGAAAATTGGAAGACGAGTTCAATTTACATCGACAAATCCCGAGACGACGTCGAGAAAGACAAAGAATATAAATCGAGTCGAGAAGAAAGAAAGAAAGAAGGAATCACATGCACCTCCCCATCTCCTATAAATACCCTCCTAATGACACATTAGGAGGGTGTTAGCTAGTTTATTTTTCTTTCTTTAGTTTTATTTTTAGAGAGAGAAAGTGTTTAACTTTCTCTCACTAGAACTTCATCTTTTCCTTCCTTTCATTCATGTTTAAGCTTTGATTTGATCTTGTATTTTGGAATCATAAATATATAAGTTCAAGTTAAGCTTTTTATCTTTAATCTTCTTCTACCTTTCTTTATTTTCTAAAAGTTAAATTTTGATTCGTTATCATTTTGATTTAGTTTCATCTTGATGTTTATGCGATTAAAAAGTTTATATTTTTATTCATCTTTAAGTCTTTATACGGATTAAGATTTGAGATAATCATGCTTGTTGGCTTAGTTTGTGTTTAGCTTATTTACTTTTTATTTTTCCTAAAAGTTTAGCCTTTTTAAAGTTTGATTCATAAAGTTTGCTTATTTCGTGTCTTAGAAGTTTTTTAAATTTGTGCTTGTTTTCATTTTGTTAAGATTTAAATAAGTGCTTATTTGTCTTTGCTTATTTGTGCTTATTCGGTTCTGCTTATTTGCCTTTGAATCCCATCGTATTGTGTCTAAGGGTTTTACCAGTTACGCTCAAGTAAGTGTGATCGCATAAACCCCTAGGGTTTCTACTCGCGATCCTTTACTTCGATCACCAAGTACGATCCACATCACGATCACTGGCTTCGATCCCACAGTGCGATCGTGGTTAGGATTGTTGGGTGCGATCCATAGTTACCATCCCTTGGATACGACCGCATTGACTGCGATCCAAACTTCTTTCATTGACTACGATCCACACCATGATCCACTTGTTGCGATCCGTGGGTGCGATCGTGTCACGATCACTTGTTACGATCGCATTGAGTGCGATCCCTTATAATACGATCTAGGCTGCGATCGAGTGCTACGATCGTAGGGTATGATCTGTGTTGCGATTGGTGCTCACGATCCAATAGTGCGATCAACCACAGCGATCCACATTGAGTCACGATCTTGTTACGATCTGACTTATGTTTTTTTCTATTTATCTTAGTTTTCAAATTTAAATTTTCCCGTATTTTTACTTAGTATTATTTTTAAACGAGTTTTATCTTAGCTTACTTTTCATTTACGCTTCCCGAAATCTCTGTTTTTACCAAGTGTTTTTCTAATTTTAGAGAGAAAAAGTGACAGTTTTTCTAGAATTTCTTTTAGCTTATTTTAATCACGTTTCGCACTTACTTTTTAATTAGTTATAGACAACGACAACCTTTTTATTTTCCACCAAGAACGACTGAGTCGCACTCTTAACTAGTAATCAATTCGAAAAGACTGGTTCAACGAACTTTCATACGAGAAAATCTCTTGTATTAAATGGCGCCGCTGCCGGCTCTTTTCGTTAAGATTAACGGTTTTTAGTGAGAGACGCGTTGGATTTTGGGATCCGTTCATTCGTGAACATTATTTTCCTTGCTTAAAAATTTTCAAAAAATCCATAAAAGTTTAAAACTTTTTCAAAAATACAAAAACATTAAAAAATCATAAAAAAGCATTTCTTTTCCAAAGTTTTGCACCAAAAAGATTTTATTTTTTTTACAAGTACATGTATATTCTTTGTTTCTTTGGTATCTTTTTCTTTTTCTTTTGCATGTGTATGCGTACTAGATCTTCAACTTACCTAGAGCCCGAGACTCGTGAAGATTTAGATATGGCTGGTGTGCACAACAACAATAACAACCCACCTCTACCCAATTTGAATAACAATAACAACAACAACAATGTTCCCCCACCCGACCTACGCACAATGGAGGAGCTTTGTCAACCCACCATGAACGGACGCGGAGGACCGATTGCGCCGATGCAAATCACGGCTCCTGAATTTTCGTTGAAGCATCACATGATCCAGCAAGTTCAAAACGCTTGTCCTTTTCGCGGATTACCCGATGATGATGCCAACAAACACCTCGACAAATTCATTACCGTCACCCAAAGCATGAAACTTCCCGGTGTTACTATGGATTTCCTTCGCCTACATCTCTTCCCACACACTTTATCCCACCATGCCGAGAAGTGGTTTGATCGTCTTCCCAAAAACTCAATTCATACATGGAATGACATGACTCAACGCTTTCTGTCGCGCTACTTTCCACCATCCATGGTCACTAGTCTTCGCAACCAAATCAGTGGATTCACTCAAGAACCTGATGAATCGCTTTTCGATGCTTGGGAACGTTATAATGTCTTGATCGATCGTTGTCCGAACCATAACATGATCCCAGTTACTTTGATTGATACCTTCTACAATGGTTTAACTTTTCGTGATCGTGATACGATTAATTCTGCCGCCGGTGGTACATTCATGAAGAGAAGACTTGAGGAGTGTAGAGAGCTTATAGAGAACATGACCACTCACCACAAAAATTGGGATTCATCCGCATCCTCAAGATCAAACCCAAGAGTCAATGTTTCTTCTACTTCTTCAAACCCTGATATGACCGAAATGTCCCGCACAATAGTCGAAATGAGCAAACATATGCAACTTTTGGCCATTAACCAATTTCAACAAGCTAAAGTTGTAGCCACGTCTTGTGATATTTGCGGGGATTCTCATTCATACACCGATTGTCCTTATACCCATGACAATCCGGAAAATGTGTATGCTGCCAACAGTAACTTGTCTATGGGAGGCTATCAAGCACGTCCTCAAGGTGACCGTAATTTGCTTAGTTATCGTTCGAATAACTTCCTTTCACCACCCGGTTTTCAATCCCATAATAGACCACCGCCACCTCCATTGAACAACACACAATACCCACCAAGGAACCAAGGCCAAAGAAGTAACTACCAAGGGAATTCTTCTAATAATCAAAGGAATTATAACTCAAATCAAGGGAATTTTCATAGTCAAAATCAAGGGACTTTTAATGGGCAAAACCAAGGGTTTCAAAATAACGACTTTAACCAAGGTTTTAATAATAATAATGCTTATCAACAACAATATCCAAACCAAGGTTTTCAAAATCAAGGGCAAAACACGAATTCCCCTTCAATGGAATTGGTTCTTCAAAAGTTGAGTGAAAATGAGAAAATCATGACTGCTATGCAAGAATCGAGTGATAAGAAATTTATGCTAATATATAAAGCCATTAATCCCCAAGGCCCACCCCAAGGTACTCTCCCTTCTAACACGTGACCAATCCTAGGGCCAACGTTAATGCCATCACTACTAGGAGTGGTAAGATCATCGTTTAACCTTCTTCTTCAACAACTAACCAAGGACCCGCGATTCCTTCTACTTGTGATATACCACCTGTTATGCGTTCGTCTTCACCTTATGTCCCACCGATACCTCTTGTTTATACCACACCTTCAGTTCCAAAACCGGTTCCTCCACCTTCAACCTCCACCCCTCCACCACCCAAGGATGTGAGTGAGAATTCCATTCCAAAGCCTTCATCTCAACCCAATATACCTTATCCCTCAAGGTTGAGGAAAGAGAAGTTAAAGAACAAGGATGATATTCATGTTTCTAAGTTTCTTAAAATGTTTAAACAACTGAATTTCAACATCTCCTTCGCTGAGGCTCTCGCTCACATGCCTAAATATGCTAAGATGTTTAAGGATCTTTTAAGTGATAAGGAAAAATTGCTCGACATCGCCAATACCCAATTAAATGAGAATTGTTCTACCGTTCTTTTGAGAAAACTTCCAGTTAAGTTAGGAGATCCCGGTCGCTTTCTAATTCCTTGCAACTTCCCCGGGGTAGAGAATTGTATGGCCCTAGCCGATCTAGGTGCTAGTATCAACTTAATGCCTTTAAGCGTTTGGAAACAATTATCTCTACCTTAGCTAGTCCCCACACGAATGACATTGGAATTAGCTAACCGTACGGTTGCTTATCCGGTGGGGATAGCCGAAGATGTCTTCGTCGGTGTCGACAAATTCACCTTTCCGGCGGACTTTGTCGTCGTTAACTACGAGATGGACCCTCTTGTTCCATTAATCGTTGGACGTCCATTCTTGAGGACCGGTCGCACTCTCATTTATGTAGCCGCGGGCGAATTAATCATGAGAGTTGGTGACGATAAAATCATTTTCAACATGGATAAACTTTCTAAACAGCCTTCTGAAAATGAGAGCGTTAATTTCATTGACGTTCTTGATGAGGCTTGTGAAGAACATTTCAAAGACGCTTGTAAAAGTGGTTCTTCTTCTCTACCCATTGTTGAGACCGTTGCCTCTGTTGCTCCATCACTAACTCCATTTGGAGAAAGTTACTTCCTTTTAAACGAATTTGAAGCAACTTTGGGAGATGTGGATTTACAAAATGACAATTCTCCCTCCAATTGGGATGAAGACATTCGTACCATTGAGAAACTTCTCAATGAGGACCATATTTCTCCATCATCTCCTAAGGAAATCTCTATCGATGATCCGAATTTGACTAGACCTTCCATCAAAAATTCTCCGGATTTAGCGCTTAAGGATCTTCCGTCTCATCTCGAATATGTGTTCTGATATGAGTTAAATTACTCATATCATTTGTATCTAGAAACAAACAATAATTGCACAAAATCAATGAAAATGCCTTGTATGTGCATGTTTTCTTGTTTCGTGTGTGTAGGTACAAGGTTCGCGAAAATCGACAAAAACCGACACGACTTTGAAGAAAAAGATCGAGGAAGCCAAAATCGAGTTCGATTTAGATGATTTAATATTTTAATAAGTGATTTGGGCTTTGTGGGTCCTACTTTGGTAAATGGGCCTAAAATACCATTTAAGGAAATCAATTATTTACTTTTGGTTAATGTTTCAAATAAAAGCCCAAAAAGCCCCATTGCAAATTAGTAATATTACGGATTGGTTCAAAGCCCAATTAAAGCCCAAATTCAGCCAAACTGGAAACCAATGGAGATTGGGTCAAAAGCCCAGAACCAAAAGAAGGCAAATTTAATAGACGGTGGAAATAACTTGGAAAGCCCAAGCACAAAGGAATCAATGGACGGTTACGTTTTTTTTATATAAAGTATACTTTGTCTTAGTCAACTTTCATTTATCAACACACACACCGTTTTCGATAATCACTATGATATTTATCTCATTCCTCACCCACTCACGTTTTTAAATAAACATTTCTTTCGATGATACCAATGTTTCTCCTTCACTTCATCTTTCTTTCACCCTTAACTTGAAAATAACCAGACACTAACCCAAACCCTAAGACTACGAATCTATAAATTAAATGGGGTCTTTTGTTCGATTCACTCGTGTGAATGCACACAAGGGGGAAATAAATCCCCCATTCTTTTCGGAAGGCAAGAGTGGTAGAGATTGGGACGTGGCATCTTAATACTGGCTGTGACAACGCATCACTCCTATTTCACCAATCAGGGCTTGCCACCTCATCTTGGAAGTAGCACAAGAAGCACAGGATTTGCCACCCTGGCAATCCGATTGAAGTTGGGCGAATCCACACCCTTGGATCATAACAAACAAGAGAGATGATGCGAGATACCCATCTAACGGCTCAGAATTAATCTTCACCAACAAACCACCTCTCACCGAGCCTATAAAAACCCCCATTTTTATTTAGTATGATCATCCCTTTTCTTTTCTTAGGGTTACCATGTCAATTTAGTTTTAGATTTATGTAACTTCCTTTTCACAGTTTTGTAATTTTATAATTTGATTTAATAAAGGCTTGATTTAATTTCAATTTCTGGCTTTACTATTGTTAACTGCTTAATGTTTAATTGTTATTAACAGTATTTTAAGTTATCTCGATTGAATATTGCTGGTGGAATGAAAATTACTGTCAAATAAAGTTAAATTGATTACAGTAATACTAAAAAAGGTATTATTCATTTAAGTTTTACCATAGCTTAGATGGATAATATTTAGATAGATAAGGGAAAATATTTGTTTTACTTAGGAAATATTATAAAACAAAGAATTAGTTCGAAACAAGCTGCTGGTTCATGATTCATATGGTTCGTGATGTTTATTATGGTGTTTTGATCGTGTTTGGGTGTCGTTTTAGTCTAAGTCGGTTTAGCACCTGACTTCTGCTCAACGGATCTTCACTTAAGGGTTAAGCTCGGTTTATATTTTCTGAATTAGTCGTTAATCTGCTATGATGTTTATGTTAGATTATTATGTATGCGATTTTGTTGTATTATTTATTAATGTTTCCTAGTTAATTTGGATATGCTTAT
The DNA here is from genome assembly GCA_025667525.1 of Glebionis coronaria. NCBI lineage: Eukaryota > Viridiplantae > Streptophyta > Magnoliopsida > Asterales > Asteraceae > Glebionis > Glebionis coronaria. Next base: position 373,511,159 of record CM046878.1, read on the forward strand.
AAACTGACTTTTGGATTGGTCTATATGAATCTGTCACTACTGTTATAGTTATCTGCTAATATGATTTCGATTTGAGTTACTTTTTATGGGTATCTTTCCAGCATAGGTTATAAACTGCGTTTTTATATAATTTTCTATGATTTAATAAGCATGGTTTCTTGTTGCGAACTTATAATATATAGTTGCTGATTGGCGTTTGAATTTACTGATGTTTGATGTGTTTGAATTTCTGTTGAATACATGTTCAGCTAAATGTTTTTATGCATTCGTTATGAACTGTCTCTTTTAAATTAATTTAATATCTGCTGAGTTGATTTAAATTGATGTTATAATTGCTGATGTTACTGAATAACTGACTGTTAATGCTTGGATTTCTTATTGTGTTAATTCTCAATCAGTTTACTGCATCTTTGTTACTTTTTGGATATCGACTGTGTTTAAGCTGTCATTGATCTCGATTTGCTGGCTTGTAATCTTTTGCTATTTAGTTTGTGGAATCTGTTTAGTCTTACCTGCTGTTAGAGATTGTATCTCTTTTAGATGTAATTGAATCTGATTTCTGCCAGCGTACAAAATTTGTGGTTACAGAATTCACTGTTAATGCTTGATTATGCGTTTGGATGTCTGTCTATATGTTATTGATGATTTTGGTTTTCTGATGAGTTTTGTTATGAACTGTATAATCATTTTATTTAACTGCCAGCTGAAATTTGAGTATCTGTTGAATTTTCTTTTATTTCTTTGTTCTGATATGATTTTTAGATAAGAGTGTTTGTTTTGAGTATGCATTTGAATTTTGTTTCTGATATAAGTTTTTATAATTTACTGTTGATTTTTATTGTCTTTCATAAAAATAATGTTATATATCTGTACCGTGAGAACTGTTGCTATATAAATAATTTTAACCAAAAAGTTGTCACTCAAGGGGCTCGAACTCGAGACCCTTCTTGCACAGACCCAGTGCTTTAACCATCTGAGCTATAGGCTTATTTAGTTTTATAATTGCTACATGTGATAATTATAGAAAGTGGATTTATAACTGTCAGCTTTAAATTAAATGGACGTTTTGGTTAATTTAAAAAGTCAATTGAAAAATACATATTACTTTTAATCTTTGTTTATTTTAATTTGGGAAATGAAAATAATAGTTTAAATAAATTTATTTAAAGTAAAATAATAAAAATAAAAATAAAAATGTTTTTATTAACTTTAAAAGTTTAATTAGTTTATTTTAATATTAAGATTTTTATAATTTTAGATTTAAATAAAATATAGTTTCTTAAATAGATTTGTTTTAAGTAATTTTAATAAAGTCAATTAGTTAAAAAAGTTAAATAGATTTCTAAAAATAGTTTAAAAAGTCATTTTAATTAAATAGAATTATTTTTACAGATTTTCAAATTAGATTAATTTTTAAATAGTTTTTAATTTTAAGTAATTGTTTTAGATTTAAATATAGCGGGGTTTACGATTCATGCACTTTAGGTCAAATTTAAATAGTTTAAAATTGGTAGAATTAATTTCTAGTTTAAAAACCGAAAACCAATTCAAATCAATTGTCCAAAACGATACAAAACGTCTCAAATTCACTCGATCTTCGTGTACAACGAACTTGGTTCATCACGTGTTTAATTAAATTCGTCTTTGGTAATATTAGTCTATTACTTTTTCCTAAAGGTAATTTTCTAATTTACCCTATAACGTATCTCAAATTATCACTATACATATCTCGACACATCAAAAATTTTGGCGCCGCTGCCGGGGATCTTGTGTACGATTCGTTTTCATGGAGATTTGTTGATCGTTGATTTGAAGACCCTTTCCGTCCTCGGAAAGTTTTGTTATTTTCTTATTATATAGTATGTATCGTTTTTATTGATTTATGAAAAATACCAAAAATAATCTTCTTAATCCTCTATCATGTTTAATTCTTTTTCTCCTCACCCTGTAAATTTTAATTCTTCCATGAATTCCTTCGTCGATTGTGTTGGGTGTGGAGAACCGTTATATGGTTTTTTACCATGTCGGTGGTGCACGTGTGAGCGTTGTGGTAATGACTTACGTCACAATATATGTAACACTCTCATTTTTCGTAAGGAAGGGTCTTTCAGAGTGTTACGGGATAGCACAATAACTCCAATCATAGACAACACATAAAAATGGTTGTTCAAGGTTTAACATACATTCATTCGATAAAAAGTTTAAAAGCGTACAACAGGTCCCAAATTATATAGGTCATTAAGTTTACAAAACATAGATCGAATGAACATTTTTAATATTAAGTGGGCCATCAGAGTCGATCTCCATCCGGATTACCTTCAAGCACCTGAGATAAAAACATGCAAAAATCATATCAGCGAATGCCGAGTGAATTCATAGAGTTTAATAAAAACCGTTATATAAAACAATCATTTAAAATCAGAACACAAGTATAATATCGGAAGTAAGTCCTAATATTGCTAGTCAGGCAATATATAAATCAAGCATACATCTTAAACCGTCCATGAGACCGTAGTCTCTATATTACCATGATAGGTAATATATTCATCGTTAATAGCGTCGTTATTATGTATAGGATACATTTTTATTTCAATTAGGATTATTATTAGCCGCATGACATTGTTACCTTACTATGAAAACAGCGGGCCGCGAACCCGACAAACAATTTGCCCATCTAAGTTAGTGTGTCGTCACAAAAATCACGCTATGGAATCTTCTCATACATAAATTCGCTTACCAATCAATGTGGTACGACGGGGATCAACCGTCAAGGCGCGAACTGGGGTGATCGTCCCCAAATAGTACTATCAAATGCATAAGCGTCTACCAAATCCCGGTAGTTCACAATTCATGCTAATGGGACTTTAAGTGACATAACCTAACTATTAATAATCCTTTTAGTCTCGTTTATAGGGTCATAGCATCATTCGGGTCCATATCATTAAGCATACAATCGGGACTACTTGTGTTCTATTTTTATAAAATCTAGCATGTTATCTCCCTCGCGGGTTTACAAATCATTTTTATAAAACATTTAAAAGAGTGCGAGGCTATGAACTCACGTTGTTAATGAAAGGTGGATTATCGGCTACAGGCGTGCTTCGGTCACGGAAACCTATATAAATAATAATCGGTCTTAGACTTTGTCCAATGACTTTTATCAAAATAACAATATTCATATGATGATTTTGTACATATGACGATGATCAAGTGGGTTTATACATCCTTGTTTACTTATTTTAGTGTTTACGTTTTGGTAACGTTTTACTAGTTTACTAGTTTTACCTATTTATCTATTTTAAGTCCATTAAGCTTAGTATAAGTTCTTTAACTTGTTTTAATCCATTTTATACTTATATTATAAGTATATATACTTTCCATGTTGGGCCCAAATGGGTTAAGCCCAATAAGTTCTTTTTACAAGTATTTATCTTATTTAGTCCAATTATTAGTCCAATATGCTTAGTTAGCTCGTAAATGTCCGTATTTCTTATAGTTCGGGTTTTATCGGTTTTTACTTGTATTGGTTACTTATATATCAGTATATGACTTTTATAAACTTTACATTAGACGGGTTTGATCGTCTAAGTTTTATTTGGCGAAAAACGTTAATTTTACGGTAATAGCCGAAAAAGTCGTAAAAATCAAGTTTATAGTTTTTATTACTTATAAATATTATTCCACTACCATTTACATAATTTATCCATTTAATTAACCTTTTATATATTTATATAAATAAGTTTTATAAGTTAGTGGGTTTTTATTTTATATTTTATACAATAAAATGTGAGTGCTTATATAATAATAATAAACATTAATTCTTAAAATCTTATTTTTATCTTCATGTTCACCTTTTTTACTATATCTAGAGTTCTATAATGAATTAGAAGCTCATTTTTGGGTGACATGTTCTTCATATTATGTGATACATTTAACTTAGTTATAGCTACTGCCCATTTTGAGTTCATCTTGCCTTAACAGTCCCTACAAAACTGCTTATTCAGATTAGAAAACCTAACTTGTTTTGATCATATCTCACTCATTATATTGATTCCATTGCATGGCCAACTCTCACATGTGTATAACATCTTGTACTTACTGTAAATGGATCATACCATGCAATTTTATCAGTTCATGTTTTAGTTATATACTGTTTTTATACAGCCAACTAAATAATCAAGATTTTAGCCTCATTTCTTATAGTTATTAACATTTTTAAGCATATCTATCAACACTTGATCCCCACACAACATTTTTATCATCATATATACATCATATACATATACAAAATGAAAGAAAATACATTTGTTCTTTACGAAATAAAAAGAGAAAAATGGAGAGGATGATCTTCTTTACCAACCAAGTGTATTCCATGTTTTTGGAAGACAAGAACTTGATGAATACAACAAGTAACTCCAAGATCATAAAATACCAAGAACATATGTTGGGAAATCAGCCCTAGGACACAAGTAAATCACCTCCAATGTTGTTAATATGGCCACCAAATGATCAAGGCTTCAAGATAACTCCTTAATAGAGCTAGTAAACATGTATTTCATGGCTAGAAGAGATCAAAAGGGGTGTTTGTTGCTTTAAAGTGGACGGCAAAGGGAGGGTTTTGAGAGAGTTTTGAGAGAGTTTGCATGTAAGGAAAATGGTATAATGAAGTTGCTAGTGCTTTTGTGTGCCGTCCAACATAGATAGTGGGGTGGGACAATGTATTTTGTCCCATCTCACTAGTTTACGGGTATTTCTCGATTCTAGTTTTCGTGATTTGCGTGCCCTCGGGTCGTTTTACGAAAAACGTTTTTAAAAATTATGAATCAACGTCACAAAACGAATCCAATAAAAATTGTCTCATCAAAAACGGAGTTCAAAAACGTATACGTAATCCTAAGGTTTCCGGTTTAGTCGTAAAAGACGCTAAATTATGCACGTAAGCCCAAATTTAAATCCGTAAATTGTGAGTTCGTCAACCAACACAAAAATAAGTTTCAAAATATTATACGAGAAAATATTTCACTACCTGAAAATGTTAGATTGTCACAGCTTTTCCTCCTAAAAGGGATCAACGTCCTCGTGATCCATTTCATTTGGATGTCCGTTTCTTATTGAAATCGAAGAGGTGCGGATATTTCTTCCACATTTCATCCTCTCGTTCCCAAGTATACTCCGGTCCATGCTTTTAATTCCATCAGATCTTGACAATAGGTATCCGACTTTGTTTCAGTTGCTTTACCTCACGGTCCATAACTTCTACGGGCTCTTCGATAAAATGCAACTTCCCATCTATTCGAACCTTACCTAACGGAATTTTCTCATCACTCACTGCTAGACATTTCTTCAGATTAGATACAGGGAATGTGTTGTGAACACCATGAAGTTCTGGGGGTAACTCTAGTTTGTAAGCCACCGGACCTACTCTAGATAAAATCTTAAAGGGTCCAATATAACGGGGATTCAATTTCCCTCGCTTTCCAAATCTTATAACTCCTTTCCATGGCGATACTTTCAACATTACTCGGTCACCCACTTCAAACTCCATTGGCTTCCGCCGCACATCCGCGTAACTTTTCTGTCTACTACGGGCAGTCAACAACCTATTCTTAATCTGAACTATCATCTCCGTAGTCTACCAGATCAATTCCTTTCCCGTGAGCTGGGTATCCCCAACTTCACTCCAACATACAGGAGATCTACACTTCCTACCATACAAAGCTTCAAACGGTGCAACCTTAATACTAGAATGGTAACTATTGTTATACGAAAACTCAGCTAACGACAAATGTTTATCCCAATTCTTACCAAAATCTAACACACAAGCTCTCAACATATCTTCTAGTGTTTGTATCGTCCTTTCACTCTGCCCATCAGTCTGGGGGTGATAAGCAGTGCTCATGTCGAGATTCGTTCCCAAAGATCTTTGGAGAGATTTCCAAAAATTCGATGCGAATCTAGGATCTCGATCTGAAATGATCGATACAGGCACTCCATGTTTGCATACAACATTATCGAGGTATATTCGAGTCAGCTTCTCCAGTGAGAACTGCTCTTTAACCGGAATGAAGTGTGCTGATTTGGTCAGTCTGTCAACAATAACCCAAATCGAATTGTTTCCAGATGATGTTCTAGGAAGCTTGGTGATAAAGTCCATCGTAATTCGCTCCCACTTCCATTCAGGAAGTTGTTGAAGTAGTCCTGATGGATTTTGATGTTCAGCTTTAACTCTAGCACAAGTCAAGCATTGAAGAACATACATAGCTATGTCAGCTTTCATATTCGGCCACCAGTACAACTTCTTCAAATCATGGTACATCTTATCAGATCCTGGATGAATGGAATACTTAGATTTATGGGATTCCAACACAATCAAATCTCTTAAGCCTCCAAACTTAGGTATCCACATACGACCTCTTAAGCATTTCACTCCATCAACTCTAACCTCTAAAGGATCTCCTTCTCCTCGGAACCCTTCATTAACAAAATTCTCCTTCTTACAAGCTTCTATTTGCGCATTTCTAATTTGCTCAGGCAAATTATTGTGCACGGTCAAGACTAGAGAACGCACCCTGATAGGCTCTCTATCTTTCCTAGTTAACGCATCGGCAACAACATTGGCTTTTCCTGGGTGATATTTTATATCACAATCATAGTCACTTAACAACTCTATCCATCTTCGTTGCCTCATGTTCAATTCCTTCTGGTCGAGAATATACTGTAGGCTTTTTTGATCGGTGAATACCGTACACTTGGTGCCATACAGATAATGTCTCCACAACCTAAGAGCAAAGACTACAGCTCCTAACTCAAGATCATGAGTAGTATAATTCTCCTCACTCTTCCTTAATTGACTAGAAGCATAAGCTATTACTTTCTCTCTCTGCATCAAAACAGCTCCATAACCTCTAAGAGATGCATCACAATACACTACAAAATCTTCACTCCCGTCGGGTAATGATAAGATTGGCGCACTACATAATTTTTGCTTCAATATCTGAAATGCTCCATCTTCATCACTTCTCCAAATGAAAGGTTTATTCTTCTGAGTAAGCTTAGTCAAGGGTTTAGCTATCAAAGAGAATTCTTTAATGAATCGCCTATAATAGCCAGCCAATCCTAAGAACTGTCGCACTTCCGTTGGCGTTGTTGGTGCAGACCAATTCTTAATAGCTTCAACCTTTGCCGGATCAACATGAATTCCATCTTTGTTAATCACATGACCAAGAAATTGCACAGAATTTAACCAGAAATCACATTTCGAAAACTTAGCATACAACTTTTCATCCTTCAACAAATTCAAAACAATCCTCAAATGTTCTCTATGTTCATCTTCATTCTTAGAATAGATTAGAATATCGTCAATAAACACAATCACAAATTTATCCAAGTAGGGCTTGCACACTCGATTCATTAAATCCATGAAAACCGTAGGTGAGTTAGTTAACCCAAATGGCATTACTTGAAATTCATAGTGTCCATAACGAGTTCTAAATGCAGTTATAGAAATATCTTCTTCACGGACGTGAAGTTGGTGATATCCTGACCGCAAATCTATCTTAGAATACACACTAGATCCTTGCAGTTGATCAAAGAAATCATCAATCCTAGGTAAAGGATATCGATTTTTAATTGTCAACTTATTCAGTTCCCTATAATCAATGCACATACGGAAAGATCCATCCTTCTTCTTGATGAACAAGACTGGAGCTCCCCAAGGCGACGAGCTCGGTCGAATAAAACCTTTATCAGAAAACTCCTTAAGTTGCTCAGATAACTCCTTTAATTCAGAAGGGGCTAATCGGTATGGCGCACATGCCACCGGTGCAGCACCAGGAATTAAATCGATTCGAACCTCTACTTGCCTTATCGGTGGAAGTCCGGGTAAATCTTTAGGAAATACCTCAGGAAATTCACAAATAATAGGTACATCTTCCAATCGTTTCTCCCTAGACTCATTCCCTGTCACTTGAGCTAAGAATAACTCACAACCGTTCCTGATGTACTTTTGGACTTTAATACATGAAACGATCTTCAAACGGGATTCACCTCGACTACCATCAATTACTAACGTCCTATTCCTAAGAGGAATCTTAACTTTCTTCTCTCCACATAAAATAGTAGCATTATTCAACGACAACCAATCCATGCCAATAATAATATCAAGACTACCTAATTCTATCAACATCAAATCAATCGGAAAGGAATGGTTCAAGAGATTTAGAGAGCATCCTTCTAATAGTTTATTAGTTTTCACTAATTTACCATCAGCCAATTCCACCTCGTAACTGGTACTTATCTCAACAGGTTCAATATCAATAAGGGCACTAAATTTAGTGGACACAAAGCTCCTATCAGCACCCGAATCAAATAAAGCAACAGCATAATGATTGTTGAGTAAAAACGTACTGGTAACGACATTAAGATCCTCTTTCTTCACCTCAATTGTTCCAAGTTGGTAGATACCACCCTGGGGGTTTCTTCCAGGTACAATCGCTTTCAACTTGGGGCATTCCGATTTCCTATGACCTTCTTCATTACAGTTGAAGCAAATGGTTCCCTTCTTACACCTTTCAACCTTGTGTCCAAGCTTTCCGCAATTTCGGCACTTCCAGCAGTCGCCAGCATGCCTCTTGTTGCCACACTTAGGACATCTATCATCGTTGCGCGGTGTATTGTTGGTAAGAGCATTTGCATTCCCCTTTCTCTGGTTCTGACGGTGATTGAAATTCTTCCTATTATCACCTCTATCTACACGCTCACCGTCTCCCTTTCTTTTCTCACTACACGGGCTTCATCTTCCCTATCCTGAATTATCTGTCCAATGAGTTGGTAAGCCATTCGAACAGCATCATCAATGGTCAGTGGTTTAGATGATGTCACATCCCTCCGGATATTCCTGGTCAACGCTTTAATATATTGCTCAATTCGGATCTCTTCGGGTTCAACCAATCGAGGACATAGCAAGGCCAACTCATGAAATCGGTTCGTGTAACTATCAATTTCCACACCTTTCATTCACAAATGAATCAACTCTTGTTCTAACCTAATGATCACACTACGAGGACAAAACTCCAAAGTCATCCACTTCTTAATTTCAGCCCAAGGAGTAGCATTAGCAGCATCAAGACCCATGAAAGCAATTCTCCCGTTCCACCAAGTAAACGCACGACCTTTAAGAGTAGCCATAGCAAAAGTCACCTTATCTTCCTCCTTACACTTACTAATCCGAAACACCGATTCAATCTTCTCAATCCACTGGCTTAATCCTACAGCACCTTCAGTTCCATTAAAAGGTAGAGGTTCACACTTCAAGAACGTCACATAAGTACAGCCACCAACTTTAGGTGCATTAGTTCCAAGTCCTCCTACGTTTCCTCCAGCATTAGCATTCACATTATTAGCATTCACATTCACATTAGTACCGCCAATTCCACTACCGCCAGCTCCACTACCGCCAGCTCCACTACCGCCAGCTCCACTACCGCCAGCTTCATTTCTAGCATTTGCCATAAATTCAGTCATAGATGCGGTAACTTGCTCCGTAATAATCCTACGTACATCATCCTCAGTCACAGCCTTCTTGGGCGGCATAGTTCTATAATTCCAAAATTTTCAAAGTATTAAGCATTCATCCAACAAAGGATTCATATAATATGGATTGAATTCATAATCAAGATACAAATAAAGCACAATATGGAATTCAAGACAAGATACATATTTCATTCGATTTGAAACAAAAGTATTGTCATAATACATCCCATATCAAAGTTTTAGCACTATATACACTCAAAATTCGTGCCAAGTCCACTACTAACAAGTCGGTTCAGTCAAAGCTACAAAAGCACAAAAGATATAAAGGTCACTACCAAACACAGACTGGTCTACTGAGAACCGCTAGATGGTCCTCATCCATCGTCTTCTGAATCTTCGTCGGACGATCACTAGACACATCTTCAGCTAGGCGCTTACGGATCAATCCTCTTTCAACCATGTCAGCATAAAATCTACTGTTCCAACCCACGGATATATTCAACTCCTTCTCAGCTTTCTCACGCATCGCACGAGCTACACTCAACTGAATCTCCATAGAATTCACTTTTCTCTTCATAGCAGCATACTCACCACTTTCTAACACCGATAACCTCCTAAAAGCCTCATTCAAACCACGCTCTACATCAGTCAAATCCAAACTAAGCAATTCCCGCTCTTTCTCGCCAACCTTAGTCTTCGACTCCAAATAAGCAACCTGAGTCTGAACAACACCTAATCCGACCTCTGCCATACAACTCTTAACACGGGAAGCATCTAGATCACGTCTCAAGGCCCATGGTGCAAGACCATCAATATGAGTAGCCTCTCGAGCACTAGACGACTCTCCTATCTCACGTCTACGAGTAGCAATACCATCAGTACCGTCAGGTGCATCATCATCCTCATCCTCCTCTGATTCAGAATCAGATTCAGACGATTCAGACATTTCATCCCTAGGTAACTCAACCTCAGAATTAGACAAATAAACTGGTGGGGGCAAAGGCTCGTCCTCTGGAACATCATAAGGGTAAATAAGCTCAACTTCCTCATCATCATCGGCCTCAACATCTATACCTACATCCTCCTTGACATCCTCGTCGTCAATCTCATCATCTAAATTATCTAACCCAATCTCATCATCATTCTCAATATCAACATTCTCAATCTCATTCTCTACCAAGTCAACCTGAGGGGCAATCTGATCTCCTAGTCCTAACTCGGGCTCGGGATCCTCAAATTGTTCCTCCTCATCATCCATATCATAATCTACTAAGTCTAAATAAGATCATCATCTACATTAGGTTCGGGAATAGCATGGTTTTCTACAGGAATATTAGGGTCAGCCATGACAATCTGCATTTATAAATATATCTCGTACTAGGATAACATACTAGTTAAAAAATTACATAATGAAATCACGATATATAAATATATATAAATTAAATTATATATATCAAAATATATATCTTCTCAATAGGGCTTGTTGGTAACGTCGGAGATCTCTGGCACCGTTATAGTCAAAAGATTTTTCAAATGTTTTCTTAAATGTTGATTGTCAAAAGATTTTGAAAAGTTTTGTTCAAAACCTTGGTTTTTAAAATCTTTTGTTCTCTATAACGAGAGCTCTGGTACCAAACTGTAACACTCTCATTTTTCGTATCGGTACAGCGGAAGGGTCTTTCAGAGTGTTACGGGATAGCACAATAACTCCAATCATAGACAACACATAAAAATGGTTGTTCAAGGTTTAACATACATTCATTCGATAAAAAGTTTAAAAGCGTACAACAGGTCCCAAATTATACAGGTCATTAAGTTTACAAAACATAGATCGAATTAACATTTTTAATATTAAGTGGGCCATCAGAGTCGATCTCCATCCGGATTACCTTCAAGCACCTGAGATAAAAACATGCAAAAATCATATCAGCGAATGCCGAGTGAATTCATAGAGTTTAATAAAAACCGTTATATAAAACAATCATTTAAAATCATAACACAAGTATAATATCGGAAGTAAGTCCTCATATTGCTAGTCAGGCAATATATAAATCAAGCATACATCTTAAACCGTCCATGAGACCGTAGTCTCTATATTACCATGATAGGTAATATATTCATCGTTAATAGCGTCGTTATTATGTATAGGATACATTTTTATTTGAATTAGGATTATTATTAGCCGCATGACATTGTTACCTTACTATGAAAACAGCGGGCCGCGAACCCGACAAACAATTTGCCCATCTAAGTTAGCGTGTCGTCACAAAAATCACGCTATGGAATCTTCTCATACATAAATTCTCTTACCAATCAATGTGGTACGACGGGGATCAACCGTCAAGGCGCGAACTGGGGTGATCGTCCCCAAATAGTACTATCAAATGCATAAGCGTCTACCAAATCCCGGTAGTTCACAATTCATGCTAATGGGACTTTAAGTGACATAACGTAACTATTAATAATCCTTTTAGTCTCGTTTATAGGGTCATAGCATCATTCGGGTCCATATCATTAAGCATACAATCAGGACTACTTGTGTTCTATTTTTATAAAATCTAGCATGTTATCTCCCAAGCGGGTCTACAAAACATTTTTATAAAACATTTAAAAGAGTGCGAGGCTATGAACTCACGTTGTTAATGAAAGGCGGATTATTGGCTACGGGCGTGCTTCGGTCACGGAAACCTATATAAATAATAATCGGTCTTAGACTTTGTCCAATGACTTTTATAAAAATAACAATATACATATGATGATTTTGTACATATGATGATGATCAAGTGGGTTTATACATCCTTGTTTACTCATTTTAGTGTTTACGTTTTGGTAACGTTTTACTAGTTTACTAGTTTTACCTATTTATCTATTTTAAGTCCATTAAGCTTAGTATAAGTTCTTTAACTTGTTTTAATCCATTTTATACTTATATTATCAGTATATATACTTTCCATGTTGGGCTCAAATGGGTTAAGCCCAATAAGTTCTTTTTACAAGTATTTATCTTATTTAGTCCAATTATTAGTCCAATATGCTTAGTTAGCTCGTAAATGTCCGTATTTCTTATAGTTCGGGTTTTATCGGTTTTTACTTGTATTGGTTACTTATATATCAGTATATGACTTTTATAAACTTTACATTAGACGGGTTTGATCGTCTAAGTTTTATTTGGCGAAAAACGTTAATTTTACGGTAATAGCCGAAAAAGTCGTAAAAATCAAGTTTATAGTTTTTATTACTTATAAATATTATTCCACTACCATTTACATAATTTATCCATTTAATTAACCTTTTATATATTTATATAAATAAGTTTTATAAGTTAGTGGGTTTTTATTTTACATTTTATACAATAAAATATGAGTGCTTATATAATAATAATAAACATTAATTCTTAAAATCTGATTTTTAGCTTCATGTTCACCATTTTTACCATATCTAGAGTTCTATAATGAATTAGAAGCTCATTTTTTGGTGACATGTTCTTCATATTATGTGCTACATTTAACTTAGTTATAGCTACTGCCCATTTTGAGTTCATCTTGCCTTAACAGTCACTACAAAACTGCTTATTCAGATTAGAACACCTAACTTGTTTTGATCATATCTCACACATTATATTGATTCCATTGCATGGCCAACTCTCACATGTGTATAACATCTTGTACTTACTGTAAATGGATAATACCATGCAATTTTATCAGTTCATGTTTTAGTTATATACTGTTTTTATACAGCCAACTAAATAATCAAGATTTTAGCCTCATTTCTTATAGTTATTAACATTTTTAAGCATATCTATCAACACTTGATCCCCACACAACATTTTTATCATAATATATACATCATATACATATAAAAAATGAAAGAAAATACATTTATTCTTTACAAAATAACAAGAGAAAAATGGAGAGGATGATCTTCTTTACCAACCAAGTGTATTCCTTGTTTTTGGAAGACAAGAACTTGATGAATACAACAAGTAACTCCAAGACCATCAAATACCAAGAACATATGTTGGGAAATCAGCCCTAGGACACAAGCAAATCACCTCCAATGTTGTTAATATGGCCACCAAATGATCAAGGCTTCAAGATAACTCCTTAATAGAGCTAGTAAACATGTATTTCATGGCTAGAAGAGATCAAAAGGGGTGTTTGTTGCTTTAAAGTGGACGGCAAAGGGAGGGTTTTGAGAGAGTTTTGAGAGAGTTTGCATGTAAGGAAAATGGTATAATGAAGTTGCTAGTGGTTTTGTGTTTAGTGGTAGTGGAAGTAAGCTTAAAGAGTAAGCTATGCTTACACTTGTAGTAAGCTAGCTAACATGATGCCACCTCTATGGTGTGGTGTCATGTGTGTCGTCCAACATAGATAGTGGGGTGGGACAATGTATTTTGTCCCATCTCACTAGTTTATGGGTATTTCTCGATTCTAGTTTTCTCGATTTGCGTGCCCTCTGGTCGTTTTACGAAAAACGTTTTTATAAATTATGAATCAGCGTCACAAAACGAATCCAATAAAAATTGTCTCATCAAAAACGGAGTTCAAAAACGTAAATACGCAATCCTAAGGTTTCCGGTTTAGTCGTAAAAGACGCTAAATTATGCACGTAAGCCCAAATTTAAATCCGTAAATTGTGAGTTCGTCAACCAACACAAAAATAAGTTTCAAAATATTATACGAGAAAATATTTCACTACCTGAAAATGTTAGATTGTGACAATATACGTGTTGGATTTTGTCCTTATTGTAATGAGATTACTTCATGTGAAAATCCGAATTTTTCGAATAATTCTCTCGATTTCAATCCACCTCCACACCCCACATACGAGACACCCTCGTGTGAGTTTTGTGGAAACGATTCTCATTTTGGTGATGATTGTTCGCATCGATTCTCGCTTAATTACGAGCAAGAACCGAGCTACAATCAAAACTTTAATGATAATTGTTATCCACAAGATTTACCGAGTTTATCACAACAATATCTTTGTTGTGAGTATTGTGGAGGTCCTCACGAGAGTTTTTTTGTCAACCGAGAGATCAAAATTTTTATGAGCCTAATCCTTGCTATAATTTGATTCCTTCCGGTTTTGACCAATCTCCACAATATTCTTTCGATATTGAACGACTTGAAACAATTTCCTAACAAATAATTTGAGAGAAAGAACGAGCTTAAGCGGAAGTAAAATCTCTTGCTAATCGTTAACTCGAGCGTTCTCTTCTTTTGGATGATGATGAGGATAATACTCTTTCTTTGCGAAATCTTATTTCTCTTCATCCTTCGTCTAGTGCTATCGTATTTCCTTTTCGTATCTTGCCGGCTATTGAGCCCGAGGATTCTCCCATCCTAGATGATGAGGAAATCTCTCATGACATCACCACTCCTATTCATGATTCTTCCACCGAGGAACCCGAAAATTCTCTAACAATGGGGACGAGCATATTAGCACTTTACTTGTCCAAAACCCAAGAGAGTTTGACGGTATTTCCAATTAGATGTGTGATTTGCCATATTTTGATGACTCTACTTCTTCCATTCACTTTGATATTTTCTCCAATTCTAATGATGAAAATTGTGATGGAAATGAAGATTTTGAGGATGATTTTACTTCTAGTGAATTTTCTAATGAGGAGTTCTCCGATGAACTTTCTTATAAAGATGATATTCACGACTCGGATTTTGAGGGGTTTACCGATGAACCTACTCTTCTTCACCCATTTCCACCGGGAAATGAGGATGATAGTGATCCGGTCTTTGAGAGGTTCACTTTTGAACTTGCTCCTTTAGACCTATTTCCACCGGGAAATGAGGTTGATTTGACTATTCCGATCCTTGAGAAGTTCTCCGATGACCGTACTCATTTAGATGTGGAAGACATGGTTCTTCTCATTTCTAGGATCGAGGCTTTAAATCCTAAGCCTAATGCCAAGTCTTTCTCTCCATCTCCTATTCCCGTTGAAGATAGTGATCCGCATTGGGGGACGCTCTCTTTTTAGAGAATTTACTTAATGATGATTTCGTCCCAAGTCCTCCTCCCATCCACTTTGACCTTAATGTGCAGGTTTTTCATGTGTCTCATATTGAGTACCATGACCCGATTGATCACATTTCTAAGGGTGAAATGGTCGTTAGAGCAAAGAATGTTGATTCCACTATGTATGAAACTTTTACCACACCTTTACCATGTGCTTTATATGATTTTGGATTAGCATTGGGGGACGACACCGAGTTGTCTATTCCTTTCTCTTTCGAGGACGAGGTATTCGATCCCGGAATCGTTTATTTAGGGAAATCTCGGCCTTTCACCGATGTAATAATTGAAATACTTTTTAATCATCTTGGTGCGAGTTTATCTCGGGGAGCATGCTACATCCATACCATTGTTTGTGATTACCATCTCTTTTTAGAGATTTGTGTTGGAGTTTTATCCTTTCTTTTGTCATCCGACAACGAGGATGTAATCTTTGACCCCGACATCGTGCTTTATGTTGGTTTTTATTCCATTATGCCGGTTTTCACCTTTTTCCCTAAAGACCATTGAATGCGGGGATCGAGTCGAGCTCATGAATCGGTTAACAAAAACGAGGTGCCTTGTGGGGGAGTCCCATACATTCTATCTTCTTTCTATTTTCTAACAATTAATAAGGCTTGATCTTTCAAGCTCGTGCTCGTGTTTTGTTGTGTTGTGATCTTAGGTATGACCCTTATATTTGAAGACTCTCGTGTTCGGTTTTTGCCGGTCCACTTGATCTTCTATTCTTTGATTGCCAAGAAGGGGCACACTCTCTATCCTTTGATTTTTATCGACTAACGTTTTATCTTGAGGCATAATTAATAAACGGCTTATAGATTTGTGTGCTCTTTCCATGCTAGGAATTTGCATTAGACTCTTCGTATTTTAGCAAGGGGTGTTACTCTTGAGCTAAGAAACATTGAGGACAATGTTTGGTTTTAGCATGGGGGAGTCAATCGATATAATCGCTTGCTATTGCTTTTGTCGTGTCCAAACGTATTGTTTTTCTCATTTTTCAATAAAATTTTAAATTTTTAGTGTTATTTTTAAGTTTTAATAAAGAAAATAAGTGCTTTTGACACGAATGTAGGCTTTCCGTTGGTGAAAATAAGAATAGTTTTTGACTCGACTCGGTTTTTAACCTTAGCTTTTCCTTGACGTATTTGAATTAAGTTTTGCTAGGCTATTATATAGGGAGCTTTAAAACGCGAAAGCCTTAATTCATACGAGTTAAGAACAAGAACTTTTCGAAAGTTCCTATAATTGATCCTAGAAAGTCGTTTATCAAGGGAACTTTAAAACGCAAATTCTAAAACTTGAAAAAGTATAAGAAGATGCAAGATCCTATAGATGACTTGAAAACCCAAAACTTTGATTTAATAGGCTAAGTATCCATTGATTTCACATTTTTGAAATTTTACAATATGGAGAACAAGAGATGATAGAGTTCAATCATAAGTTTCTAAAATTAACTCTTCTTTGTGCAAGTATTTTTGTGTTTGATTTAATCTCCTCGTACTTACTTTCCTCACTTGAATAATAATTGCTTAATAAATGAAGTTTTTAGCGGTTTAGGCTTGATATCTTAACTCGTAACTCCTTCTTTTTCTTCCCTTGTAATTAAAGTGAATACACATTAAGGGTGTCAGCGTCATGGACTTTTGATCATGGGATTGCAGAAATTTGGCTTATTATAAATATCATTATAATAAAGAAGAATAAATAAAAACATGTTCTCTAGGAGCCTTCGGGTGGGAGTCATGTAGCACTAACCTTGTCATTAGAGCCTTAGGGTGTATGTCAAGGGGCGTGTTGAATAAAAATTGCTTCATCATCATGATCCGTAAGGTGGGATGGTGTTTTCAATTCCCTTATTTTTGTCCAAGGAGCCTTAGGGTGTGGATTTTAAATAAGGAGCACAATTGCATCTTAAAGAGCCACAAGGTGTTATGATGTAGTTGTTGCTAACTCCATTAATAACGTCATAATTGACTTTAGAGGTTTTATTTGTTGCTTTTAAGTAGCCATATTAGCCAAATTTCGGGTCCGGGATTTATCCCTAAATCATGTTAAGTTATCCTTGATGTGGGCTTTCTTTAGTGACAACGGCTTTTGAAGTCGAGGTTAGGTTTTGAGTGTTGAGTTTACACCGTTCTTGCCTTCATTTTTGGATTAATAAATATCGAACTAAAGTCAAATGAGCCTTTTGGTGAATGACAAATAAAATCTAGAGATACAATTAGGAATAATAGGAGATTGAGTTTAACACAAATTACTTGTATGAGTTGGTTTAATTTTGGGGCTTATGATTGACAATGATCTTGTTTTTGCACTTGGCATGGAAAAGTGAAAAGTCGGGGACGATGAATCTATTTGAGTTTTATGATCCTTAAAGTTATTTTTCAATAATGAAAGCAATACATTATGTCTTTGCAAAATAAAATGTCAAAAGTTGAATAGAAGTGTAGCTAGCGTTTTATTTTATCATTGCGTGAGGACACGGCAATTGCTTAGCAAGGAGGAATTTGATATGAGTTAAATTACTCATATCATTTGTATCTAGAAACAAACAATAATTGCACAAAATCAATGAAAATGCCTTGTATGTGCATGTTTTCTTGTTTCGTGTGTGTAGGTACAAAGATCGCGAAAATCGACAAAAACCGACACGAGTTTGAAGAAAAAGATCGAGGAAGCCAAAATCGAGTTCAATTTAGAGGATTTAATATTTTAATAAGTGATTTGGGCTTTGTGGGTCCTACTTTTGGTAAATGGGCCTAAAAGCCCATTTAAGGAAATCAATTATTTACTTTTGGTTTAATGTTTCAAATAAAAGCCCAAAAAGCCCCATTGCAAATTAGTAATATTACGGATTGGTTCAAAGCCCAATTAAAGCCCAAATTCAGCCAAAATGGAAACGAATGGAGATTGGGTCAAAAGCCCAGAACCAAAAGAAGGAAAATTTAATAGACGGTGGAAATAACTTGGAAAGCCCAAGCACAAAGGAATCAATGGACGGTTACGTTTTTTTATATAAAGTAAACTTTGTCTTAGTCAACTTTCATTTATCAACACACACACCGTTTTCGATAATCACTATGATATTAATCTCATTCCTCACCCACTCACGTTTTTAAATAAACATTTCTTTTGATGATACCAATGTTTCTCCTTCACTTCATCTTTCTTTCACCCTTAACCTGAAAATAACCAGACACTACCCCAAACCCTAAGACTACGAATCTATAAATTAAATGGGGACTTTTGTTCGATTCACTCGTGTGAATGCACACGAGGGGGAAATAAATCCCACATTCTTTTCGGAAGGCAGGAGTGGTAGAGATTGGGACGTGGCATCTTAATACTGGTTGTGACAACGCATCACTCCTATTTCACCAATCAGGGCTTGCCACCTCATCTTGGAAGTAGCACAAGAAGCACAGGATTTGCCACCCTGGCAATCCGATTGAAGTTGGGCGAATCCACACCCTTGGATCATAACAAACAAGAGAGATGATGCAAGATACCCATCTAACGGCTCAGAATTAATCTTCACCAACAAACCACCTCTCACCGAGCCTATAAAAACCCCCATTTTTATTCAGTATGATTATCCCTTTTCTTTTCTTAGTGTTACCATGTCAATTTAGTTTTAGATTTATGTAACTTCCTTTTTACAATTTTGTAATTTTATAATTTGATTTAATTAAGTCTTGATTTAATTTCAATTTCTGGCTTTACTATTGTTAACTGCTTAATGTTTAATTGTTATTAAAAGTATTTTAAGTTATCTCGATTGAATATTGCTGGTGGAATGAAAATTACTGTCAAATAAAGTTAAATTGATTACAGTAATACTAAAAAAGGTATTATTCATTTAAGTTTTACCATAGCTTAGATGGATAATATTTAGATAGATAAGGGAAAATATTTGTTTTACTTAGCAAATATTATAAAACAAAGAATTAGTTCGAAACAAGCTGTTGGTTCATGATTCATATGGTTCAAGATGTTTATTATGGTGTTTTGATCGTGTTTGGGTGTCGTTTTAGTCTAAGTCGATTCAGCACCTGACTTCTGCTCAACGGATCTTCACTTAAGGGTTAAGCTCGGTTTATATTTTCTGAATTAGTCGTTAATCTGCTATGATGTTTATGTTAGATTATTTGTATGCGATTTTGTTGGATTATTTATTAATGTTTCCTAGTTAATTTGGATATGCTTATAAACTGACTTTTGGATTGGTCTATATGAATCTGTCACTACTGTTATAGTTATCTGCTAATATGATTTCGATTTGAGTTACTTTTTATGGTTATCTTTCCAGCATAGGTTATAAACTGTGTTTTTATATAATTTTCTATGATTTAATAAGCATGGTTTCTTGATGCGAACTTATAATATATAGTTGCTGATTGGCGTTTGAATTTACTGATGTTTGATGCGTTTGAATTTCTGTGGAATACATGTTCATCTAAATGTTTTTATGCATTCGTTATGAACTGTCTCTTTTAAATTAATTTAATATCTGTTGAGTTGATTTAAATTGCTGTTATAATTGCTGATGTTACTAAATAACTGACTGTTAAAGCTTGGATTTCTTATTGTGTTAATTCTCAATCAGTTTACTGCATCTTTGTTACTTTTTGGATATCGACTGTGTTTAAGCTGTCATTGATCTCGATTTGCTGGCTTGTAATCTTTTGCTATTTAGTTTGTGGAATCTGATTAGTCTTACCTGCTGTTAGAGATTGTATCTCTTTTAGATGTAATTGAATCTGATTTCTGCCAGCGTACTAAATTTGTGGTTTCAGAATTCACTGTTAATGCTTGATTATGCGTTTGGATGTCTGTCTATATGTTATTGATGATTTTGGTTTTCTGATGAGTTTTGTTATGAACTGTATAATCATTTTATTTAACTGCCAGCTGAAATTTTAGTATCTGTTGAATTTTTTTTTATTTCTTTGATCTGATATGATTTTTAGATAAGAGTGTTTGTTTTGAGTCTGCATTTGAATTTTGTTTATAATATAAGTTTTTATAATTTACTGTTGATTTTTATTGTCTTTCATAAAAATAATGTTATATATCTGTACCGTGAGAATTGTTGCTATATAAATAATTTTAACCAAAAAGTTGTCACTCAAGGGGCTCGAACCCGAGACCCTTCTTTCACAGACCTAGTGCTTTAACCATCTGAGCTATAGGCTTATTTTAGTTTTATAATTGCTACATGTGATAATTATAGAAAGTGGATTTATAACTGTCAGCTTTGAATTAAATGGACGTTTTGGTTAATTTAAAAAGTCAATTGAAAAATACATATTACTTTTAATCTTTGTTTATTTTAATTTGGGAAATGAAAATATTAGTTTAAATAAATTTATTTAAAGTAAAATAATAAAGATAAAAATAAAAATGTTTTTATTAACTTTAAAAGTTTAATTAGTTTATTTTAATATTAAGATTTTTATAATTTTAGATTTAAATAAAATATAGTTTCTTAAATAGATTTGTTTTAAGTAATTTTTAATAAAGTCAATTTGTTAAAAAGGTTAAATAGATTTCTAAAAATAGTTTAAAAAGTCATTTTTATTAAATAGAATTATTTTTATAGATTTTCAAATTAGATTATTTTTAAATAGTTTTTAATTTTAAGTAATTGTTTTAGATTTAAATATAGCGGGATTTACGATTCATGCACTTTAGGTCAAATTTAAATAGTTTAAAATTGGTAGAATTAATTTCTAGTTTAAAAACCGAAAACCAATTCAAATCAATTGTCCAAAACGATACAAAACGTCTCAAATTCACTCGATCTTCGTGTACAACGAACTTGGTTCATCACGTGTTTAATTAAATTCGTCTTTGGTAATATTAGTCTATTACTTTTTCCTAAAGGTAATTTTCTAATTTACCCTATAACGTATCTTAATTATCACTATACTATCACGATCACATCATGTTCCTTGAAGACAATAAGAAGTTACCCGTCATCATCGCAAAGGATTTGAAAGAAGACGAAAAATCTTGACTTATCGACGTGCTGAAGAATCACAAGAAAGCGATTGCTTGGAGAATCTCCGATATTCGTGGAAGTGATCCTCACTTTTGCACGCATAAAATTCTCATGGAGGACGACTTTAAACCCACTATTCAAAACCAAAGAAGGGTGAATCCCAAGATCCATGACGTTATCAAAAAAGAGGTTATCAAACTTCTTGATGCGGGAATGATCTACCCTATATCGGATTCACCATGGGTTAGTCTGGTCCATTGTGTGCCTAAGAAAGGTGGAATCACCGTTGTGCCCAATGAAAACAACGAGTTGATTCCTACTCGTCTCGTTACAGGGTGGAGAGTTTGTATAGACTATCGCAAACTCAATGATGCTACGAGAAAGGATCATTTTCCCCTTCCTTTTATGGACCAAATGCTTGAACGTCTAGCGGGTAATGACAATTATTGCTTCTTAGACGGTTTCTCCGGGTATTTTCAAATTCCCATCGATCCCCAAGATCAAGAGAAAACAACATTCACTTGTCCTTATGGAACATTTGTTACAAAAGAATGCATTACGGCTTATGCAATGCTCCTGGGACTTTCCAAGGTGCATGTTGGCTATCTTCCATGACATGGTTGAGCAAACCATGGAGGTCTTCATGGATGATTTCTCGGTCTATGGTGACTTGAAAAAGAGATTTTGCAATCCTATTTTTAACAATTAAGTTCGTTTTTCCTCGATTCGACTCGAATTTGATTTCCGGTTTTACGTTTCAACTTAACTTGTTTTTGGTAAAATCTCTTTTTGGTATTTTTAAACTAACTTAAATCTATTTAATTAAACGAAAACTACTTAAATTAACTATTTTAAACTATTAATTTGAAAATAAACTTAAAACTAATTAAAAATTGTAACTAATAAAAAAAGGTAAATTTATTTAAACTAATTTGAAAGTAAATTTGAAATAAGAATATTTAAACTAATTTAAATATAAAAATAACAGTAAATCTATTTTAAATAAATTGGAAACAAATTTAAAGTAAAAAGAAAAGTTAATAAAAATATTTTTTGTCTTTTTATTTTTTATAAAAGAAAGTTGAAATAAACTTTTTAAATTAAATTAATAAACTCTAAATTGATTTAAACTAATATATATTAAAACTGCCACCCTATTATGACGCTATATTAATTTAATGCCAGGTAACAAAACACAAAAAGAGGTCTAGTGCACTGGGTGGGACGTTGGTTATTAAACGAGGGGCCTGGGGTTCGAATCTCACCCTAGACAGATTTGCTAGTATTTTTGAACCCTTTTTTTTCTGAACTTTTGATTTTTGACAAGAAAAATACCTCAGACCAATTGGGTCTGAGATATGCAATAAGCAAAACGAAACACTCCAAAAGTCAAGCTAATATTCAAATAAGCAGGTTACAAATACGCAGGAATGAAATAAGCCAAATTAAAACTGAGATAAATAAGCAGCATGAACTGAACAGAATAAGCAGTAAAATATCAAAAGCTAAATAAATCCAAGACCAATAAGCAAACTAAGCAAGAACCAAATAAGCTATCTTAAGCTGAAATATCAATAAGCGGATCCAAACTAAGCAGCAAAATAAGCAGATTTAAAAACTGAACAAATAAGCTACATATCATAAGCTGAAAACTAAATAAGCAGTTAACATAAACTAATCCTAACAACCGAATGACAAAATAAAACAAGCAGAATAACAATTATCAAATAAACCAAACTTAATCAGAAAATATTAAACCAAATAGCAAGTAAATTCAAACTCAATTAAATAACTAAAACTAATCTAATAATTAACAAAGGTAAAAGATGAAAGAACCTTGTGATGATTTCCTTTGAGAAGAAGCGTCGCGCTGACCGAGCTTAATGAACCGAAACAAACATCAAACAAACACCATCTTTAATTTGAACTCAATCACCACCTTTATCTCGAACCCAATAAATACTGATGAACCGAATCCGAAACAAATATTGCCAAACAGTAACTTTTTATAATCTTCCCAGTAGGAGAAGATCTTATCACTTTTCTTTATATATATATATATATATATATATATATATATTTTTAATATTAATAACAAACCGACGAACAGTATCTTAAAAGTACCAAGCAGATTAAATTTAGAAATTAAATAAACGGAAATTAAAGCAGAGACAATAATATTTCAAACAGAACTTTTCATTAATTTTAATTAAAATTACAAATACTGGAAAAGAAGAATTACAAGATTTAAACCTATTCTATTTTTACTGAAAATAAAATAATAAAGAAAAATCATATCAAATTACATGATAGAATGGGGTTTTTATTTATTTGGGTGTGAATTAACCCACAAAGGTAAAATGCCCAAATTTGAGTGATTAATTTTACTGTGTAAAAAATTAGGGTTTTTGAGAGGTGCGAATAATGGGGAAGAAGGAGTGGGAGAGATACATTGTTTTCACCTAGTTTGCAACGAGTTGTAAATGGGGGCTGGGTAAAATTTTTGTTTATTTATTTGGGTGAGTGGAAAGAGACGTGGGGTGGGTAAAATAAGGTGTGAGGGTTTGACCGTGTAGGGTTGACCAAAAATGTTTATTAACTTGGAAAGTTAAAATGTGTGTGTATAGGTTGACTGCCAAAGCGTTTCATCTATTCCAAATTCATTTGGGCTTGAGGCCCAAATTTACTAAAGCCGTCCATGATTTCATTACTATCAAATGGGCTTTAGCCCATTGCTTTGTAAACCTTTTTGGTGAAAAGTTAAATAAATTTTTTTTTCTTAAATGGGCTTTTGAGCCCATTTGTTAGATGTGGGACCCACTTGGCTCGTCTTCTTGATAAATGATAAAATCCGCTAAAGTCGAGATCGATTTCGGTTTTCTTTGATCATTTCTTCAAAATCGTGTCGGTTTTGTCGGATTCCGTGATCTTTGCACACTTTTGGACTTTTGATCTTGTCTTTGACTCTTTCTTTACTTTTCTTCGTCATTTGACCGTGAAATCCCGTGTTTTATCTTATTTTGATCATTTGTACCTATTTAACACACAAAACCACGCGTAATTCCGACATTTACGACATAAAACACATGATTAGGTCTTGTATTTACTTGATTTTAGTGGCAAAAGGATAAGTGTTTACACACTTATTAAATCCCCTACACTTGACCATTGCAATGATCCCATGCAATGCAAAGTTTTAAAGCATAAGTTACATTTTTCTCATAATCAATCCATCTCGGCCTTTATTATAATTACTATTACTACTACGACGAAAAGATAAAAACTTTAAAGGAAACAATAGTTATAATAATTTATTAACTTTGAAATTATTAAATGGAAGAAACTTGTAAAGAAATCTAAGACTTAGATTAGGGCTTTGGTGTCATGAATATTAATCACCCTCAAGTTTCACGTTCCCCAAACCAAGCTCAAAAACGAGATCATTGTTATTACAAGTTAGCACAACAAACACTTGCTCATGTGGTTTAGTTAATCACTTAGACCCCCTTATTCTTACGGTGTATCTCTTGTATTTTATTTTTGTCTTGAATGATCACGAGGATGCATTTTTGACTTATTTCGATAATTTATTAAGGCCGAAAATAAAGTGAGACGATTTAATCAATAGTTAGCTAAAGGACAAAATCTTTTAAAACTGCTTCTTGTTGATCCCAAACTTAGATCGATTAGCTTTGTGTATACGAGATTAGATCAAGTATAACACGTAGAGAAACCCTTGTTATATGCTTTGTGAATCTAAGTGTTATGCGGAATTTAACACTTAAACAAGAACACAAGATGTAAACAAAACTTTCACTTTGATTATGAATGTCGAACTTGCTTACAATGAAAGATGTTTACGAATGAAAACTTATATAAAACTTGATATTGAACATTAACCTAAAGGCCTTCTTTTATAGACTAAGAAGCCTTGTACAATAAGCTACGTATCAACTATTCTAGGTAAAGATAAACATAGAAAATACATTGTCGTTTCTATCCTTACTAGAAGTATTCTAGAATATAATAAACGTGTAGCTTATATCTTCCATCAGTGCTTGTCTTCAATCTGTCAACGCTTGACTTTAACTTGTCAACGCTTGAGCTGCCAGCGCTTGCTTTGTTCCTGTCAACGCTTGATTTGTTCTTGTCAGCGCTCAAGTGATCTGGCCTTAATTTATTCCCAACAATCCTCCCCTAAACTTGATATCCACTCTTATGATCAAGTTTCTGAATAAGCATTAAGAACTTGGAGGAGTCTGACAAACCTTCTCATATTGGTAATGAATAAATCTGATCAAATTCTTTGCCACGTCACTTGAATAATCTATCTCCAGCTGAGTGTCCTTCATCTTTTCCAAAACAGCCTTGGATATGAAATATTGAGCATCCACAAGTAGATACTCAGCAAACTTTGTAGAACTCAAATGGTATACACCAGCAGCTGAATATAACCTCCATTGAAGACCACTGAGGTCATCTTCAAGATCCTTCCATATTTCAGGATCTTCCTCATTTGTCCCACACATTCTTTTGAATGTGGTCCAAAGTTTTATTCCATTAGCTGAAGTTGGTGCTTCAGCCTCATACTTGGTCTCTAGTAACCTCCAAAGGTCCACCAAGTCTTCTCTATCACAACTTGAAAATAAAGATATGAGAGTGGTAAAAGTGTGTACCTCCTTGCCAAATCTGCCAATCTTCCAGAATCCACATTCATCCTCATCATAACTCACAATTGGATTCCTGGAATCTAATGGTAACACCTGCACCATATCTGAAGCTTCTAATGGGGAGAGCTTGAGGCTCTTTCTAATAACTGCTTCACTTGGATATAGTGGATTCATATCTTTTGGAAACTAAAGTTTAAATCCCTTCTTCACTGGCCTGGGAACTATCATAGCTTTCTTGATTTCCATCTCTTCTGCAAGTTGCTCCTTTCTTTCATCTGAAAGAAGTCTGAGAGTGTTTTCTTCCTGCACTCTCACCCAAATAGGATAAGCCCTATGTTCCAACTCATCAAATGTCAAAGCCTTCAACTTCTGATGTGTCCATCCAACTCCATGACATCTGAGCAACATAAAGTAGAGCTCTCTTCTATCCCTTTTCAATTCTGAGAGAATATTGCTTGCCTTGTGCTTCAAGATCACCTTACAATCCTTCTGAACTCTAAGAAGAAGCTCCAAACCCCATATTTGATCTGAAATGGTCAAGTCTGGATTATCCATGCAGCTTTCTTCCCAAGAATTGTACATCTGAACCACCTCTGGCATGTCAAAGTCAACCTGTAATTTTAAGTCTCTCAACTTTTCCCTAGCATGCTCATCACCATACTCAAGCCTTTCTGGTTCTATAATCATCACACTTGAGTCTGAGCTAGCTCCATCACTTTCTTCTTCAGAAGTCACAACAAATGGTGACTTTTCCTTTTCACCTTGTTCCATCATTTGTTCAGCCAATCTTCTATCAAATTCAACTTGGGCTGCATTCTTTGGAACAATTTCTTCTACCAATTTACCCTTACCCTTATCTGATGGTGCAATGGTTGGTAAGGTAGATGGTAATACCTGAGTAGAAATTTCTTTGATGATAGATGATGACTGGAATACATCACCTTCATGTGCAGGTCTGTCAACGCCCAAATTTCCTCTATCAGCGCCCAAAATACTTCTATCAGCGTCCAAATTTGTCTTGTCAACGCTCAAATATTTTCCCTCAGCGCCTTGTGTAACCTCTCTCAACATAGCTGTAAATGATAAATTTAGATTGGTTGGAGAGATTAAGGACGTATCAAAACCTGTTTGTTCCTTCAAAGTTGTAAGGGCTTTAGCAACATCCATTGATTGACCATCTTGGCTGCCCTTATCACTCAGATTTCTTTGATCTTCCTCCCCTTTGGAAGACTCCTCCATACCCCTCCTAGCATGATCACTCTCCAAAACAACAATCCTCTCCCTCAATTGCTTGAGTTCAAGGCCTTGTGAGCTGACAATGTGTACTAAGTCTGCATTTTGCTTTTGCAAGCTAATGCAGACTGTCGTCAATTCCAAAAGAGTCATTGGTTCTAGTTTGCCCTCTTCTGAAATGGGGATTTGACCTCCCAAGTCAGGTTCATTGGGAAAGGATGAGGACTTAATGATGGTGGGACTGCCTTAGCCAGCATCTAAGCCAGAACCAATAGTCCCAGCCTCATCCAGGTCACCAGCCACACTTGTGGTGGTGGTTCTCTCTGCTGCATGGCTAGGACCACCAGAGGAGAACACTCCAGTAGTCCTTTGGCGTTTTATCAACCTATATTCAGGTGGTGTGGAAGATGGTGTGGAAGAATGGGTAGATGTGGGTTGGTTAAGGGGTGTTTGGGATTGTGATGGTTGTGTGTCAGTGTTGGAAATAGGCACATCAACGCCAACATTTGATGTGTCAGCGTCAAAGGGTTCTTGGTCAATTTGCATTTGTTCAGGTGAGGGTAAAGGTTCAGGAATGGGTTCAAGTTGTGGTTGAGGGTCAATTTGAGGTTGAGGGTCTGGTTGGGGTTATGCTGCTGCAATAACAACAAGCATGGCTGGGGTTAAAGGTAAGTCTCTAAGAGGTGGTGAATTCATCTTTGTAAAAATAGCTTTCTTTTGTTCAGGGATCTTATAAAAATCATTGTGATCCCTTGAACAATAACCTTGATCATCAAAAATCATTTGCAGAAAACGGGGATAAGCTAAAGTCATTTTTGTCCCCTTGTTTTTACACATCCCTTCAAAAATCATTTTAGAATAGTTATATTTTTGCCCTGTTTCAATGCACACAATAGCACTGGCAATGGATCTATTGATCTCATTGTGTGCAGTACATTTGGGACTCAAACATTGAAGGAGGATGTGAATGAGGTACTTCCAGGATGGGGGAAATTCCTGCTTATGATACTTATTAAGAGTACCTTCATCAGGAAAAGGATATCCCAAAGCCCTAAGCCCTTGTTCTATTTCATTTATGGGAAGGATGGCTACACCATCAGCATAATCAAGATGTAAGGCCTGGCATACCAAGGCCTCAGTAACCACCCAAGATCTCCCATGAACAATAGAAGTTAATGTGGTCACTCCATTAACTGTTGAGGAACTGACAGTGTTCCAAAACTGCTTAATGTGTGTGACTGGAATGAGTGGTGCATGAGAAAGAGCATACCTTAAAGGGGATGCGTTCAAATACGCCACCATTTGTGTGTATTGAGGAAACAAATCATTATCAGCAACAAGATAAGCAATCATGTTGTGTTGAGACTTGAACCCCAAATCCAATTCTGCTGAGTTAAACTTTGGTGCCATCGATGAAAGCTGTTAATTTGAAGTGTAGAAGATGAAGTTGATAAGAGAAAAGTGTTAGACAAGAATGATAGATACCCTGTTTAAAAATAGGAGCCAAATTTATAGGAGATAAAGAATGCATGTGATTGGCCCAAAAATAGGCAAAGATTTTCAAAAACTAATCATGAAAATATTGAAAAAGTTATAAGTTATCTCATGCATTTAATGAAAGTAACAACTCCTAAAAGTACGGCTTGAAAATATGTCAAAAAGTAACAACTAGGTAGGTCCCATTGAGTGTCAACGGTCAAAAATAACCTATCAACGCCCAACGGCTATAATCTTGTCAACGTTCGCCTAAAGCCATGTCAGCGTCCAATTTGGTCACAACAACGCTTGAAAAATCTTGTCAGCGTCCAAAAATAAAATTGTTTTAAAAAGTGAAAAATGACCTTAACAAGTAATTTATCCTAGAGAAGATAACCAAAAGCTGATAATTATTATAGGGCGGCAAGCACTGTCCAGTTATGCACACTTGCATAAGCAAGATAGACATAACAGTCCTCTAGTGTCCCTTGCTAACCAAAACTCTTAACAACAAAGTTACCTTATAAAATCCTTGTTACTCCCAGGTAAATCCCATATCAAAATCATTCCCAAGTCTCCCAACAGACCACAACCAATTCTAGGCCAAAAATGTCTTGGCAGCATACAAAGTTGATATACTATGCATGCTACAGTGCCTCATGGTTTAGTAAAACTAACCCATACTCACCTGTGGACACAATCTAGAATTGTGATAAGAGTATCATATGGATACCCAAAAATCCTAAAGGTTCCTAAAACCTCCCCTTAAACTATGATACAAAAAGTTTGCTAAAATCATGCATGAACATAAAAATTTATGTCAAGATAGGAATGAAACATTCCAACCATCATCCATAAATAAAAACTTGTCCAAATGCTACTCCATTGATCCATAAGCAACTCTGTATCCAATGGTATACTGCTAACACCATCTGCACATTTAGATTGAAAACCACAAAACTAACATTGTTGCTGACAACGCCCCGATAACACATAACAGCGTTGAAGGAAGCTTTGTCAGCGTTAGACAATTATATTGCTGACAACGTTGCAAAAACACTTATCAGTGTTCAAACAACCTTTGTCAGTGTTAGAAAAATATAGTGGAAAATCTAAATAATCAATAAGACCAATAATAATAATGCATCATCCTGTACATACTTTTACAAAAAGAATCCAAAACACATATTAAGTGAGATTAACCATTCCAAAACTTGTTACCAAGTATTGAAATCTTCCAGCATCAAAAGGTTTAGTTAATAAATCTGACACATTTTCCTCAGTGTCAACCCTATCTGGTTGTATTAAACCTTTCTCAAAGCAATCTCTTATAAAATGATGTCTAATTTCTATGTGTTTAGTTTTAGAATGATGTACAGGATTCTTAATGATGCATAAAGTACTATTATTGTCACCAAATATCTTAGTATGCATGAAATTATACCCATAGTCCAACAGCTGGTTCTGAATCCACAACACTTGACCACAACATGCTGCTGCAGCCACATACTCTGCTTCAGTTGTAGAGTTAGCCACCACTGTTTGTTTCTTGCATTGCCAAGATATTAATCTGCTCCCAAGAAACTGACATCCACCAGTTGTGGATTTCCTATCAAACTTATAACCTCCATAATCACTATCTGAATATGCAATCAGCTCCAATGGTGAATCCTTTGGGTACCACAAACCAAGACTTGGGAAGCATCTTAGGTACCTAAAGATCCTCTTCACAGCATAAAGGTGACATTATTTGGGAGTCACTTGATGGCGTGCACAAGCACACACAGCAAACATGATATCAGGTCTGGAAGCAGTAAGATACATCAAGGATCCAATCATGGATCTATAATGCCTGACATCAACATCTTTCCCATCTCCAATCTTTCCCCAAGGGTGTTCTCTATCCATAGGAGTAGTAGCCCTCTTTTCATGTGGAGAAAAGCCAAACTTCTTCAAGATCTCAGCAACATATTTGTCCTGGGAGATGAAGATACCATCTTCTTTTTGCTGAACTTGTAACCCAAGAAAGAAGTTCATCTCCCCCATAACACTCATCTTGAATTTGTCTGTCATAAGCTTGGAGAAATCCTCACTCATCTTTGGATCAGTAGACCCAAAAATGATATCATCAACATAGACCTGCACAAGCAACACATCTTTGCCTTTCTTCTTTGTAAATAGTGTCTGATCTATGGTGCCCCTCTTGAATCCATTGTCCACCAAATAGGTAGACAAAGTACCATACCATGCTCTAGGGGCTTGATGAAGACCATACATAGCCTTTTTGACTCTATACACTTTATCTGGATGCTCTGGATCCTCAAAACCAGGAGGTTGCATGACATAAACTTCCTCAACAATGGTGCCATACAAGAATGCACTTTTGACATCCATTTGATAGACTGTGAAGCCCATGCAAGATGCATAGGCTAGAAAAATCCTAATAGCTTCAATCCTTGCAACTGGTGCAAAGACTTCCTCATAGTCTATCCCCTCCTCTTGTGTATAACCTTGAGCCACTAACCTTCCCTTGTTTCTGACCACAATACCTCTTTCATCTCTTTTGTTCCTGAGAACCCATCTTGTCCCTATAGGTCTGACATATCTAGGACAATCAACCAGCTCCCAAACATCCTGAATTGCAAATTGGTGAAGCTCATCCTGCATTGCTTCTACCCAACTTGGTTCTTTGAGAGCATCAAATATCTTCTTGGGTTCTTCTTGTGACAAAAAACATGCAAACAAACATGCTTGCACAAGAGGGGTATCAACCTTCTTGTGTATATTGGCAATAAATCCACCAAGACCTTGATGGGATCTTCTTGTCTGAACTGGAGTCATAATATCACCAATGATCTGAGATGTGGGGTGATTCTTCATTGTGGAGGTGAGAACCCCTCCTTCAAAAAGTCTGGTGTCCTCAACCTCATGCTCCATGTTGCCAATATCTTCTTCATCAGACTCTCTTTGAGCAACAGGAATCTCTTCATGAACATTGGAAGGTCCACCCTGTTCAAAACTGGAAGAGAAAAGATGCCCATAAGTGTTGTCAACGTTTGAATCTTGGTTGTCAGCGTCTGAGCTAACAGCGCTTGAAATGTTGTTGTCAACGTCTGAATTGGTCTTGTCAGCGCTAGATTTGCCTTTGTCAGCGCCTGAAGAACCATGCATGTTTGTATCTGGTGGTATTTGGAGACCACCATTATCTTGTCCAGCAGCAGCAGCAGCAGCAAAAGCATATGTCCAAATGGGAATTGTGACATATTCAAATGTAGGAGATGCCTTTTCTGCTTGTGATCCAACCCTCTCATCAACCTGTGTACCTGAAACATCAACAACTTGTTCCTCCACAACATTTGAAGTTACCTTCACAATGTCTGGATTAGTGACAGGCATATAATTTAAAGTTCTAGATAAGGGTTCCAAATCAAACAACCAATTTGGACCACTCTCAGGATCACTAGGTTTATTCTCTAAGAACCTAACATGTACTCTTTCAACAATTCGTTTGTCCTCTTTAAGATAAACCCTATAACCCTTGCTCTGGACTGAATACCCCATGAAATAGCCCTCATCACCTTTTGCACTAAATTTACCTAAGGCATCACTAGTATCTAGTACAACTACATGACAACCAAAAGGTCTGAGAAAACCAATATTAAGTTTTCTTCCCCAAAGTAACTCATAAGGTGTTTTGTTCTGAATTTTGTTAACCAATGCTCTATTTTGCACATAGCATGCTGTATTAACAGCCTCAGCCCAAAAGGCTATAGGAAAGTGAGCATCAGCCAACATTGTTCTAGCTGCTTCAATTAGGGTTCTATTCTTCCTTTCAGCAACCCCATTTTGTTGTGGGGTTCTAGCAATACTGAATTGCCTAGTAATTCCTTTCCTGGCACAAAAATCATCTAGCTTCTTGTTCCTAAATTCTCCACCATTATCACTCCTAAGCATTTTAACCTCATTGCCAGACCTTTTCTCAATTAGAGTGATAAATTCAATAAGAACATCAGCTGTGTCACACTTCATAGCTAGAAAGAATGTCCAAGTAAACCTAGAAAAGTCATCAGTTACAACAAAACAATATGACTTTCCATTCAAACTCTCTATATTTGTTGGACCAAAGAGGTCCATGTGAAGCATATGAAGAGGTCTAGAACTAGTATGCACCTGCTTGGACTTGAATGAGACCTTGTGCTGCTTGCCTTTAAGACATGCAACACAAGAGTGGTCATTGTAGAAGGCCTTCTCAGGCAGACCATCAACTAAACCAAGCCTCACAAGTCTATTTATATTTTTAAAATTTATGTGCCCTAGTCTCCTGTGCCACAAATTACTTTCATCTACTGAGGCCTTAGCATAAAAACAAGACATATTTGTATTCACTTTAATCCCATTTAAATTCACATTATATATGTCCTTATGCCTAGGTGTTCTATACTCAATATACTTCTCATCAGGGATCTTAAAATCCTTGCTTAACACCAAACACTCAGTATCAGTAAAAAGAACCTTATTTTTGTTATCACAAACTTGTGATACACTAAACAGATTATAATCCAGTTCTTTTACCAGGAAGACGTTCTCAAAACATAGATTATTGGTGAGAAGGGTTCCTTTGCCTGTAATGGTGCCGTAGCCCCCTCCAAAGTATACCTTATCACCATCTTTAATAGGAGTGAAGTTCGTCAGATAGTCTTCCTTTCCTGTCATGTGCCTTGAGCATCCACTATCCCAATATCCATAATCATTGATCTGCTTTTGAATGCCCTGCACATAAAGAAAACAAATTAGTTTTCTTTGGGAACCCAAGTCTCAGAAGACTTGGATTCATCTAGTTGTTCAATAAGAACAGACTTAGTTCTCACAACAACCCTATTCCCATCCTTTTTAGGATGAAAAACATAGTTAACCCCAATTGGTTTTGTAATGACCTTAGAAATGTAACTAAATCTATTGCAAGTCATTGAAATTCCATTATTATTAGGGTTTTGATCTTTCTTGGGTCTCCATGTTAAGCTTGAAGAAGCTTTAGACCCCTTACCTTGTGGCTGCAAATATTTAGGTCTGGGCACGTTTCTGTCAGCGTTGGATTTTGTCCTGTCAACGCTGAAATTACCCTTGTCAGTGTTGAACCTAGGGTTTGCTACAGGAACCCATTGCCTATTTGACCAGGTGTTTGTCTTTTGAAAAGGTCTTTGTCCATGAGTGTTAGACCTTCTAGAGAAGAATGGGGCAGGTCTAATCACTTGTGGACTTTGCTGCACACAAGGTTTGGGTCTGACAATGTTTGACTTCCTAACAACGTTGACTTTCTTCCTATCAGCGCTGAAATTGTTCCTATCAGCGCTGGCTTTGGGAGCGTAGACACACTTGTATGCCAAATGTGAAAAGCTACCACAAGTATAACAGGCTTTCTTAGACACACTCTTAGGTCTAGAAGAGAAGAAACCTGTTCCATGATTGTTAACTTGGCTCTTGGGTGACCTATTATTCCTATACATCTCTGCATATTTAATGGTAGGTCTTCTAACAGTGTTGGAGCCTAGGTCAACAGCTTTACCAGTGACTGGGTGAGTAACCTTAATGGGTGGTGATTCATTGGGACTTTCACATAGCAAACCTCCCTTAACAAACAAAGTAGGGTTAGCTTTCTTCCACTCATTTAGGTCAGTCAATTTTTGTTGATACTCTTCCACTGGAGTGACAACTCTTGGTGGAGGAATGAATTCCTCTTCTTGGCATTCTGGTATCCCAGTCCAAGACAAGTCCTTTCTAGGAACACCATAGAAGTCACCAGCTGGTGGTGGAACCAGAGAGTAATCATTCATCCCAATCCTAGTC
The DNA here is from genome assembly GCA_025667525.1 of Glebionis coronaria. Taxonomy (NCBI): domain Eukaryota; kingdom Viridiplantae; phylum Streptophyta; class Magnoliopsida; order Asterales; family Asteraceae; genus Glebionis; species Glebionis coronaria. Next base: position 373,545,947 of record CM046878.1, read on the forward strand.
ATGTCCTTAGGATCCCTTTGTTTAGCTACATAGTCTCCTAGGGTTTGGGTGGCTCTATCAAATCTCTGAATCTTGAGGTCAACATTATCTTTATTCTTAATGGCCTCATCTAACTTAGCCTGTAGGTCTCTATTGACCTTTGTCATAATATTTCTAATATCCATACTACCCTCTAGCTCATGTTTTAAGATATTTATCTTATCTTTTAAATCAAATTCCATTTTCTTGTATTCAAAAAAGGTTTTCTCAGTTTCAGTAAGAGCTAGATGATAATTGGACAATTTACACCTTTCAGTGCTCATATCATCTTTTAGTTTTAACACCTCTTTGTTAAGTCTATCAGTGTTTAACCTACAACCTTTGCTACAAAAAGCATCATCATATACCTCATTATCAGATGAAGAGGAGGAGTGTGCCATGAGAGCATATTCAACATGCTCTTCTTCTTCAATATCAGCAACCAAAGCTTTGTCCTCTTCAGCATTCTTAGCCAGATAGCTCCAATCCCATCCAGTACCATCAATTCCTTGAACTGCAACCATGGCTTTGGAATCTTGAGCTTTAACAACCTGACTTGAGGGTTTACCAACATCAGATCTTCTAGGAGATCTGCATTCCCTCATGAAGTGCCCCATACGATGACAGTTGTAGCATTCAACTTTGGATTTATCAAATCCAGTTGTGTCTTTAGCATTGAAGGTCATCTTCTTCTTGAACCTTCTATTCCACCTATTTGCTCTTATACTAGCAAGAGCCATGTTCCACTTGATGTCCATCTCTTCCAAGTGCTCATCACTTATCTGCTCAAGGTCCTCATATGTAATCACTGAACCATTGGGCAAAGAAGCAATGTAAGCACACACAGTATCCAAATCCAAACCAGCAGGTTTAACTCTTGGGGAGTCATTCATGAATGTGTCAGCGTCTGAAAAGGAGACGTTGACAGGACTTGTTCCAGCGCTGACAAATGATGATCCAGTAACTGGATGCATAAAAGAGTCCTTCTGATTGAATTGACCTTCACTATGAGAGAAGAAGGCCATGTTGCTGGTGCTAGGTTTGCTTCCATGTGCTGAAAGAGTTTCATCTTCCAATAGTCTTAGTTTGTTATAGATGTCATCAAACGAGGAGCTCTTGTAAGTATTATTGGCAAGAATAGATCTTGCCTCAATCTTCCATGCCTCACCAAGACTTTTAAGAAAGGTAGCATTGGTGTCAACATCACCAACTTGTGTCCCCATGAAGGACAATTTGCTTGTGTTGTCAAGCAATCTGCTTCTCACACTACTCAGTTTCTCATTGGGTTGAGCTTTGAAGACAGCATAATCATGCAGAAGTTGCTTTTTCTTTTCTTCCTTAGTGTCTGCATTGCCACCATATGCAACTTCAAGTGCTTCCCAAAGATCCTTAGCAGATTCATAGCCTCTATAGTTGTGCTGGTTTTCTTGTCCCAAAGAGACTTTTAGAATATTTAGGGCTTTCATGTCAACCCTTTTCTTTGCAATATCTTCAGCACCTACAGCTCTACCATCTCTAGGTTTTTCTTTCTTATCTTCATCAGGGCATCCTTCAACAGCTGATCTTTGAGTAATGGCATCAAGAATCTTTTGAGCCTTATTGAATGAGTTTCCATATTCAATAATCTCCCAGAGTGTATAGTCATAGATCCCCAGATATTGTTCAAAGTTGAACTTCCATAAGTCAAAGTTAGTTGCATCAAGCATGGGAATCCTGATGTTTGGTAAGGGTGAATTGGAGGTGGTTATTGCTTCAGACATGATGTTGTTTGGGTTTTGGTGTTTTTAGGGTTTCTGAGAAAATTAGGGTTTTGGTGTTCGTGTATCGTTCTAGTGTTCTTCAAAGATCAAAAGTTCCTCAACAAGCTCTGATACCACTTGTTGATCCCAAACTTAGATCGATTAGCTTTGTGTATACGAGATTAGATCAAGTATAACACGTAGAGAAACCTTTGTTATATGCTTTGTGAATCTAAGTGTTATGCGGAATTTAACACTTAAACAAGAACACAAGATGTAAACAAAACTTTCACTTTGATTATGAATATCGAACTTGCTTACAATGAAAGATGTTTACGAATGAAAACTTATATAAAACTTGATATTGAACATTAACCTAAAGGCCTTCTTTTATAGACTAAGAAGCCTTGTACAATAAGCTACGTATCAACTATTCTAGGTAAAGATAAACATAGAAAATACATTGTCGTTTCTATCCTTACTAGAAGTATTCTAGAATATAATAAACGTGTAGCTTATATCTTCCATCAGTGCTTGTCTTCAATCTGTCAACGCTTGACTTTAACTTGTCAACGCTTGAGCTGTCAGCGCTTGCTTTGTTCCTGTCAACGCTTGATTTGTTCTTGTCAGCGCTCAAGTGATCTGGCCTTAATTTATTCCCAACACTTCTCGAAACCTCAAAAAGTTCATATCTTGGCATAAATCGTTTCCCGATTTGAGACCTTTCTTTGACCGATATTTGGCTTGTACTTCAAACTTCAAATCTTGAGAGACGATCTTGAAATTATGGTCTTCTCTTAATTTTGGTATACATCTTCATAAGGAGTAAAAGATGCTTCAAACGTTGACCACGACTTCTTCATTTATCCTCTTCTTTATTTAGGATTTTGATATACAACGATCCGCCTCCTTTTCGGACTTGGATCTATTTATCCTCATACCTTGTTAGGGTCTTTTTGGATAGACTTCTCCATGATCTTTAGGGGAGTAATTGCTTCTCGTCGTGTGTCTTGATCCTTCATATTGATTTGGATTAATGATCTTCACATCATCTTAGGATCTTTAGCAAAAAGTGAATCCTCATGCCTTGTGAGGGCCTTTTTGGACTCGGGTATCCTCATGCCTTGTTAGGGCCTTTTTGGATAGCCAATCTTCGCGTCCCGCTTCAATAAGTTATGCCTTGGCTATGAACTCTAATTAATACCGAGCAACTTTTAAACGATCTTGTGCTAGAAGCTAAGTAACCTTTTAAATCGTACAACCTTATTTATTGCAAATATATTTATTAACAAGTGATGGGAGAAAAAGCTCATAACTAACTCACATAAGTTAATGAGAGAATACCGAACTTATAATTAACTCTATCATCTCTTGTTCTCCACAATTTAAAATCTCAAGTAATGAGACTCGTGGATGCTTAGCCTAATAAACCAATTAAGGTCCATATGGTTAAGGATACTAGCTAGAGTAAACTTGGATAAGTAAACTCGAGTTGAGTCAAAATATTCACGACGGGCCTAATATATCAAAGATATCTGAACTTGTTAAAACCATTTTTATTTTTTTTTGACTTTATTCTTGAAATGGAAATTATTATGATGCGATAATAAAAGGAAAGAAAATAAATAAAAATACTACTAGGCCAAAATAGATCAAAATTTTGAAAAACGTTGAAATTTTTTTTAAATTTTCCGGTAAAATGGGGTCAAATTCATGGAAAAGGCCACTAAAATTCGATAGAAGTCCCCCCTACACTTAATATAAACATTGTCCTCAATGTTTAAGCATGTGGGAGAATAAACTCCCCTACACTTAGGACATTGAGTACGTTGTTTAAAATCGAGCTAAGGAAGGGACAACTAAAGTGATTACATTTATTCGTTTTATTTATATACAAGTATGAATCACAATAGTTTTGATAGAACCGGGTACATGGGAACACGGGATCACGGGTCTCATCAAAAGTACCAAAAGTGGATCATCAAAGCATATGTCCCTGCACACAATCACACACAAACAAACAACCTACTTGGCTCCCCCCTACACTTATTGGTGGACAATGGATGAAGGTAAAAAAGGGTGGAAATGATGGTAAAGGTAAAAATCTAACCTAGTTATACGATGCTTGATTTATTTATCACGAGTCTCTAGCTCGACTCGATTTCCCGAATTAATTCAAGGGAAATGTGGAGAGGGATGGAATTATCTCGTGAGAGATGTCCTCTCCATAGTACAACTTAACCCGTTGGCCATTCACCTTAAAGTTGGGCCCATTTGGTTGGGATAAATCAATGGTGCCATAAGGGAAAACTTGGGCCACGGTGAATGGACCGGACCAACGGCTCTTAAGTTTACCCGAAAAGATTTTCAACCGAGAGTTAAATAATAAAACTTGATCACCAACATGGAACTCTCGGTTTTTAATCTTGGAATCATGAATGAGCTTAGTCTTCTCCTTGTAGATTAATGAATTCTCATAAGCCTCATTCCTAAGTTCATTAAGTTCATTGAGTTGGATTTTCCTATGATCACCGGCTTTGTTAAGATCAAAATTAGCCCATTTCAAGGCCTAATAAGCCTTATGCTCCAACTCAATGGGGAGGTGACACGCCTTTCCGTACACAAGGCGATAAGGGGTACAACCTATAGGTGTCTTATAAGCGGTACGGAAAGCCCACAAAGCATCATCTAATTTATCGGCCCATGAGGCACGATGCTCTCCCACGGTTCGCTCTAAGATTCTCTTAAGACCACGGTTAGAAACCTCGGTTTGTCCATTAGTTTGAGGATGATACGCGGTGGAAAGTCGGTGATTGACACCATACTTAGCCATGACTCGTGCGAATTGATCATTGCAAAAATGAGTCCCGCGATCACTAATAATAGCACGAGGCACACCGAATCAAGCAAACAATTGTTTCAAGAAGTTAACAACCACCCTCGCATCGTTAGTAGGTAAAGCCTTTGCTTCAACCCATTTTGATACGTAGGCAACGGCTACGAGGATGTACTTGTTTCCCTTCGATGATGGAAACGGCCCCATAAAGTCGATGCCCCATACGTCAAAGATTTCACATTCTTGGATGAAATTTTGAGGCATCTCATCTTTATGTGTGATCTTGCCTTGCCTTTGGCAAGCATCACAATGTTTAACCATTTCATGTGCATCATGATAAATGGAGGGCCAATAGAATCCGGAGTCGAACACTTTTTTAGCGGTGTAATTAGGACCAAAGTGACCACCGGTAGGTCCTTTATGGCAAGCTTCAAGGATTTGTAAAGCCGCCGGCCCATCAACACATCGACGAATGATTAAATCCGCACATTGCTTGAAAATATAAGGGTCGTCCCAATAGTACGTTTTCACGTCCTTGAGGAATTTTTTCTTTTGTTGGGAAGATAACCCTTCGATAAGAACACCACCCGCCAAATAGTTTGCAATGTCGACAAACCATGGGGTATCAAGATTGGAATTAATAGACATTAAGGTATCAAGGGGAAAGGATTCATTAATCTCTTGATTTGGAGATTCCCCTTGATACGGATCCTCAAGTCTACTAAGGTGATCCGCGGCTAGGTTTTCCGCTCCTTTTTTATCACGAATTTCGATTTTAAATTCTTGTAGGAGCAAAACCCAACGAAGGAGTCTCGGTTTAGCATCTTTCTTGGTCAACAAGTATTTCAAGGCGGAATGGTCGGTGTAAACGATGGTGGTGGAAAGCACAAGATAGGGGCGGAATTTCTCAAAAGCATACACTACAGCTAAAAGCTCTTTTTCGGTAGTGGTATAATGCAATTGAGCCCCCGTCATTGTCTTACTAGCATAATGAATGGGTTGGAAATGTTTGTTAACTCGTTGACCTAAAACCGCTCCTACCGCGAAATCACTAGCATCGCACATGAGCTCGAAAGGTAACTCCCAATTTAGGGAGACTAAGACCGGTGCCTTAGTTAATTTACCTTTAAGAAGTTCAAAAGAGTCGAGACATTCTTGAGAGAAGATGAAAGGAGCATCCTTTTCTAAGAGATGAGTCATTGGACGAGCTATTTTCGAGAAATCTTGGATGAAACGTCGATAAAATCCCGCATGGCCTAAAAAACTTCTAACTCCTTTGACGGTTGTAGGCGGAGGTAACTTAGCAATGACGTCAACTTTAGCACGGTCGATTAGATACCGGCTTTGGAAATTTTATGACCAAGGACGATGCCTTCTTTTACCAAGAAATGGCATTTTTCCCAATTAAGAACGAGACGAGTGTCTTCACACCGTTGGAGCATACGTTCTAAATTAGCAAGGCAAAAAGAGAAAGAATCACCATAGACCGAGAAATCGTCCATAAAGACTTCCATAGTTTCTTCAACCATGTCATGGAATATCGCCATCATACACCTTTGGAAAGTCCCGGGAGCATTGCATAATCCGAAAGGCATTCTTTTGTAAGCAAATGTTCCATAAGGACAAGTGAATGTGGTTTTCTCTTGGTCTTTTGGATCGATAGGAATTTGAAAATATTCGGAAAAGCCATCTAAGAAACAATAGAAATCATTACCCGCTAAACGCTCGAGCATTTGATCCATGAAAGGAAGAGGGAAATGATCCTTACGAGTGGCATCATTGAGTTTACGATAGTCGATGCAAACTCGCCAACCCGTTACGAGTCGAGTAGGAATCAACTCGTTGTTTTCGTTGGGAACAACGGTGATTCCGCCTTTCTTAGGCACACAATGGACGGGACTAACCCATGGCGAATCCGAGATAGGGTAAATCATTCCGGCATCGAGAAGTTTGATAACTTCTTTCTTAATGACTTCATGAATTTTTGGATTAACCCTTCTTTGATTTTGGATTGCGGGTTTAAAGTCATCTTCCATGAGAATTTTATGAGTACAAAAATTAGGATCAATTCCGCGAATGTTGGAGATTTTCCAAGCAATAGCTTTCTTATGATTCTTAAGCACATTGATAAGTCGGGATTTTTCATCTTCTTTTAAGTCCTTAGCAATAATGACGGGCAACTTATTATCCTCCTCTAAGAAAACGTACTCTAGATGAGAAGGTAAATCCTTAAGCTCTAAATTCGGCGGATTGTCAATGGAAGGCTTAGTCAAAGTAGGATCATTGTTTGTAACTTCTTTAGGAGTGGGTGGAGAAATATTGTCCTCATTGAGAAGTCTCTCAATAGTACGAATGTCTTCATCCCAATTGGTGGGAGAATTATCATAGTTAATCTCGAGAGGACCCAAACTAGCTTCAAACTCATCTAAGTCACTTTCTCCAAATAGAGTCAATGAAGGAGCAATAGAAGCTACGGTCTCAACATGAGGTAAAGGAGAAATCCCGCTCTTACAAGCCTCGTGAAAATGTTCTTCGCATGCTTCGTCGAGCACATCAATGAAACTCACGGATTCGGGCTCATCGGGAAGTTTGGAAAGTTTACCCATGTTAAAGACGATTTTGTCATCCCCGACCCTCATGATAAGTTCACCCGCGGCTACATCGATTAATGTACGCCCGGTTCTCAAGAAGGGTCGTCCCACAATTAAGGGAACACGGGGATCCATTTCATAGTCGACGACGACGAAATCGGCGGGAAAAGTGAATTTGTCGACTCCTACGAAAACATCCTCGGCTATCCCCACCGGATAAGCAACCGTACGGTTAGCTAATTACAAGGTCATACGAGTGGGGACTAGCTCGGGTAAAGATAATTGTTTCCACACGGACAATGGCATAAGATTGATACTCTCTTCGAGATCCGCCAAGGCCATACAATTCTCAACACCAGGAAAATTACAAGGAATAAGGAATCGACCGGGATCTCCTAACTTCACCGGTAATTTTCTCAAAAGAACCGCGGAACAATTCTCATTCAATTGGGTATTGGCGATATCAAGCAACTTTTCCTTATCACTTAAAAGATCCTTAAACATCTTAGCGTACTTAGGCATGTGAGCGAGCGCCTCGGCAAAGGTGATATTAAAATTCAATTGTTTGAACATTTTTAGGAAGTTCGAAACTTGAATATCATCCTTATTCTTCAATTTCTCTTTCCGCAACCTTGAGGGATAAGGTATATTGGGTTGAGATGAAGGCTTTGGAGTGGATTGCTCACTCACATCCTTTGGAGGAGGAGGAGGAGTAGAAATAGAAGGTGAAGGAACCGGTTTTGGAACCGAAGGTGGGGTATAAAATTTGGGTATCGGTGGAACATAAGGTGTAGACGAATGCATAACGGGAGGTATGTCACAAGTGGAAGAAGAAGGAGGTTGTGTCGAAGAAGAAGGAATCTCGGGTCCTTGGTTAGGTGGGGAAGGTTCTACGGTGGTCTTACCGCTCCTAGTAGTGATAGCATTAACATTAGCCCTAGGATTGGTCACGGTGTTCGAGGGAAGGGTACCTTGGGGATGAAAGGTTTGAATCATAGTCAAAAACTTCTTATCGGTCGATTCTTGCATCTCTCTCATCATTCGTTCATGGTCGGATAATTTTTGTAAAACCAAGTCCATTTGAGGATTATGCATGTTCATTTGATTATAACCTTGATTAGGAAAACCTTGGTTTTGATATTTATTAGAACCTTGATTAAATCCTTGATTTTGAAAACTTTGGTTATTATATCCTTGATTATTTAACCCTTGGTTTTGCCCTTGAAAATTCCCTTGATTATGATTAAAACCCCGTTGATTAGTATTTCCTTGAAAATTACCCCGTTGAGGACCTTGGTTCCTATTTTCGGCGGGTGGGGGTGGTTTTTGTGGTGCTACAAAACCCAGGGGAGCCAAATAGTTATTAGACTTGTAAGACAAATGGTTAACATCAACATTTGGTTTGAATTGAACCCGATCAATTTCATTGTTGTTGTAAGCATAAACTTCTTGTTGATCATTGTAAACCTTGTCACAATTAAAGTATGAATGTGGTCCACCACAAGTCTCACACGTCTCACTTTTTTCTTTTACGGCATGCACATGTGTAGTGAGGGCGTCGGTTCTTAGAGCAAGGGTGTTCACAATTGAAGTAAGCTCCTTAATTTGATCATTCACCTCATTATTACTCGTACTAGCACTTGCCATATTAGCCCTAACACTTTTGGTTTGTACTTTTGCCTTGTTCTCAATAATGGCCCAAGCCTCGTTCATGGTTTTCACAAGAATATTGCCGCCCGCGGCACTATTAAGTGAGTCTTGGTCGTTTAGAGTTAAACCATTATAAAACGTGTTGATTTGATGAACTTTAGTAAAACCGTGTTGTGGACATTTTCTCAAAAGATCTTTAAAACGATCCCAAGCCTCACTAAACGTTTCCCCATATTTTTTCTCAAAATTGATTATTTCATTCCTTAAGGAAGTGGTCCGTGATGGTGGGAAAAAGTAGTTAATGAATTTGGTCTCTAAGTCGATCCATGTGGTAATACTTTGGGGTGGTTCCTTATCAAGCCAAATCCGGGCTTGTCCCTCGAGGGAAAAAGGAAAAAGTTGGAGGCGAACGGCCTCTTGGGGCACCCCATTGTATTTGATGGTATTAGCTAATTGGATGAAACGTTTGATATGAGCGTGTGGGTCATCATTAGTACGGCCTAAAAATGGTGTAGCGGAAACCATTTGAATAAAACCCGATTTAAGTTTGAAATGATTAGCTCCAATATTTGGCACCACAATCGCGTCATCGTTTCCTTCAACGTGAGATTGTAGAATCTCAATCATTGGTCGATTATCCGTTGCCATCGTATTGTTGAAAGCTCGATTCTCGGGATCGGCTTTAATGACGGTGTTTTTGTTTTCCTTCTTCTTCTTTTTAAAAGAATTATAAGTATTTGGTACACCAATCGGTATGTATGTATGCGCGCGAGTGCACATACAATTAAAACTTTGGAATGAGGTAGGTGACCTCGGTCGACTTTGAGAGGAAAAGGATTTTCCCTCTCGAGGAGCAATATGAAAAAGCTACAAAAATATATACGTAAATACTACTTGAGTTGGCAAACCAATAATCGGTCGTCCCTCTCAATATACGCACAAGCAAGCGGGGAAACGAGGTGGCACAAAGCACTTAAAAACCTTTTTCCTTAGACGGCCTTTTATAGCGCGTCGCCTTATACCCACCTTATAGTTTGTATATGTCGAGTTCAAACGTCTTACTAGTATTTATCTATTTTGCCCTTTTTTCTCGTTATGGATTCGACTACAATAGTTAGGTGATAAAATCCCAACTAAGGCTTATTTGAAAAGTAGGTAATTTTATTGTGCTACGTAATATAATATAATAAAATGAAAAATCTTTTTGTATTTTTAGAAAAATATATATTCACAACAAAAATCGAAAGAAATCAAAATAAAAATTAACACTAATACGTAATATTTTTGGTGTAATACTTTTAGGAAAAAGTATTACTTTTGATTTTTTTTTAATTTTTTTGTTGCAATTCTTAGGAAAGAAATTGCTTTTGTGATTTTTTAATTTTTTTGTAATTTAAGTTTTTTATTTTTTTGTGTTTTTGATTTTTTTTTTCTTTTTAACAAGAAAAATAACGTTCAAAATCGAACGGATCCCAAAATCCAAATCGTCTCACGACAAATCGTCAATCGTAACGAGCGAAGCGGCAGCGGTGCCATTTGAAATTAGGGTTTTGCAATCCTATATTTAACAATTAAGTTCGTTTTTCCTCGATTCGACTCGAATTTGATTTCCGGTTTTACGTTTCAACTTAACTTGTTTTTGGTAAAATCTCTTTTTGGTATTTTTAAACTAACTTAAATCTATTTAATTAAACGAAAACTACTTAAATTAACTATTTTAAACTATTAATTTGAAAATAAACTTAAAACTAATTAAAAATTGTAACTAATAAAAAAAGGTAAATTTATTTAAACTAATTTGAAAGTAAATTTGAAATAAGAATATTTAAACTAAATTAAATATAAAAATAAAAGTAAATCTATTTTAAATAAATTGGAAACAAATTTAAAGTAAAAAGAAAAGTTAATAAAAATATTTTTCGTCTTTTTATTTTTATAAAAGAAAGTTGAAATAAACTTTTTAAATTAAATTAATAAACTCTAAATTGATTTAAACTAATATATATTAAAACTGCCACCCTATTATGACGCTATATTAATTTAATGCCAGGTAACAAAACACAAAAAGAGGTCTAGTGCACTGGGTGGGACGTTGGTTATTAAACGAGGGGTCTGGGGTTCGAATCTCACCCCAGACAGATTTGCTAGTATTTTTGAACCCTTTTATTTTTTGTGAACTTTTGATTTTGGACAAGAAAAATACCTCAGACCAATTGGGTCTGAGATATGAAATAAGCAAAACGAAACACTCCAAAAGTCAAGCTAATATTCAAATAAGCAGATTACAAATACGCAGGAATGAAATAAGCCAAATTAAAACTGAGATAAATAAGCAGCATGAACTGAACAGAATAAGCAGTAAAATATCAAAAGCTAAATAAATCCAAGACCAATAAGCAAACTAAGCAGGAACCAAATAAGCTATCTTAAGCTGAAATATCAATAAGCGGATCCAAACTAAGCAGCAAAATAAGCAGATTTAAAAACTGAACAAATAAGCTACATATCATAAGCTGAAAACTAAATAAGCAGTTAACATAAACTAATCCTAACAACCGAATGACAAAATAAAACAAGCAGAATATCAATTATCAAATAAACCAAACTTAATCAGAAAATATTAAACTAAATAGCAAGTAAATTCAAACTCAATTAAATAACTAAAACTAATCTAATAATTAACAAAGGTAAAAGATGAAAGAACCTTGTGACGATTTCCTTTGAGAAGAAGCGTCGCGCTGAGCGAGCTTAATGAACCGAAACAAACATCAAACAAACACCATCTTTAATTTAAACTCAATCACCACCTTTATCTCGAACCCAATAAATACTGATGAACCGAATCCGAAACAAATATTGCCAAACAGTAACTTTTTATAATCTTCCCAGTAGGGGAAGATCTTATCACTTTTCTTTTTATATATATATATATATATATATATATATATATATATATATATATATATATATATATATATATATATATATATATATATATATATATATATATATATATATATATATATATATATATATATATATATATATATATATATATATATATATATATATATATATATATATATATATATATATATATATATATATATATATATATATATATATATATATATATATATATATATATATTTTATAATATTAATAACAAACCGACGAACAGTATCTTAAAAGTACCAAGCAGATTAAATTTAGAAATTAAATAAACGGAAATTAAAGCAGAGACAATAATATTTCAAACAGAACTTTTCATTAATTTTAATTAAAATTACAAATACTGGAAAAGAAGAATTACAAGATTTAAACCTATTCTATTTTTACTGAAAATAAAATAATAAAGAAAAAGCATATCAAATTACATGATAGAATGGGGTTTTTATTTATTTGGGTGTGAATTAACCCACAAAGGTAAAATGCCCAAATTTGAGTGAGTTAATTTTACTGTGTAAAAAATTAGGGTTTTTGAGAGGTGCGAATAATGGGGAAGAAGGAGTGGGAGAGATACATTGTTTTCACCTAGTTTGTAACGAGTTGTAAATGGGGGCTGGGTAAAATTTTTGTTTATTTATTTGGGTGAGTGGAAAGACACGTGGGGTGGGTAAAATAAGGTGTGAGGGTTTGACCGTGTAGGGTTGACCAAAAATGTTTATTAACTTGGAAAGTTAAAATGTGTGTGTATAGGTTGACTGCCAAAGCGTTTCATCTATTCCAAATTCATTTGGGCTTGAGGCCCAAATTTACTAAAGCCGTCCATGATTTCATTTCTATCAAATGGGCTTTAGCCCATTGCTTTGTAAACCTTTTTGGTGAAAAGTTAAATAAATTTTTTTTTTCTTAAATGGGCTTTTGAGCCCATTTGTTAGATGTGGGACCCACTTGGCTCGTCTTCTTGATAAATGATGAAATCCGCTAAAGTCGAGATCGATTTCGGTTTTCTTTGATCATTTCTTCAAAATCGTGTCGGTTTTGTCGGATTCCGTGATCTTTGCACACTTTTGGACTTTTGATCTTGTCTTTGACTCTTTCTTGACTTTTCTTCGTCATTTGACCGTGAAATCCCGTGTTTTATCTTCTTTTGATCATTTGTACCTATTTAACACACAAAACACAAAACCACGCATAATTCCGACATTTACGACATAAAACACATGATTAGGTCTTGTATTTACTTGATTTTAGTGGCAAAAGGATAAGTGTTTACACACTTATTATGAATCCTTTTCTTGCCTTTCCAATTTAGAACGCATGCTTAAGCGGTGTGAAGACACTCGCCTTGTTCTAAATTGGGAAAAATGCCATTTCATGGTAAAAGAGGGCATTGTGCTTGGACATAAAATCTCAAAAGCCGGTCTTGAAGTGGACCGTGCTAAAGTCGATGTTATTGCTAAATTGCCTCCACCTTCAACCGTGAAGGGCATGAGAAGTTTCCATGGTCATGCGGGCTTCTACCGTCGATTCATCAAGATTTTTCTAAAATCGCTCGCCCGATGACCCACCTCTTGGAAAAAGATACTCCTTTTATATTTTCTAAAGAGTGTCTTGAATCCTTCAATCTTCTTAAGGACAAGCTAACTAAGGCACCGGTCTTGGTTACCCCTAATTGGGAGCTACCTTTTGAATTGATGTGCGATGCTAGCGACTTTGCTATTGGAGCGGTTTTGGGCCAAAGAGTGAACAAACACTTCCAACCAATCCATTATGCTAGCAAGACAATGATGGGGGCTCAGTTGCATTATACCACTACCGAAAAAGAGCTTTTAGCTGTAGTGTATGCTTTTGAGAAGTTCCGCCCCTATCTTGTCCTTTCCACCACCATTTTCTATACCGACCATTCCGCGTTGAAGTACTTGTTGACTAAGCAAGATTCTAAACCAAGACTTCTTCGTTGGGTTTTGCTCCTTCAAGAATTTAAAATCGAAATTCGTGACAAAAAGGGGGCCGAAAACCTAGTCGCGGATCATCTAAGTAGACTTGAGGATCCTTATCAAGGGGATCATCCGAATCAAGAGATCAATGACTCTTTTCCCCTTGAGGCCTTAATGTCTATCAATCCCAATCTTGATGACACCCCGTGGTTTGCGGACATTGCAAACTAATTGGCGGGTGGAATTCTCAAGGAAGGGTTAACGTCTCAACAAAAGAAAAAGTTCTTTAAAGACATTGAACACTATTTTTGGGACGACCCTTACCTTTTCAAACAATGTGCGGATCTTGTCATTCGTCGATGTGTTGATGGGCCGGCAGCATTAATAATCCTTGAAGCTTGCCATAAAGGACCCACCGGTGGTCACTTTGGTCCCAATTACACCGCGAAGAAAGTATTCGACTCTGGATTTTATTGGACCACCATTTATCATGACGCTCATGAAATGGTTAAACATTGTGATGCTTGCCAAAGACAAGGCAAGATCACACATAAAGATGAGATGCCTCAAAATTTCATCCAAGAATGTGAAATCTTTGACGTATGGGGCATCGACTTTATGGGAACATTTCCATCATCTAAAGGGAACAAATACATCCTCGTAGCCGTTGACTACGTATCCAAATGGGTTGAAGCTAAGGCTCTCCCTAAGAACGATGCAAGGGTGGTTGTGAACTTTCTAAAGCAACTTTTTGCTCGATTCGGTGTTCCTCGTGCTATCATCAGTGATCGCGGGACTTATTTTTGCAATGACCAATTTGCTCGAGTCATGGCTAAGTACGGTGTCAATCACCGTCTTTCCACCGCTTATCATCCTCAAACAAATGGTCAAGCCGAGATATCTAACCGTGGATTGAAGAGAATTTTAGAGAGAACTGTGGGAGAGCATCGTGCCTCGTGGGCCGATAAGTTAGACGATGCTTTGTGGGCTTTCCGTACCGCATATAAGACTTCGATTGGTTGCACTCCATATCGTTTTGTGTACGGGAAGGCATGCCACCTCCCTATTGAGCTGGAACATAAGGCGTACTAGGCCTTGAAGTGGGATAACTTTGACATCAACAAAGCCGGTGATCTTCGGAAGATTCAACTCAACGAGCTAAATGAACTGAGGAATGAAGCTCATGAGAACTCATTTATCTACAAGGAGAAAACCAAGCTCATCCATGATGCAAGGATTAAGAATCGAGAGTTTCACGTTGGTGATCAAGTTTTACTCTTTAACTCTCGGTTGAAGATCTTCTCGGGCAAGCTGAAGAGCCGTTGGTCTGGCCCATTCACCGTCGCCAAAGTCTTCCCCTATGGCACCATTGAGCTTTCCCAACCAAATGGGCCTAATTTCAAAGTGAATGGCCAGCGTGTGAAGCTGTACTTTGGTGAGGACATCTCTCATGAGATGATTCCATCCCTTACCACGTTTCCCTTGAATTAGTTTTGGTTCGAGTCAGGCTCGTGACTCGGTTATAAAAAACAAGCGCTTCTCGGGAGGCAACCCGTTGATCTATCCTTTACCGTTTTCATAATAAGTGTAGGGGGAGCCCCGTATGTGTTTGTTGTCTTGTTTCTTCTGATGTGCAGGGATTAAAGCTTCAAAGATCCATTCTCGATGACTTTTGACGAACCGTGATCCCGTGTACCCATCTTCCCGGTTCTATCCTAAACTCTTTTGATTCACTATTTTATATTCTTTAATATTAAAATAGGAATCCCATAGTTTTCCTTTCCTTAGCAAGATTTAAACAAAGTGCACAATGTCCTAAGTGTAGGGGAGTTTACTCCCACATGCTTAAACATTGAGGACAATCTTTATATCAAGTGTAGAGGGACTTCTATTGAAGTAAGTGGTCTTTTCCATGAATTTGCCCTTATTTTAACTGGAAAATTTGATTTTTCGACATTTTTCAAAATTTTTAATCTATTTTGGCCTAGTAGTATTTCCCTTTGTTATCGTTATTTACTTTCTATGTTAGAATAAATTTTCAATAAAGTGGTTTTAAATTATTCAACGTTGTGAATCTTTTGACTCAACCCGAGTTTACTTATCTAAGTTTACTCTAGCTAGTATCCTGAACGTGTTTAAGTCATGTTTTGCTAGGCTTTTAAATAGGGAGCTTTAAAACGCGAAAGTCTAAACTCTCATGGGTTAAGAACAAGAACTTTTCGCAAGTTCTTATAATTGATCCTAGAAAGTCGTTTATAAAGGGAACTTTAAAATGCGAATTCTAAACTTGAAAGAGTCTAAGAGTTTGCAAAATCCTATAGATGACTGGAAAACCCAAAACTTTGATTTAATTGGCTAAGCATCCACGAGTCTCATTCCTTGAGATTTTATATTGTGGAGAACGAGAGATGATAGAGTCAATTATAAGTTTGGTATTCTTTCGTGAATTTATGTGAGTTGATTATAAGCTTATTCTCCCATCGCTTGCTAATAAATGTAATTGCAATAAATAAGGTTGTGGGATTTGAAAAGTTACTTAGCTTCTATCCCAAGATCGTTTAAAAGGTGCTCGGTATTAATTAGAGTTCATAGCCAAGGCATAACTAATTGAAGCGGGATGTGAAGATTGGCGAGTCCGAAAAGGCCCTAACAAGGCATGAGGGCTACATTTTGTTGCTAAAGATCCAAAAGTGATGTGAAGAATCATTTATCGAAAATCAATATGAAGGATCGAGACACACGACGAAGAGCAAAAACTCGCCAAAAAGATCATGGAGAAGTCTATCCAAAAAGGCCCTAACAAGGTATGAGGATAAATAGATTCAAGTCCTAAAAAAGGAGGCGGGTCGTTGTATATAAAAGTCCAAAATATATATTGGAGAAAAATGAAGAAGTCGTGAAATAAGAAGAATCTCTCAAAAACTTCAAGTGAAGAAATTCCTATTATGAAGAGAAGACCATAATTTCAAGAACGTCTCTCAAGATTCGAAGTATGAAGTCAATGCCAAATATCGGTCCGAGAAAGGTCTCAAATCGTGAAGCGAGTTATGCCAAGATATGAACTTTAGGAGGTCCCGAGAAGCAATTTTAAAAGATTTTGTCCTTTAGCTAACTATTTCTTAAATCGTCCCACTTTATTTTCGGCCTAAATAAACTATCGAAATAAGTCAAACAATGCATCCTCGTGATCATTCAAGACAATATTAAAATATAAGAGATACACCTATGAATAAGGGAGTCTAAGTAAATAATTGACCCACATGAATTCATGTTAGTTTGCTAACTTATAATAACAATGATCTCGTTTTTAAGCTTGGTATGGGGCACGTGAAACTTGAGGATGATAAACATTCATGGCAGCCAAAACCCTAATGTAAGTCTTTGATTTCTTTACTTGTTTTGTACATATTTCTATCTTTTTAATTTCCTTAAAGATTAGTATTTAATAAAGGTCAAGGTGGGTTATTTATGATGAAAAATGTAAACCGTGTTTTGAAATTAATACATTGCATGAGGGCATTGTAATGGTCAAGTGTAGGGGATTTAATAAGTGTGAAAACACTTATCCTTTTTACCACTTATTTCCAATAATAACCAGACCAAAACGTGTATTTTATGTCGTAAAAGTCGGAATTATGCGTGGTTTGTGTTTTTATTGTGTTTTAGGACCAAAAGATGAAAAAGGAAGAAAACACGGGCTTTCACGGGCTTTTATCAAACAAAACGAGAAAAGACGAAGTCAAAAGATCAAGAGTGCAAAAAGAACGGAAGTCCAAGGCCTATTCTAAAGATTTATCGAAGAAAAAGCCTAAAGACGAAAGCTTAATGAAGTCAAAGAACTCAACTCAAATTATAGAAGAAAATTAGAAGACGAGTTCAATTTACATCGACAAATCCCAAGACGACGTCGAGAAATACAAAGAAATTAAATCGAGTCGAGAAGAAAGAAAGAAAGAAGGAAGCACATGCACCTCCCCATCTCCTATAAATACCCTCCTAATGACACATTAGGAGGGTGTTAGCTAGTTTATTTTTCTTTCTTTAGTTTTATTTTTAGAGAGAGAAAGTGTTTAACTTTCTGTCACTAGAACTTCATCTTTTCCTTCCTTTCATTCATGTTTAAGCTTTGATTTGATCTTGTATTTTGGGATCATAAATATATAAGTTCAAGTTAAGCTTTTTATCTTTAATCTTCTTCTACCTTTCTTTATTTCTAAAAGTTAACTTTTGATTCGTTATCATTTTTGATTTAGTTTCATCTTGATGTTTATGTGATTAAAAATTTTATCTTTTTATTCATCTTTAAGTCTTTATAAGGATTAAGCTTTGAGCTTATCATGCTTGTTGGCTTAGTTTGTGTTTAGCTTATTTACTTTTTAGTTTTCCTACAAGTTTAGCCTTTTTAAAGTTTGATTCATAAAGTTTGCTTATTTTGTGTCTTAAAAGTTTTTTAAATTTGTGCTTGTTTTCATTTTGTTAAGATTTAAATAAGTGCTTATTTGTCTTTGCTTATTTGTGCTTATTCGGTTCTGCTTATTTGCCTTTGAATCCAATCGTATTGTGTCTAAGGGTTTTACCAGTTACGATCAAGTAAGTGTGATCGTATAAACCCCTAGGGTTTCTACTCGCGATCCTTTACTTCGATCACCAAGTACGATCCACATCACGATCACTAGCTTCGATCACATAGTGCGATCGTGGTTAGGATTGTTGGGTGCGATCCATAGTTACCATCCCTTGGATACGATCGCATTGACTGCGATCCAAACTTCTTTCATTGACTACGATCCACGCCATGATCCACTTGTTGCGATCTGTGGGTGCGATCGTGTCACGATCACTTGTTACGATCGCATTGAGTGTGATCCCTTATACTACGATCTAAGTTGCGATCGAGTGCTACGATCGTAGGCTACGATCTGTGTTGCGATCGGTGGTCACGTTCCAATAGTGCGATCAACCACTACGATCCACATTGAGTCACGATCGTGTTACGATCTGACTTATGTTTTTGTTCTATTTATCTTAGTTTTGAAATTTAAATTTTCCCGCATTTTTACTTAGTATTACTTTTAAACGAGTTTTGTCTTAGCTTACTTTTCATTTACGTTTTAATTTCCAAAAATTGCACGCTTCCCGAAATCTCTGTTTTTACCGAGTGTTTTTCTAATTTTAGAGAGAAAAGTGACAGTTTTTCTAGAATTGCTTTTAGCTTATTTTAATCACGTTTCGCACTTACTTTTTAATTAGTTATAGACAACGACAACCTTTTATTTTCCATCAAGAACGACTGAGTCGCACTCTTAACTAGTAATCAATTCGAAAAGACTGGTTCAACGAACTTTCTTACGAGAAAATCTCTTGTATTAATTATCACCTTTTTTCCTTACTAGCATCTCATCAACCATTGTGTGATAAGGTATAGGCTACGATTTATTCTCCCTATATTCTTTGTGATCCGTTGGGTCGTGGAGATTTGTGTTAAGTGAATTAGGTTTTGATAATTTTTCACTATTCAGTTCGACGTGGTTAATAGGGTTTGATTACTGGTGTTTTTTAGGGTTTGTTTTTTCGTCTATAGTATTTGGGTTTTGGAGACGTTTGGATTTTTTTAAAGATTATTTTATTATTATTATGGAAGTTGGTTAGTGGGGTTGTGGCTGCGTGTATAAACCCTAATTTTTTAGGGTTTTTTGTTTTTCGTCTGGTGTCTTGTGAGGGATATGGATTCGATGGGTAAAGGTGCTAAACCGAAGGGTAGTGATGGATCTATTCTGCCTTCGGTGAAGAATACGTTTGCTATGACTAAACTTAAGAATGTCGATGGCAAAACTATTGGTAAGGATGGAAAACCCATGAGGAAGGTTGTGAGAGAAGTGCCTGTCCATAAGGGGGTAAGTCCTAGTTCTAGTCAAGATCTGAATTCTGATGTATCTGTAGCTTCTTCAATACAGGTTGATAAGGTTTCTATTGCTAAGGAGGTATTAAATGAAGCTCTGTCGAGTCAAGGTTCGTCATTTGCTTTGGTGGTTCAGAAGGTGCTAGTGAAGAAGACAATTAACATTGTGGAATTGCGCAATGATGAGAAGGTTATGGGTGCTACGGTTGCACTTCCATGGGAAGAAATGGAAGAATTGAATACGTGTTTTAGTAATACACTGGTTGGTTATTTCATTGGGGAAAGACTAGCGTACCCGTTGGTGGAAAATTATATCAAGAGTGTCTGGGCAAAGTTTCGTATTAAACGCATTCAATTGCATGGTGATTTTTTTTTGTTTCAGTTTGAATCAAAGAATGGAATGGATAGGGTTCTCGAGGGATGGGCTTGGTTAATTCGCAATGTACCGTTAATTTTGAATATTTGGACACCGTATGCGCTTTTGAAGAAGGACGAGGTTAAAAAGGCAGCGGTATGGGTGAAATTGCACCATGTGCCTATTGCTGCCTATTCAGAGATAGGGCTTAGCCTTATCACCACTCATATCGGTAAGCATTTAATGCTTGATTCGTTACAAGTACTATGTGTTTATCTTCATAGGGGCGAAGTACGTTTGCTAGGGAGTTGATTGAGGTTGATGCAGCGGAGGAGCTTAAGGATTCTATTGTTTTGGCGATCCCGATGGGGAAGGATAAAGGGCATACTCTTGCAACCATAAATATTGAATATGAGTGGCGACCACCGAGGTGTGCTACATGTCTTGTATTTGATCATGTTGATGAAAAGTGTCCGAAATTACCTAAGGCTGATCTTGTGGAACCTGTTACTAATGATGGGTTTGAAACCGTGACCAAATGTAAGCATAAGAACAAGAAGAATAAACAGAAACAAGTGGCTGGTGTTGTGTTGAATAAAACTTCTCTTACCTTGCACTACAAGAAGGCTGAGAAACCTTTAGTGTCGAATGTTTCTAAGAAGACTAGTACGTCTAGTTCGAAACCATGTGATGGCAATGGAAGTAATGTCTCTACTTCTAATTCGTTTAAAGTATTGACTACAGATAATGATGATTTGGTCGACAAAGGTAAAAGCACTACTATTAACGATAGTGATACTGAGGAAGTTGATGAAGAAATTGATATGATGGAGGAAGTTTCTCCTGTTACTAATCCGGAGGGGGCAAGCACTCCTGTTACAAACGTTTTTAATGTGTAATATTGCCTCATGGAATATTCGCGGTTTGACCTTCTATCCTAAACAAAAAGAAGTTCGAAATGCTATTTTTGAAAATCAACTTACGGTTTGTGCTATCTTGGAATCTCATGCTAGTGATGCTAAGCTAGTCAAACTTTGTTCTTTTGTTTTTCGTCATTGGGACTAGATTTCTAATGGTAGTATGTGCTAGAAAGGGTCGCGTATTATCTTAGGTTGGAACAAGAATGATGTAGATGTTACGGTCATTACTCAAGATGATAAATCCATCCATTCTCGTGTTTGGATTAAAGCGTCGAAACAGGAAGTTTTTTGTTCATTTATTTATGCTCACAATCACTATATTCATCGAAGGAGGCTTTGGTAGAATCTTGGAATGGGCACAGTGTTTATATCCGTAACCTTCCTTGGTGTTTATTAGGCGATTTTAATGCTGCTCTAATGTTGGATGATAAATTGATGGGTTCATCGTCTATTGATATTTCTATGCGCGAGTTCAAGGAGTGCGTAGATAATATTGAAGCTATGAATGTTCAAAGCTCAGGGCTTAAGTTTACTTGGAATAAAAAACCTAGAGGAGGCATTGGGTTCTAAAGAAAACTGATCGTGTTATGTCTAATCTTGAGTTTTTTGATGTGTTTCTTCGTGGTCATGTTATCTTTCAGCCTTATCGTATTTCAGATCACGCTCCTGCTGTTCTTTGTTTTCCCGTTGCTAATTGTTTGAAGCCTAAGCCCTTTAAGTTCGTTAATGTTCTTATTCAGAATAAAGGGTTTATTGATGTGGTTAATGAAGGTTGGAGTAAGGAGGTCAGTGGGTTTCATATGTATAAGGTCGTGCTCAAACATACACATATGAAGAAAGCATTTCGTAAACTGCTCTATGATGGTGGGAATTTACATAAGAATGTTGTTCGGCTTCGTCATGAGCTTGATACGGTTCAGCGTGACTTGGATAATGACCCATTTAATTCTGATCTTCGTGATGAAGCTGCCCTTTACTTGAATGCATATCAGGAAGCGGTTTTGTTAGAAAAAACTTTTCTTAGGCAGAAGGATAAAGTGGATTGGCTCCGTGATGGTGACTCTAATTATGCTTTTTTTCATAAGTATGTTAAAAGTCGTATAAAGAGAATCCATATTGATGTTGTCTCTAATGCGGTGGGTGTGATTTTTTTAGAATGAGGAAGTCATGAACGCCTTTGTTTCTCATTAGGAGGTGTTTCTAGGGCAAACTGCTGTAGTTGAGCCTATTTTTTTTGATAATCTATTCGTGAATAGGCTTGGTGAAACGGAGGCTTTAAATATGGTTCGTGATATTAGTAATCAAGAGATTAAGGATGCTTTATTCTCTATGGGAAATGATAAATATCCCGGGCCAGATGGATACACTGCTACGTTCTTTAAGGCGTCGTGGAATATTATTTCTACTGATTTTATGCTTGCTATTCGAGAATTTTTTATGAATGGGATGCTTCTTAAGGAACTTAATCATACTATCATTTCTCTTCTTCCTAAGGTTGATTCGCCTTCTAGAGTTAATTATTTCTGGCCGATCTCGTGCTGTAATGTGTTGTTTAAATGCATTAGCAAGATAATTGCTAATCGTATTAGAGACAGCCTTAAGATGTTGGTGAGTTCTAATCAGTCTGCTTTTGTTCCTGGTAGAAATATTGCGGATAATATTTTACTTACCCAAGAGTTGATGCATAATTATCATCTTGATCGTGGCCCTGCTAGATGTGCTTTCAAAGTCGATATTCAAAAAGCTTATGATACGGTTGATTGGAGTTTTCTTAAAGAGATCATTTTAGAGTTTGGGTTTCATGCTCGGATGGTCAGTTGGATCATGGAGTGTGTTTCTACTACATCTTTTTCGATTAGCGTCAATGGTTTTTCTCCATGGATTCTTTAAGGGGAAAAGAGGTCTTCGTCAACGAGACCCTTTATCCCCCTATTTATTTACGTTAGTGATGGAGATTCTGACTCTCATTCTTAGGCGACGGGTTCTTAATGGGGATTCATTTACGTTTCATACGTATTGTTCTAAATTGGAGCTCATAAACCTTTATTTTGCAGATGATCTTTTTCTCTTTTCTCATAGTGATGTTCATTCTACTAGAGTGATCATGGAGGCGTTGGACGAGTTTAGAAGTGTTTCTGGGTTAGTACCTAGCATTCCTAAGAGTACGGCTTATTTTTGCAATGTCCTTAATTATGTGAAATTGTCTATCTTGCAAATTCTTCCGTTTGAAGAGGGTAAACTGCCGGTTAAATATTTGGGAGTTCTACTTGTTTCATCTCGTTTTATGATAAGGTATTGTAAGGATTTAATTGAGAGGGTCCAAGCTAGGGTTGATAATTGGAAGAATCGGTTTCTATCTACTTCTGGTAGAATTCAGCTTATTCACTCAGTGCTTGGTTCTTTACATGTGTTTTGGGCTTCGGTTTTTGTTCTTCCTACTCAAGTCTTACTTGATATAGAACAAATCATGCGTGGTTTTCTTTGGTCACAAGGCAAGCTTAGAAGAGGTCAACCGAAAGTCGCATGGGAGGAGGTTTGCCTTCCAAAGGTTAAAGGAGGGCTCAGCATTTGTCAATTACTTTGTTTCAACATTGCTTTGATGGTATCTCATATATGGAATCTTGTTAACAATAAGGATTCTTTATGGGTGAAGTGGATTTACTCGTATAAGCTCTCGAAGCATAATTTTTGGAGTGTCCCTATTCGTGGTAATATGACACGTGGTTGGAGAAAAATTCTTTAGCTTCGTACGCTTATCCGTGAGTTTATTCGCTCTAAAGTAGGTGATGGAAAGTCGATTTCATCATGGCATGATCAATGGTGTGAAGTGAGTCCACTTACAGATGTTATTTCAAATCGGAGTATTTATAGTGTGGGTTTCAATCAAGCGACCACTCTTAGTGGGATTGTTTCGAATGGTATTTTTATTTGGCCTAATCAAGGGTATAATACTTATCCCATGCTGCATAATATTGCTCCTCATGTTCTTAATAATGAGCTGTGGGATAGTGTGGTTTAGAGGGACTTCGCAGGCGCTGTTAAGCCTTTTTCAGTTTATAATGCTTAGAATTCTATTCGAGAGCGAGGTACTCAGGTCGAATGGGTGCATTGTGTTTGGTTCACGAGGTGTATTCCTCGCCATGCTCTTAATTTATGGTTGATTCTTAAACATCGTTTGAATACGCAAGACAAGATTAGAGTTTGGGATAACATTGCCATTGTTGATCGTGTTTGTTCTTTGTGCGAAAGACAAGAGGACTCTCATGAACACCTCTTTTTTTAATGTACTTTTTCTATGCAGATTTGGCGTCAGGTTCGGACCTACTCGGGTCTCACTAGCTCGAATTCGTCTATTTATAGCATTATTCAAGACATCATTTCTTTCGCGATGAGGAGAAGTTCGTAGAGCGTATGTGCAAAGCTTGTACTGGCAGCTACGTCGTACTATGTTTGGCAGGAGCGTAATAATCGGCTCTTTAGAAGTGAGAAGCGGTCCGTTGATCAAGTTGTTGCATGCATTATTAATTCAGTGCGGCTGAAACTTGTTTCTTGTCGTTGGAAGACGTCGAGAGCAGTGTTAGATATCAAGCGTTTATGGAAGATAGACTCTATTCATATTCAGGATTAAATCTTAGGGGTTTTTCCTAATGTCTTGTTAGATGGTTTTTCCCTATTGGTGTTATTGTTTGTGTAATAGGGTTTGATAACTGAGTGGGTTGTCTCTCGGTTTAGGTAGTGGTTGTTTGAGTTCTTGGCTCAAGGTTAATGTGGTATTTCAGCCACATTCCATTGTACTTATTGATTTTGGGTGGATTCATATATTTTACCAGGGAATGTTTCCCTTTTACCCAGAAAATCAAACAAATAAACCCTCCGGGAGGTCCCACTGCCTGGCCATTCGAATCCAAGCCTGAGATCTCTTCAATCTGCTAGATACAAGCTTGAGACGTACAACAGAAGATATACAATCACAAACCTATTTTAAAGATCTCTTTGATTTTTTAAACAACCTCCAGTTTTGTTCTTGCCAAATGTAGTATGCTGAAGCCGCCACTACAAGCTCAGCTATAATACTAGAAGAAGATCATCTACATGTAATTGGAAGAACACGAGCGAAAATCTAGGATAAGATAGGAGGAACATTGTCAAGCCCCGCCAAATGCCGCGGCCTATTCCAAACATCAGTCGAGAATGAGCATTCAAAAAATAAGTGCTCGTGCGAGTCTAGCTGAACACCACATAGCGAGCACATAGAACCAAACGACGTTGAAAGATCCCAAGCAGAAATTAGATCCTGATTTTTCAACTTTCTCATAATAATCAGCCATAATTTAAAGGAGTGTTACAGAATATAAAATAGAAACCACACCAAATGATACCATCCAACCTTAGTGTCCATAAAACAGATGTCAGCCCATACTTGTTTAACTAGGAATGGTTTAGACACCCCATGCCTATCACGCCATTCCAAAACGTCTCTAGACCCCGTTGTAACTTGAACATTATACGACGCAATAAATGGGTATATAGCCATAAGAATAGCCGGCCATTCAGTCACACCATTTGCACATAAATCTTGGACCCTTAACTGAAGAGTTAGACCACCTATACTAACATCCTCAGGAGTAATCCTTATCGATAACGAGCCTTCAACACACCACCTATCAAACCATATAGACGTAGTAGCACCGTTACCAATCTTATGCCAAACAAAATCACATATAGAAGATCGAAGCTGTAAGACCTTCCTCCATCCTCACGACATGTTCCTCCTCAATGGAACATCCCAAAAACTCCTCCCTTTCACGTTGTAAACATTAACCCACTTCACCCAAAGGGAATCCTTTGGAAACGAGCTTCCAAATATGATAAACCATCAAGGTTGAATTAAACATCCCAAGCCTGTGGATACCAAGCCCCCCCCCCCCCCCCCCCTCAATTTTTGGAAGACAAACCACCTCCCAAGCAACCTTTGCTTTACCATTTTTCAAGCTCCCATGGGACCATAAAAAATACCTCATGAGCTGCTCAATATTAAGGAGAACACGCGTCAGGATTATAAACATCAAGGCCTAGTAAATATGCATCGACTCAAGGACCGACTTCATTAACTAGAGTCTCCGAGCAATTGACAAGCCTTATTCTTCCAATCTGAATTTTGAGATTAACCCGCTCAATAAGCTCATTACAATCCCAAAACATAAGTCTTGACGACACCAACGGAACACCAAGATACTTTACCGACAGTCTTCCCTCTTCAAAAGGAAGAATATGAAGGATAGCAATCTTAGTGGTTTAGCACATTACAAAAATATGTCGTACTCTTCTGCAAGCTCGGAGTAAGCCCCGGGGCACTTTAAACTCATCCAAAGCCTCTTTGATTACAGTCGATGAATGAACATCACCATATGTAAAAAGAAACAGATCGTCTGCAAAACACAAGTTAATAAGCTCCAACCTGGAACAATACCTATGATACGTATACATACCCGACTCTTAAACCGTCCTTTGAAGCATTAGGGTAAGGATCTCCATAACAAGAGTGAACAAGCATGGAGATAACGGGTCACCATGACGAAGACCCTTCGGCCCTGAAAATAGCCATGCAAATAGCCATTGATACATAATTGATACATATAAAATAAGAGGTGGAAGTCACACATTCAAGGATCCACGTGATCATTCGAGGATGAAACTCGAAACCCTGAAGAATCTGCTCAACAAAACTCCAGTCGACAGTATCATATGCTTTCTAGATGTCCACCTTAAAAGCATATCTAGGATGTCCACCTTAAAAGCTCTTTCCTCAACAAAATGTTATTTGAGATGCTCCTTCCCGGGATAAAGGCCAACTGATTTGAGCTTACAAGATCCGGTTGACTATGTTTAATGTGATTAGCAATTATCTTACTAATGCATTTAAACAAGACGTTGCAGCACGATATAGGACGGTAATCTTTAATATGCATAGGGTCTTTAACCATTAAAATAAGAGCAATAATAGTGTGATTAAGCTCCTTAATCAATTTGCCATTCCTAAAAAAATCACAAATAGCATTAGTAATATCATTCCTCACAAGAGCCCATACTTGTTTAAAAAAAGCAGCTGCATATCCATCCGGACTAGGCGACTTATCATCACCCATTGAGAACATATCTTCCTTCAACTCCTCAATCGACACATCAAGAACCATGTTGGCGGCATTCTGATCAGATAGAAGATTCCTAAACATATTGAAAGTATCAAAATCCCCAATCTCACTATGCATACCTAAAAATGCCTCATAATGAGAAACAAAAGCCCCTAAAACCATCTCGTTTTCAAACAAAACTCCATCAGCATTAGTAACACCACCTACCTACTTCTACTTACACGTCTTTTAAATACTTCGTAGAAGTAAGCATAATTTTAATCTCCTTCCTTAAGCCAATGAATCTTGGCCTTTTGCTTAAGAAAACGCTCTTCCATGATGACCGCAATATTAAACTCCATAACACAAGCAGCTTTAGCATCGCTTAGAGTAGTGTTAAATGTGTCTTAATCCAAATTAGTTTGAATCTGGTCCAGCTCGCCTCTAAGACAAGTAACATTTGCATGAAGATTCCCTCTACCATACATGAGCTTACGTAAAGGCTTCTTCAAATTTTTGAGTTTTTTTAACAACCCGATGTGAAACCCCTGAAAACTCCAGCCTACATTAACAACCTCCAAAAACCGTTGATGATGTGTTAACACATTAAAAACTTAAACGGCTTAGGTTTCTTAATAGTAAAAGTCAGAATACTAAGGATCGAAGGAGCATGGTCTAAACTTTTGTACAGTTTGAACACAGCATGTGCACCTACAAACTTATCAACAAACTTCAATTTATCCAACACACGATCAAGTTTACAAAATTCACGAGATCCTTTCGGTTTACATATATTGTAACCATGTTCTTTCCACATCCATGACCTCAATCACAACAACACATTCCTGGAATCCCTCGTAGCAATATCAATGGACGACCCACTGGTCGTTGAGTCAACCAAGAATAAATCCATGTTAAAATCTCCTATAAGGCATCACAGACGATTACAAACATAATTTTAATGCTGCCCCATGCCCCTCCATAAAGCACGGCGAGATATGTACCTGTTATGAGCATAAATAAATGAACAAAACATCTCCATGCATTCAGCCTTTAACCAAACACGTGTATGAATGGCCTGATCATCCTGGTAATAATACTAACATCAACATCATTATGATTCCATCCTAATATAATCCGAGTACCCTTAGTGCACCAAGATCCATTTGAAGTCCAATCCCAATGATGAAAACCAATGAGCATAAACGATGTAGGTTAGAATCTGCAACATGAGATTCCAAAATAGCACAAATAGACAAACCATTTTCAAAAATAACCTGTCGCACTTCCTTTTGTTTAGGGTAGAAGTTTAAACCCCGTTTATTCCATGTGCCAACATTAATCAATGGAAACACTCGTAACGGGAGTGCTTGCCCCCTATGTAGCCTCACTAGGATTAGGCCCCTAACGATCATCAATAAGGATCTCCTCATCAACATCAGATCAATGACGTTCAAAACATCTAATTGCATAGCTTCACTAGAAACTACCACATTAGATTCATTCTCGTCTATATCAAGCAAGCAAAAGGAATTAGAAACCACCACCTCGGGCCTTTTTACCTTTTCTTATTGAACCTTAGTGTTCATCTCCTTAGTCTTACGATCTACACCCTTGTCTAGCTTAGAGGATTTAGAAGATTCACCTTTTTCAACTCGTCGAAACTGCAAATTGAGAGATGACTTAGTAAGTCTGACCCCTTCAATTTGCTTATTCTTGTTCCCCTATTTTGCTTTATTTCTCCACAACACCCTCACTAATAGATGAAACCAAAACTCCATTCCATTCTTGCTAGACGTAGAACTAGGGTTTATTCCCTTTTGAGGAGGCACATCCTTTGTGACCTTCCTCATGGGTTTTCCATCCTGCCCAATAGCTTTTCCATCAACATTATGTAGATTTTACGTAGCAAAAGTACTTTTCACCGATACCAGACTAGGGTTGACATCGATACCCTTCTGTTTCGCACCCTTACCATTCAAATCCATCTCCCTTACAACACACATAAAATCAGCAACCAAAAAACCCTAAGAAATTAGGGTTTCACACGCCAATCGCAGCCCACCTATCCAACTTCAATAAAAAAAATAATAATACTTTAATAATATCAGACAACACAAAAACCCTAATAGTATGAAACAATTAGCAAACGCTAGAAGACAGCAATGATCAAAAACCTATAAATCACGTCAAATTAAATAACAAATAATTACCAAAACCTAGAGAGTCGCAACAGCCGCACGAGCCAACTGATCACAAAGAAGATAGGGACGATTAGATCGAGACCTATCTTTTATCATAAGTTCGTTAATGAGATGATGCTAATATCCAAAGAAACGACAATTAGACTTTATTAAATGAATGATGATGTATCATGGTTACTCAAAGCTTCCAGAATGGGGAGGTTTAGCAATCGCCCATTGTAAAGTATCTTAAAGTTAATTTTAGAAAAAAAGACTAAAAACAACAATGGCGGCCGAACAAAAAAACAGCTCTTGGATTCGATTTTTCTTTAATTCTTTAATCTGAATATCATATAACAATGTTGTTTTCTCGGTTAATCAGTGATTAATCTTGAGTCACCAAAGTTTTTATTTGATTGCAAGTTTGATAGGTGTGAAAACACCCATCATTTTACCACTTAATTATAATAATAACCAAGCCAAAACGTGTATTTTATTTCGTAAAAGTCGGAATTATGCGTGCTTTGCGTTTTTATTGTGTTTTAGGACCAAAAGATGAAAAAGGAAGAAAACACGGGCTTTCATGGGCTTTTTGAAGAAAACGAGAAAAGACGAAGTCAAAAGATCAAGAGTGCAAAAAGAACGGAAGTCCAAGGCCTATTCTGAAGATTTATCGAAGAAAAAGTCTAAAGACGGAAGTTTAATGATGTCGAAGAACCAAGTCTGATTAAAGAAGAAAATTATAAGACGAGTTCAATGTATATCGACAAATCCCGAGACGACGTCGAGAAAGACAAAGAATTTAAGTCGAGTCGAGACAAAGTGAAAGAAAGCATCAACACCTAGCCTCCCCTCCTCCTATATATACCTTCCTAATGTGTCATTAGGAGGGTGTTAGTTAGTTAGTTAGTTTAGAATAGGAGTAGTGTAGTTTTACTTTCTCTCTCTAGTTTTTACTTTCTCTCTCTAGATTTATTTCATGTTTTAAAGTTTTAATCTTTAATATTTAATCTTGTAAACTTAAATCTTTTATCTTTGTCTTTAATTTCTAGCTTTTTATTAATCTCAATCTACTTTTCTTAATTGTTTAATCTTAATCTTAATCTTTTTCATAATATTTTTATATAAAGTATAAATCTTTTTAAGTTTCGTGGTTTGTTTTAAAGTTTTTATAAGTTTTATCATTTATCTATTAGTTTTGGGTAGCTTATTGGTGTTTTTCTTGGCTTATTGTCCTTTAAAACTTGAGTTTTAAGTGCTTATTTTCGTCCTTTTTCAATTTCCTATTTTTTAGGAAATCTGATTCGTTTTGCAATTATTGCGACATTATGCATTATTGCGACATTGTGTAATTATTGCGACATTGTGCATTATTGAGACATTGTGCAATTATTGCGACATTGTGCATTATTGCGACATTGTGCATTATTGCGACATTGTGCAATTATTATGACATTGTGCATTATTGCGACATTGTGCAATTATTGTGACATTGTGCATTATTGCGACATTGTGCAATTATTGCGACATTGTGAATTATTGCGACATTGCGCATTATTGCGACATTGTGCTGTATTGTGACATTGTTGTATGATTTTACAATTATTGCGACATTGTGTTCCACTTTTAGGAATTGCGAAATCTTTGTTTTTTATTGCGAAATTAATTTCAGTTTTTTATTGCGAAATTAATTTCAGTTTTTTATATATTGCGAAATTTATTGTTTTTATTTAAATTTATTTTTCAAATTTATTTTTCCCGCCATTTTTACTTAGCTTTATTTTAATTATATTGTTTTATTTTTACTTACCTTTATTTTACTTATTTGTCTTAGTTTAATTTTTAAAGTATTTTATTTTCAAGTCTACATTTTTATTACGTTTTAATTTTCGTTATTTTTTTTAAGAGTCTTTATTTTAAGTTTAATCTTTTCTCACTTTCATTTTTGT
This sequence comes from Glebionis coronaria, assembly GCA_025667525.1. Classification (NCBI taxonomy): domain Eukaryota; kingdom Viridiplantae; phylum Streptophyta; class Magnoliopsida; order Asterales; family Asteraceae; genus Glebionis; species Glebionis coronaria. The sequence goes on from CM046878.1 coordinate 373,577,101, forward strand.
GCTTTCATTAGTTTAAACAACGACAACCCTTTTCTTTTATTTACCAAAGACGTCTGAGTCGCACATTTAGCCGGAAATCAATTCGAATTGAATCGAGACGAACAAATCTTTATACTTGACAAAAACCTAGTATTAAATGGTGTCGTTGCCGGCTCTTTTCGTGAAGATTAACGGTTTTTAGTGAGAGACGCGTTGGATTTTGGGATTCGTTCTCTTATGAACGTTATTTTTCTTGCCAAAAAATTTTCAAAAATCCCAAAAACATTTGGAAAATCATAAAAAACATTTCTTTTTCGAAAGTTTTGCACCAAAAATATTCTTCTTGCTTATCTATTGTGTTTAATGGATTCGTTTGTTGACTGTGTAGGGTGTGGAAGACCATCTTCTGGTAGTCAATCCTGTCAATGGTGTTCATGCGAACGGTGTGAAATGGATATCCCTAATTACGAATTTGTCCGTTGTCTATCGTGCAATTCGATCAATTCATATTTCAATTCATTCTTCTCTTCTAATGACACTATTTCACCCTCTCCCATATATAACGATCCATATCAACAAAATGCACCGGGTTTTTCTCAATACCCGTGTTTCAACAATTATGGGGGCCTTCACGATACCTTTTCTTGTCAACCGATGAATTATTATAAGCCAAATCCGTGTTCTACTTCTTTTCAACCAATGATTTATGATGGACCACATCCGTGCTATAATTCTGGTTTTCACAATTTTGAGCCCCCACATTACTCCCTCGATCATCAACCTTCTGTTGGAATGAGTGAAGAGAACGAGCCATTTTTTTGAATACACTTCAATACGTTCAACAAGAATTAGCTAGCATACGCGAAGCAAGGGAGGAGGAAAAGAGACAGCAACAAGAGCAAGTATCTAATCTTAGTGATTATACTTCTCCTCTTGTGCGTCCATACTACTATTATGATGATGACGAGGATGATATATATAATCTCAACCCATCTTCTGAGATTACTACTCCTGCTCTTGATATCCCTAATGCGTCTAAGGATAGTGATACATCGAGTGAGATTAGTGATTTTGGTCTTGATAAATTCTTTGATGAGGTTTGTGATGTCCCTACTTTTGCTGAGCTTACGGACAAGGTCGCTCTTAATGATGATGATTTTTCTCCATGCTATGAGAATTTCACTTTTGAAATTTCTCCTTCTCCTCCGGGCGATGACGGCGATGTTGATTTATTCTCTCCGACATACGAGAAGTTCACCACTGAACTTGGTCTTGTAGATGAGGTGGAAGACGTTATTCTTCGCAACAAATTACTGAAAGTTCATCTTCTTATTGCTAAGATTGAAGCGTTGAATTCTTCTCCTATTTCTGACTCTTTACCTCCGTCTATTACTTCAGTTGAGAATAATGATACAGCTATGGAGGAAATTGACATTATCTCAATACCTCCGGGTATTGATGATGATGACACGGAGGGGGATATTATTTTTGATAATTTGCTGCATGAAGATATTGTCCCAAGTCCCCCTCCTAAGCACCTTTTATCCCAACCTTTAGAAACCATTACCGAGGATGAGTGCTTTGACCCGGGAGGTGACATTGACCATTCCATGATTGATAACCTTACGGCTTTGCCGCTTTTGAGCATCAATTGTCTTTGGAGGATGAAAATTTGCTTACTTTACCCACCCCACCTCCCGTGGATCATGATTTCACATACTTTTCTTATGTTGAGAGGACTTTTCTACCCTTCAAAACTTATCCTCCTGCCTCTTATTTATTATGTTCCTCCGGGACCGAGGAGAAGGTATTTGATCCCGGTATTACATTTGAGGCTTCCCTATGGACTATTTAATTCGGGGACGAGTCAGGCTCGTGACTCCGTTAACAAAAACAAGCGCTTCTCGGGACGCAACCCGATTATCTCTCTATCTTTATCTATTTTTATAATAAGTGTAGGGGAGACCCTAGTATGTGTTTGTTGTTTTCTTTCTTATCATGTGCAGGGATTCGAGCTTTCGAAGATCCATTCTTGATGACTTTTGACGAACCGTGATCTCGGGTACCCGTCTTCCCGGTTCTATCCTAAACTCTTTTGATTCTCTATTTTATATTTTTCAATATTAAAATAGGAATCACTTTAATTGTCTCTTCCTTAGCAAGATTTAAACAACGTGCACAATGTCCTAAGTGTAGGGGAGTTTACTCCCATATGCTTAAACATTGAGGACAATGTTTATATTAAGTGTAGGGGGGGACTTCTATCGAAGTTAAGTGGGCTTTTCCTTGTATTTGTCCTCATTTTAACCGAAAAATTGATTTTTCGACATTTTTCAAAATTTTTAATCTATTTTGGCCTAGTAGTATAGTCGTATTTTCCTTTGTTATTGTTAATTTCTTTCTTTGCTAGAATAAATTTTGAATAAAGCGGTTTTAATTTTCAAACGTTGTAAATCTTTTAACTCGGCCCAAGTTTACTTATCTAAGTTTACTCTAGCTAGTATCCTTAACGTGCTTAAGTCAAGTTTTGCTAGGCTTTTATATAGGGAACTTTAAAACGCGAAAGTCTTAACTCTTACGGGTTAAGAACAAGAACTTTTCGCAAGTTCCTATAATTGATCCTAGAAAGTCGTTTATCAAGGGAACTTTAAAATGCGAATTCTAAACTTGAAAGAGTCTAAGAATTTGCAAGATCCTATAGATGACTTGAAAACCCAAAACTTTGATTTAATTGGCTAAGCATCCACGAGTCTCATTCCTTGAGATTTTAAATTGTGGAGAACGAGAGATGATAGAGTCAGTTATAAGTTTGGTATTCTTTCATGAATTTATGTGAGTTAATTATGAGCTTTTTCTCCCATCACTAGTTAATAAATTTAATTGCAATAAGTAAGGTCGTACGATAAAAGTTACTTAGATTCTAGCACAAGATCGTTTAAAAGTTGCTCGGTATTGATTAGAGTTCATAGCCAAGGCATAACTTATTGAAGCGGGATGCAAAGATTGGCGAGTCCGAAAAGGCCCTAACAAGGCATGAGGGCTTCATTTTGTTGCCAAAGATCCCAAGTGATGTGAAGAATCATTTATCAAAAATCAATATGAAGGATCGAGACACACGACGAAAAGAAAATACTCCCTTAAAGATCATGGAGAAGTCTATCCAAAAAGGCCCTAACAAGGTATGAGGATAAATAGATCCAAGTCCTAAAAGGAGGCGGATCGTTGTATATTAAAATCCTAAATAAAGATTGGAGAAAAATGAAGAAGTCGTGGTCCAAATATGAAGAATCTCTCAAAAAGTACAAGTGAAGAAATTCCTATTATGAAGAGAAGACCATTATTTCATGAACGTCTCCCAAGATTTGAAGTATGAAGTCAATGCCAAATATCGATCCGAGAAAGGTCTCAAATCGTGAAGCGAGTTATGCCAAGATATGAACTTTATGAGGTCCCGAGAAGCAGTTTTAAAAGATTTTGTGCTTTAGCTAACTATTGATTAAATCGTCCTACTTTATTTTCAGCCTAAATAACTATCAAAATAAGTCAAAAATGCATCCTCGTGATCATACAAGACAATAATAAAATATAAGAGATACACCTAGGAATAAAGGAGTCTAAGTGAATAATTGGGCCACATGAGTTTGTGTTAGTTTGCTAACTTATAATAACAATGATCTCGTTTTTAAGCTTGGTATGGGGAACGTGAAACTTGAGGATGATAAAAATTCATGACTATCCAAAACCCCAAGTTAAGTCTTTGATCTTTTTACTTGTTTTCCTCCTTTGAATATTTTATGTCTTGTGTTTAATAAAGGCCAATGTGGATTGATTATGATGGAAAATGTTAAACTTGCTTTGTAACTAATGCATTGCATGAGGGCATTGCAATGGTCAAGTGTAGGGGATTTGATAGGTGTGAAAACAAAAGATGAAAACATGTATTTTATGTCGTAAAAGTCGGAATTATGTGTGGTTTGCGTTTTATTGTGTTTTAGGACCAAAAGATGAAAAAGGAAGAAAACGCGGGCTTTCACGGGCTTTTATCGAAGAAAACGAGAAAAGACGAAGTCAAAAGATCAAGAGTGCAAAAAGAACGGCAGTCCAAGGCCTATTCTGAAGATTTATCGAAGAAAAAGTCTAAAGACGAAAGTTTAATTAAGTCGAAGAACAAAGTCTAATTAAATAAGAAAATTATAAGACGAGTTCAATTTATATCGACAAATCCCGAGACGACGTCGAGAAAGACAAAAAATTTAAGTCGAGTCGAGACAAAGTGAAAGGAAAGCATCAACACCTAGCTTCCCCTCCTCCTATATATACCCTCCTAATGTGTCATTAGGAGGGTGTTAGTTAGTTAGTTAGTTTACAATAGGAGTAGTGTAGTTTTACTTTCTCTCTCTAGTTTTTACTTTCTCTCGCTAGATTTATTTCATGTTTTAAAGTTTTAATCTTTAATCTTTAATCTTTATCTTTAATTTCTAGCTTTTTATTAATCTCAATCTACTTTTCTTAATGGTTTAATCATAATCTTAATCTTTTTCATCATATTTTTATATAAAGTTTAAATCTTTTTAAGTTTCGTTGTTTGTTTTAAAGTTTTTATAAGTTTTATCATTTATCTATTAGTTTTGGTTAGCTTATTGGTGTTTTTCTTGGCTTATTGTCCTTTAAAACTTGATTTATAAGTGCTTATTTTCGTCCTTTTTTGATTTCCTATTTTTAGGGAATCTGATTCGATTTTGCAATTATTGCGACATTGTGCATTATTGCGACATTGTGCAATTATTGCGACATTGTGCATTATTGCGACATTGTGCAATTATTGCAACATTGTGCATTATTGCGACATTGTGCAATTATTGCGACATTGTGCATTATTGTGACATTGTGCAGTATTGCGACATTGTGCAATTATTGCGACATTGTGCATTATTGCGACATTGTGCATTATTGCGACATTGTGTTGTATTGCGACATTGTTGTATGATTTTGAAATTATTGCGACATTGTGTTCAACTTTTAGGAATTGCGAAATCTTTGTTTTTTATTGTGAAATTAATTTCAGTTTTTTATATATTGCGAAATTTATTGTTTTTATTTAAATTTATTTTTCCCGCCATTTTTACTTAGCTTTATTTTAATTGTTTTGTCTTATTTTTACTTAGCTTTATTTTTACTTATTTGTCTTTGTTTAATTTTTAAAGTATTTTATTTTCAAGTCTACATTTTTATTACGTTTTAATTTCTCGTTATTTATTTTTAAGAGTCTTTATTTTTAGTTTAATCTTTTCTCGCTTTCATTTTTGTGCTTTCATTTGTTTAAACAACGATAACCCTTTTCTTTTATTCACCAAAAACGACTGAGTCTCACATTTTACCGGAGATCAATTCGAATTGAATCAAGACGAACAAATCTTTATACTTGGCAAAAACCTAGTATTAAAGATTTTAGGGTTTTTTATATAATCGATCTTTTTATTTTTTGGCTGCGTTGTTCTTGCGTTTTGTTTTTAATTATAGGTCGGTATCCTGTTGTGTTTGTTCGTCATTATATCTTGGTTTAGTGTGCTTCCACTTGTTTCCTACACAATTGGTTTCTGTTTTGGTATCTTGTCATCGTAAAATTTAGGGTTTCTGTTTTGCTGGTTGGTTTCTTTTTAGGGTTTGATTATTCGTTATCTCTGGTAGGGTTTCTGATGGAACGTAACGGTTATGCAATGATGTATGTGAGATAGAAGGTTGCGATTTTTAACAGCATGCAACCTTGTAAGCTGGATGTAATTGCGAAGGTTTTCGGGGTGAAACTTGGCACTATGAATGAGGTTCGTGATTTTATGCACGATTTAAAGATGAATAAGTATGAAATCTGGTCTTTGGTGTCTGGTGGTCTATCACAAGCGATAGTGAGTATGATGTGTGATTACGAAGCTTCATTGCTTGCCAAGGGGGGGAATGATCCGTTTAGGGTTTCTTCAAACCCTAACGCGTCTATGTTGGGCAATGTTATTGTACGTCAACCTGTTAGGGGTTCTTATCTGTCCTTCGGTGTACAGGAGAAACATGATTTTGTTAGCATGACGTCTCCAGTGGTCTCTAAATTTCTGGACGGGGATGTGACCTTGTCGCAGGTGGATGGAAACCCTAATAATGAGGGTTTTTTGTTAACGATTTTGGGCTAAGAAAGGAGTTAAAAGGGATTAGGTCGCACCATACAATTGGTAATGAGACTGTTTGGTCTTCTGGTTCGTCTATTTCATGTCCAAGTTCCAAAATACATGTGTCTCCACAAGTATATGGGTCGAATGTAACTGGTTCTCCAAATACGAATGCTGTTGGTGCTCCGTTTGTGCAGGTTGCTTCTGTCTCTTCTATTGGAGTTGCTTCGCAACGTGATACTACGAAAGGTACAAATGGGTTTACGTTTACACAAGTGGAAAATGTATTTGAAAGGGTGGATATATCTATTCCATGTAGGGTTATTCATAATATGGGGAATAGGTTTCAAAACACTCTTTATGGATATTTTATTGGGAAACATGAAGCTTTCCCTGTGGTTGAATACTATGTGAAGAATAATTGGGCAAAGTAGGGGCTTAAGAGAATTATGCTTAATGCCAAAGGTTTCTTCTTTTTTAAATTTGATTCTAGTACTAGATTGGAGAGTGTTCTTGAAGGTGGTCCTAGGATGATTAGGAATAATCCGATTATTCTTAAGAGATGGACGTTGAATACTAGTATACTAAAGGAGGAATTACGCCGTGTCCCGTTTGGATTAAATTGCATGATGTTCCTTTAGAAATGTTTAATGAGGAAGATATTAGTATTCTTGGATCTTATTTGGGGAAGCCGATAATGCTGGATACCTATACTAGTGCTATGTGTAAGGAGTCATGGGGCCGTAGCAGTTTTGTAAGATGTCTTATTGAGGTTAGTTCTGAGGCTCCTTTACGTGAATCAATTAGCGTTGGTATTCCATTATTAGATGGTACGGGTTTTACGAGGGATACTATTAAGGTGGATTATGAATGGAAACTCCCTAGGTGTGATAAGTGTAAGATTTTTGGGCATTCCATTGAGTCGTGTCCGGATAGGGTGGTGGTTACTAAAGAAGATGCAACTGTTAATGATGGTTTTTAGCAAGTGGTTAACAGGAAGAAGAAAACTAATGTTAGTAATAAAGGGGGTGTTCAACCAGGAAAGAAGTTTGTGTATGCTCCAAAGGCGGATGGTAAGAATGGTAAGGGTAAATCTCCTGTTGATAGACCTAATACGTCAATTGGTGGTTCAGGAAGGAATAGTGAGGGTTTGCATGGGTCGACTTCTAATCTGAATAGGCCGTTGGTGTCTAAGGCTGCTTCTTTATCGCAGGCTACCCCTATTGTTATTTCTAATCCCTATGATGCTTTATCTACTGTTGATAAGGAGGATAGTGGTCCATCTAAGGTTATTGTTTCCGATGATGAGGAGGATGTGGAAAATGTTTATGATGAGACAACTGATCTTATGAATAATACTCAATCAGGGGCAAGAACTCCTGCTGTCAATATTTTTAATGTTTAATATTGCTTCTTGAAATATACAGGGCTTGAACCAGTCCCCTAAGCAGAGAGAGGTTCGACAAGTGGTTACTGAGAATAATTTTAGTGTCTGTGCTATTTTAGATTCTCATGTTGACGTATCTATTGTGTATGATACATGTCGTAAGGTGTGTAGGAGATGGAAGTGGCTTTCGAATGGTAGCTTGTGTACTAAAGGTTCTTGTATTATTGTTGGTTGGAATGATGATATGCTTGATGTTGGTGTTATGGCTCAAACTGAACAGGTTATTCATTGTCAGATTAATACTCGGGCTGACCGCAAAACCATTAATGTTCTTTTGTGTATGCTGCCAACTACTATGTGGATCGTCGTGTGTTATGGGATGATCTTGCTGCTCATGCTTATCTTATGCATGATAAGCCATTGGTTTTGATGGGTGATTTCGATGCTGCTCTTAATTTTGAAGATCACTCGTATGGTGGGTGAAATCGTGTATAATGCAGTTCGTTTTTCTCAGTTCTTGCTAATTGAAAGTCCTAACAATATCGGGTTTTTAACTGTTTTTGGTTGTTAATATTTTTTTGGATATTCTATTTGCTAATTCAAACAAAGCCTTGCAAAACTGAAAAATATTATCTACTTATATGTAAAACATCGTGCAAATACCAAGTTTTTATTCAAGTAAATTCAAAATGTAAATTTTAAAACTAAAAGGACTGAAATTGTAAATTCTGTGAAAATTAAATGCTCAAAGTATAAATCTAACAAGTACAAGGACTGAAATGGTAAAACAGTTAACCAAAAGGATCAAATATGTAAACTATGTAACAAACTAACCACATTGTAACAAATTCCAAAACTTGCTAACTGAATTCTAACAAATTCCAAACTTAAAGGACTTGTTTAGTGCAAACCCTAAAAACTCTCAAGTTTAGCCAGATTTAAAACCATTCTAATACAATAGGGACTAAAATGCAATTTCTGAATAATTTTAAGCAAAAACGGGTTCAAACAACAAATAAGCTCGTTTGAGCTTATTTCTCAACCAAAATCAGTCAAACCAATTGCAAAATGCTTAGAATTGAAAATAAGCTAGGTCTGTAAAAGGAAATTAGCTAAAAATGTCTAATAAGCAAATAAGCACTTTCCAATAAGCACTTAATAAGCCCTATAAGAATCTAGACATGCACAATTAGCTTTTTGTACTGAAACTGATTAAAGAGCTCAAAACATGAACGGGAAATCAAGTCTTATCAAAATTCATCAAGAAATAAGCTTGGAAATCGAATTAAGCTAAATTTGGCTTATGTTGACCAAGCGTTGACCAAGATTTTTTTCCAAAAGCTGAAATTCTCAAAATTCAACCAACAACACCTACTAAGTGATATTATGAAAGAAAATTGCCAGGTTTTTGAAGTGGATTAAGAGATTTGAAAATTCAGTTTTCATTTACAGAAACTTGCTTTTGCTAATGTGTTCAGACTTTTGCTTATTTCTCTTTGCTTAATGGAAACTGTACAAATTGCTTATAGAATATGAAACTTCATAATATGAACTACAAATGAGAACTGGTTTGGTTAAATTTCATCAACAAACAAACAAATGCCAAGCAAATGAAATTGACAACTTTTTTTAAGCAAAACTGACTGAAAATTGACCCAAACCTTTTATATGCCAATTGCCTGTTTGACCTCAAACTTGACTTGAAAATGGTTCAAAACTACTTGTTATCACTTGGTAACTGGAAATGAACATTAACTTTCCAAAATTCAACACTTGAAAATCTTAAACAATCTAATGCCAAACACTACTTTATCTGATCTTTATGAAAATTTGCAAAGACTTTTAAAGCACAAGTCACAACAGAGTAAAAACTTATAGCAGTCCAAAATCAATAATCAAAATGAGAAGTGTGAGAGCTAGTTACAAGTATTGAAAACAATTAGAACTCAAATAAGGACACATGGCTAAAAATGACTGAATAAGCTATCAGCTAGATCAAATTTCAAATCAAAAAACAGATAAGCAACACTTAAGCTACAAACAAGTCTAAAATCATATCAAAACTAAGCTAAACAGGTTTTATCATGCATTCACCAAGAATTTAAGCTAGGAATTGAGCATGCATTTGACAATTTGAGTGGAACCAAAACAAGAGGCATTTGAACCTTGTGAAGGAGCCTTTGAGCAGTAGAGGAGTGTTGTACTCTCTATTCTAGTGCTAACCACCACCTTAGCACTAGATTCACTTATCTACAATCAACAAACAACTACTCATCAACTAGAATCATCAAAATGACCTGAATTCATCACTTGTGCTATGGATTTGGACTGAAATCAATCAAACAGCTACTTTCTTCAATCAAAGTCAGTTATGATCAAGATTTGATCATAACAAACTCAATTCAGCAACAATAGTATCAATGGAAGCAGGAATGAACAGTAAGGATGAAGAGAATAATTGGCGGGAAAAGAAGAATTTGAATTTTATTAATGGAAATTTGTTACAAAGCTGTTAAAAAGGATGCTAACTAACTAACTAACTCAAGAGTGTGTCAAACTCTTGAGTAGTTTAGCTAAAAAGGGAAAATGATGAGAGAAAAATGTAAATGTGTGTGTTTTCACAGTTACAACTACTCAACAAGAAATGAAGACTAAACAACTATTTATAGGCTTGAGAAGGAGGTCAGTTGGGGTTGGTGACGTGTTGGGACCAATCCCAGGTCTCCACGTGTCGAAATTCTGCTCCTTTGAATTTGCAGGTATGAACTTGAATTGCGGTTTCTTGATTGAGTTGATTTTATGTTAATTGATCATGACCAATGGATTCGTCTCTCAAAAATAAGCAATTTTGATGTTTATAACTTTCCATGAAATCCGCTCTAGCTTTAAATCGATCCTAGCAAATTTTGGTTATTTGAAGATGACACGTGTCAAATCCCTATTAGCTGAAATTAGTGCACACGGATTGCACTGTTGGGATTTTGTCATTAATGAGGGCGGCTGTAGTGGATATTTAATGCAGTTATTTGGCAATCCATGTGCTTGTTTTGATGTCTTCTCATTGGTCCATAGCTATTTCACATGGATCACTTGTATTATCTTTCCATATATGGCAGAAATCACCCCTTAACTTTGGCAGATTGCATTTAAAGGCTAGCAGCTTCATTTCTTTGGCATTTTTAGTCCTTCAAACTTCATCCTTGAGCAAAAATGATCCTTTGACTGAGTTGACTTGAATGTTGACCAAATTTGACTATGATCTTGACTTTTACAATATTTACACTTTGGTCCTTCAACTTTAGAAGATTGTTAAGATAGGTCCTTGTACTTCAAAGTCTTGTCACTTTTGATCCTTCTTTGTCTTTTTCAATAAATTAAGCTTGATTATTCCTTGTTTGCTTGAAAATGCATCCTTTTACCTACACAAGTGTACACAAACACAAACATACCACATAACACTGTTTTTACAAGATAAATTGGTATTTTGCTTCATGTTTTAGGGTTATTTATTGATAAATTAATATGAGTTTAAGCTCATATCAAATCCCCTATACTTGAACATTGTCATGTCCTCATGCAATTCTATATATTTTAAAGCACGAATTTACATTCTCCTCATAATTAATCCACCTTGGCCATATGGAATGCATCTACACTACTCTAAACTACATGATGCATGATTTTGACTTTTAACAATGTAATGAACTAAATACAATTCTATCTATATCTTTTTGGTTTTTCTTGAAATGGTTTTGATGGAAATAACTCATAAAGAATTCAATGGCTTTGATTAGGGATTGGGTACCATGGACATTTATCACCCTCAAGTTTCACTTTCCCCATACCAAGCTTAAAAATGGGATCATTGCATTCACAAGTAAAAAGTGCATCAACTTATTCATGACAATTAAATGTGGAACCGGTTATTATTTGAGCAAATTGCTTGTGGGCAAATTTGTCATTTATTCAAGTGTGAAGTATAAGAAGTGCAAAATCCAAAAATAAGGAAGCACGGTTTTAATCCTAAGTAATCCTCTCATCCATTACTTGAAAAACCGCTCACAATTAATACAAGTCCGTTTCAAGAATAATAAGTCATTCGCCTTATATGTAAAATCCTCATGTCATGCTTTCATAAGTAGCTACACACTCGCTAAGGAAAGAAAAATAAAACTCACGCAATAATTTACATCCGCCATCTTTTTGAGACTTTGGATCTTCAACCCCGCAACCCGTCAAGGTAATATTGGATTGGAGCAATCTATTGAATCCCCGCAACCCGTCAAGGTAATATTGTAACTCAATAGTCACTATAATTAACACCACACTGCCCCTCTTGGGAGTCTTGTATATATATATTTTTTTCTTTTCTTTTTCTCTTTTTTTTTTCTAGCCACTCATTTTTTTCATAAGCAACTCTTATTTTTCTTTGTTCCTCACAAAGAAAGTTGAAAAGAATAAAAGGAAAAACACCCGCTAAATATTGAGCATGACACAAGTCTAGTACACATAAAACGTTCTAACTTAGAATCTTAAGACGTACTCATATCAACCATGAATGATTAGACAAAAATGCATAAGAGATTACAAACCGATTAAAACCGTTCTTGATTATTTATTAACAATTATATACATGCGAAGAAAATAGAGGTAAAGAAGAGAATGGTTTAGCCACAAGTAATTATCATGAAGTTTATCTAGCCCTTTTACACTTGCTTCAACTCTATCATTTCCTATTATCCACAAACTTAAAATCTCAAATAATGAGATTGGTGGATGCTTAGCCTACTAGACCAATGAAGGACTACATGGTTAAGGATACTAGCTAGAGAATGCTAAGATAAGCAAACTCGGGTTGAGTCAAAATATCCATGGCAGGCCTAATATGTCAAAGAAGTCTAAACTTGTTAAAACCATGCTTTATTATATTTTTTTCCTTTTTATATATTTTTGAATAAAAGAAGAAATATATACATTGCAAATGTGTTATGCAAATGAAAAATGATTAATGCAAAAATTATGAATGTATATTTTTGGTGGCAAAAGTAGATCAAAAATTTGAAAAATGTTGAAAAATCAAATTTTCCATGTTATCATGAAAGACAATGACAAGTTCTAGGTAAGGTCACTTCGATAGAAGACCCCCCTACACTTAAGCTAAACCTTGTCCTCAATGTTTAAGAGCATGGAAGTAGAAAACTTCCCATACACTTATGACAATGAATAGACTTTGCTTAACCCAAGTTAAGGAAAGGACGACTATTAGTGAATTCATGTTTAAGTACAAGGTGTCAATGAAAAATCACTATAGTAACGAAGTGAACCGGATACAAGGGCCTCCTCCATAAGCTCCAAAGTATGAAATGAGTGAGCAACCCTACAAACAATCATGAAGACAAAAGAAGGTCTCCCCTACACTTATCTCCAAGTCTATACCTTTATTTCTAACCTACAACACTCTAAACCTAGTTATACGATGCTTGAGTTAATGAGTCTCTAGCTCGACTCGTCCCACAGTTAAAAGTGTCTAAAACCTATCATGGAGAAGAAACGTTTTGCCCCTTTTTAAGAAAAGTCTCCATGATGAGGTAAAACAAGTTTTTCATTTATCAAAACTCCATAAATATCCCCCAGGATCAAATACATAATTACCATCCCACTTATAACATAATTCAACAACAAGCTTCCCAAGCAATGGTGAAAAGAATGAGGTGTAGTTCTCCAAAATGGTTTCCCATATGTTCTTCCCACGGTGATAGTGTAAAGCTCTCAAATCTTTCACAAGTTTTCCTTTTGTTACATCAGGTGGATACTGAGATGGTTTAGCAAGCTCTATGCCAGGATCAAAAATCCGTTCCTTGATGGGAAAACAACAAGTGTTGGTTGCCTTAGAAGATTCTCCTTTGTAGGTCACATGGTGAGAGAAAGTTTGTGGAGGCATGTGTAACAACAAGCTCTTGGAAGGAACCATCATGACTTGTTTTCCTTTATCACTTTGAAAGGTTGAGATGGGCAAGGAAAAAGGTAAAGGATCTTCATTCAATAGAGATTCTAAATAGAGTATGTCCCCCTCCTCATCAAGATATCCAAGAGTATACTCAAAATATATATCCTCCGCTAAAAACTCATCACTCTCATCCATTATAGAATCCGCCTCATCACCATAAACATCATAGATTGGTCTATCAAAAATTTGTGATCCCTCAAAACCAAAGGAAGTATGATCATCAACAAATGGAGAGTCACAAGTAGAAAGCTCATCATCACTATAGTCATCATATGTTGGTGAATCACAAAGAAAAGATTCTCCATCACTTAAGTCCTCATGAATATGATTATCATTGTGGAAAAATGGAGTGTCATATGGGGTTTCACTACAGTTTAGCTCTTGATGTTCATGAAAATCCAAAAATGAAGTAATGGAAGCAATGGTCTCAATATGAGGTAAATCATAATCTCCACTTGAGCAAGCTTCATAAAAGTACTCATCACAAACTTCATCAAGAAGATCATCTTGTATTGCCTCCTCATGCACAACATCAATATGTTTTACCGCTTCGGGCTCATTAGACTTTTTAGACAACTTCCCCATGTTAAACACAACTCTCTCATCTCCTACCCGCATTGTAAGTTCTCCTTTCGCCACATCGATTAAAGTACGACCCGTTCTAAAAAATGGCCTACCAACAATCAAAGGCACTCTAGGATCCATATCATAATCAACCACCACAAAATCCGCGGGAAATGTAAATCTATCAACCCCCACAAAAACATCTTCCGCAATTCCCACCGGATAAGCTATAGTACGGTTAGCCAACTCAAGAGTCATCTTAGTAGGAGTGAGCTCGGGAAGTGAAAGTTTCTTCCAAACTGATAATGGCATGAGGTTTATGCTTGCTCCTAAATCCGCTAAAGCCAAACAATTTTCCACCCCTGGAAAATTGCAAGGAATCAAAAATCTCCCCGGATCTCCAAGCTTGGTAGGCAACTTCTTAAGCAAAACCGCGGAGCAATTTTCATTCAAGGAAGCATTAGGTAAATCCACCAATCTTTCCTTGTTAGAAAGCAAGTCCTTAATCATCTTAGCAAACTTAGGCATATTGGCTAAAGCTTCCGCAAAAGAGATATTGATGTTAAGTTGCTTGAACATCCTCAAAAAGTTAGAAACTTGGATATCATCCTTGTTCTTAAGCTTTTCTTTTCTCAATCTTGAGGGATAAGGAAGACTTGGTTTTGGTTGTGGTTGAGTGGTTGATGAAGGATTTTCCTTATTGAGTGCTTCATGAGTAGGTGTTGAAGTTGGAGAAATGGGAGCATTTTGAGGAGATGAAGTAGAGGTAGAAGGCTTGTCACAAGTAGGAGCACAAGTGGATGGAACAATAGGAGGTTTAGGAGGTGAAGGATCCTTTGTTGTCTTTCCACTTCTTGTTGTAATAGCATTGACATTTGCCCTTGGATTTGTTTGTGTGTTGGAAGGTAAAGCCCCTTGTGGTCTTTGATTTAATGTCATTAAAAACCTATTGGTTTGTTCCTCCATTGTACGTTTCATTTGGTCATTCATTTTCTTCTCAATACCTTGGAACCTCCTTTCATTCTCTTGATTCATTTTGTGCAAGAAATCCATTGTGTTATAATCTTATGACACATTTCTTGAAAACCTTGAGGTTGAAAAGGTAGAGGTTGAGCATTAAATCCTTGATTTGGTGGATAAAAGTTATTTGCTTGAGGTTGAAATTGATTGGGTGCCTTGTAGTTATTTCCTTGATAAGGTGGTCTTTTCCCTTGATTCCTAGGTAAAATTTGAGGAGGATTTTGTTGAATTTGGGTGGGTGGTTGGGGTGGGAATCCCGGTGGAGTAAGGTAGTTTTGGGATTTGTAAGAAAGGTTATTTGGATTGATATTTGGCTTGAAGTGTTCACGATGTTCCTCTTGGTAAGCATAGCATTCCCCTTGATAAATTTGCACCTTATCACATTGTTCATAAGAATGGGGACCTCCACAAGTTACACAAGAAAGAGTAATGGCATTCACATCATTTGAATAATTGTTCAATGAAATGGTCTTAAAAGCTTTAAGCATTTCTTGTTGTCCTTGTTTGACTTGTTGAAGGATCTCTTATTGAAATTTAAGGATTTGGTTATCACAAGGTGTTTGAGAAGTGTTTTGGATAACATGAACCCTTTCTTCAAATTGATTGTTTGTTTGAACCATTGCTTTAGTCTCAATGATGTCCAAGGCCTCTTGCATATATTTAAGAAGAATATTCCCTCCTACGGAAGCATTGAGTGAATCTTGGTGATGAGGTTTAAGGCCATCATAGAAGGTATTGATTTGGTGAACGTCATCCAATCCATGGTTAGGGCATCGCCTCAATAACTCACTATACTCTTCCCAAGCATCACTAAAGGATTGACTAGGTTTTTGTTGAAAGCCTATAATTAAATTCCTCAAGGCTATGGTCTTAGATGGAGGAAAGAACTTGTTCAAAAACTTAGTGGTGAAACCATCCCATGTGGTAATACTATCGGGTGGTTGGGTGTCTAACCAATTCTTAGCGTGTCCCTCAAGTGAAAATGACACTAACATCAATTTAATAGCATCATGTGGAACTCCATTGTGCTTAATGGTATTGCAAAGAGAAAGGAATCTCTTAAGGTGAGCATGAGGATCATCATTCTTGTTACCATAGAAAGGTGATTGTGAAACCATAGTAATCATAGACGTTTTTAGCTCAAATGTATTTGCGGGAATGTCAGGAATCCTAATAGCACTAGCATATCCATGAACATTGGTTTGCATACGTTCCATCAAAGAACGATTATCAACAGCCATGGCTTCTTGTGGTGGAGGAGTCAAAGCACGATTCTCGTGATCGGCTTGATGGACGGTGGTGGTCTTACTCTTTCTTTTTTTCTTCCTTTTCGGAGGAAGAGGTTGTACACCAATCGGTATTTGTGCACGCCCGCGAGTGAGCATGCAACTCAATACGAGGAATAGAGAGAAGCTCTCATGTGACTTTGAAGAGAAATGAATTATCTTCTTCGAGTTTCAATATTAAATATCCACAAGAAAATAACAATATATGTATGTACTACTTGGGTGCAAGACCCCTAATGAAGCCTTCCTTCTTAGAATACTCACAAGTGAACGGGGGGTTAGGTGGCGCGAAGCACTTAAGTACCTATTGACCCTTAGATGGCATTTTATAGCACATCGCCTTTCTATTCACTTAAATGTTCGTATTCTTCGAATTGTTGCTTATTGAGAGTATTTATCTATTCTTGCTTTATTTTGTTTGATCGATACACGTGTCAAGGACCGGAACGCCCCTCAACACGGTGTATTGCCTTGGCAATACTTATGGAGAATATGTAGATTGGTTGTTCTTATACGTATACGTATTTACTTATAATAATATATGGAAAATATTTTTGTATTTATGAGTTTTTTAAGAGAAAATACTATATGTACATAAAAACCGAGAGTATCCAATAATATATATTTTTTGGTGCAATCTCTTAGGAAAAGATTGCTTTTTGGATTTTTTAATTTGTTTGGTCAATTCTTTAGGAAAAGAATTGTTTTGTTAATTTTTAGTTTTTACATATTTTTATATTTTTGATTTTTTTATTTGTTTTTGATTTATGATACGTAAAAATAACGTTCACAAGGTGAACGGATCCCAAAAGCCAATGAAAACCGTCAATCGATAGTCTCTCGTAAAGTCAAAGAACCGGCAGCGGCGCCATTTGAAATCGTGTATAATGCAGTTCATTTTTCTCAGTTCTTGCTAATTGAAAGTCCTAACAATATCGGGTTTTTAACTGTTTTTGGTTGTTAATATTTTTTTGGATATTCTATTTGCTAATTCAAACAAAGCCTTGCAAAACTGAAAAATATTATCTACTTATATGTAAAACATCGTGCAAATACCAAGTTTTTATTCAAGTAAATTCAAAATGTAAATTTTAAAACTAAAAGGACTGAAATTGTAAATTCTGTGAAAATTAAATGCTCAAAGTATAAATCTAACAAGTACAAGGACTGAAATGGTAAAACAGTTAACCAAAAGGATCAAATATGTAAACTATGTAACAAACTAACCAAATTGTAACAAATTCCAAAACTTGCTAACTGAATTTTAACAAATTCCAAACTTAAAGGACTTGTTTAGTGCAAACCCTAAAAACTCTCAAGTTTAGCCAGATTTAAAAGCATTCTAATACAATAGGGACTAAAATGCAATTTCTGAATAGTTTTAAGCAAAAACGGGTTCAAACAACAAATAAGCTCGTCTGAGCTTATTTCTCAACCAAAATCAGTCAAACCAATTGCAAAATGCTTAGAATTGAAAATAAGCTAGGTCTGTAAAAGGAAATTAGCTAAAAATGTCTAATAAGCAAATAAGCACTTTCCAATAAGCACTTAATAAGCCCTACAAGAATCTAGACATGCACAATTAGCTTTTTATACTGAAACTGATTAAAGAGCTCAAAACATGAACGGGAAATCAAGTCTTATCAAAATTCATCAAGAAATAAGCTTGGAAATCGAATTAAGCTGAATTTGGCTTATGTTGACCAAGCGTTGACCAAGATTTTTTTCAAAAAGCTGAAATTCTCAAAATTCAACCAACAACACCTACTAAGTGATATTATGAAAGAAAATTGCCAGGTTTGTGAAGTGGATTAAGAGATTTGAAAATTCAGTTTTCATTTACAGAAACTTGCTTTTGCTAATGTGTTCAGACTTTTGCTTATTTCTCTTTGCTTAATGGAAAATGTACAAAATGCTTATAGAATATGAAACTTCATAATATGAACTACAAATGAGAACTGGTTTGGTTAAATTTCATCAACAAACAAACAAATGCCAAGCAAATGAAATTGACAACTTTTTTTAAGCAAAACTGACTGAAAATTGACCCAAACCTTTTATATGCCAATTGCCTGTTTGACCTCAAACTTGACTTGAAAATGGTTCAAAACTACTTGTTATCACTTGGTAACTGGAAATGAACATTAACTTTCCAAAATTCAACACTTGAAAATCTTAAACAATCTAATGCCAAACACTACTTTATTTGATCTTTACGAAAATTTGCAAAGACTTTTAAAGCACAAGTCACAACAGAGTAAAAACTTATAGCAGTCCAAAATCAGTAATCAAAATGAGAAGTGTGAGAGCTAGTTACAAGTATTGAAAACAATTAGAACTCAAATAAGGACACAAGGCTAAAAATGACTGAATAAGCTATCAGCTAGATCAAATTTCAAATCAAAAAACAGATAAGCAACACTTAAGCTACAAACAAGTCTAAAATCAGATCAAAACTAAGCTAAACAGGTTTTATCATGCATTCACCAAGAATTTAAGCTAGGAATTGAGCATGCATTTGACAATTTGAGTGGAACCAAAACAAGAGGCATTTGAACCTTGTGAAGGAACCTTTGAGCAGTAGAGGAGTGCTGTACTCTCTATTCTAGTGCTAACCACCACCTTAGCACTAGATTCACTTATCTACAATCAACAAACAGCTACTCATGAACTAGAATCATCAAAATGGCCTGAATTCATCACTTGTGCTATGGATTTGGACTGAAATCAATCAAACAGCTACTTTCTTCAATCAAAGTCAGTTATGATCAAGATTTGATCATAACAAACTCAATTCAGCAACAATAGTATCAATGGAAGCAGGAATGAACAGTAAGGATGAAGAGAATATTTGGCGGGAAAAGAAGAATTTGAATTTTATTAATGGAAATTTGTTACAAAGCTGTTAAAAAGGATGATAACTAACTAACTAACTCAAGAGTGTGTCAAACTCTTGAGTAGTTTAGCTAAAAAGGGAAAATGATGAGAGAAAAATGTAAATGTGCGTGTTTTCACACTTACAACTACTCAACAAAAAATGAAGACTAAACAACTTTTTATAGGCTTGAGAAGGAGATCAGTTGGGGTTGGTGACGTGTTGGGACCAATCCCAGGTCTCCACGTGTCGAAATTCTGCTCCTTTGAATTTGCAGGTATGAACTTGAATTGGGGTTTCTTGATTGAGTTGATTTTATGTTAATTGATCATGACCAATGGATTCGTCTCTCAAAAATAAGCAATTTTGATGTTTATAACTTTCCATGAAATCCACTCTAGCTTCAAATCGATCCTGGCAAATTTTGGTTTTTTGAAGATGACACGTGTCAAATCCCTATTAGCTGAAATTAGTGCACACGGATTGCACTGTTGGGATTTTGTCATTAATGAGTGCGGCTGTAGTGGATATTTAATGCAGTTATTTGGCAATCCATGTGCTTGTTTTGCTTTCTTCTCATTGGTCCATAGCTATTTCACATGGATCACTTGTATTATCTTTCCATATATAGTAGAAATCACCCCTTAACTTTGGCAGATTGCATTTAAAGGCTAGCAGCTTCATTTCTTTGGCACTTTTAGTCCTTCAAACTTCATCCTTGAGCAAAAATGATCCTTTGACTGAGTTGACTTGAATGTTGACCAAATTTGACTATGATCTTGACTTTTACAATATTTACACTTTGGTCCTTCAACTTTAGCAGATTGTTAAGATAGGTCCTTGTACTTCAAAGTCTTGTCACTTTTTATCCTTCTTTGTCTTTTTTATCAAATTAAGCTTGATTATTCCTTGTTTGCTTGAAAATGCATCCTTTTACCTACACAAGTGTACACAAACACAAACATACCACATAACACTGTTTTTACAAGATAAATTGGTATTTTGCTTCATGTTTTAGGGTTATTTGTTGATAAATTGATATGAGTTTAAGCTCATATCAGTGGGTATGAGCCGAATATTGCTATGCGTGAATTTAAAGAATGTGTTCAACTCATGGAGGTTATGGATGTTAATGCTACTGGACTTCACTTCACCTGGAATCAAAAACCTCAGGGTGACTATGGTGTTCTTAAGAAGATTGAAAGGATTATGTCTAATATGGTTTTTATTGATGCATTTCCGGGTTCTCTTGGGGTGTTTCAGCCTTATCGTATTTCGGATCATTCTCCGTGTGTTCTTCGTATTCCTAAGGTTAGACGACCGAAGCCAAAGCCTTTCAAATTTTCTAATTTTCTTGTTCATAAGGAAGGGTTCCGTTCTACTGTTCTGAACGGGTGGAATGCTAGTGTGTCGGGTTGTGCTATGTATCGTGTGGTTAAACGTTTGAAATATCTTAAAGCGCCATTTCGCAAGCTTCTTCATGAGAATGGTAATCTGCACGCGCGTGTGATTCGGACTAGGGATGATCTTGACGTGGCTCAAAGGGCTCTTGACTTAAATTTATCAAATACAGATGTCCGTGAAGTTCATGCTCGATATCTTTTGGCGTTTATAGAAGCGTCTCTTGATGAGGAAAGGTTTTTAAAGCAGAAAGCTAAGATTGAGTGGCTTGATGCAGGTGATTCTAATGCAACTTATTTTCATAAAATTGTTAAGTGTTCGAATGCCCGCAACAGGATTGATATTGTGCGAGACATGTCTAATGTGTTGTGTGAAGGGAATGATAATGCAAATGCGTTTGTGGCACATTATGAGCAGTTTCTTGGTTTGGAGGGTTCTTCTATCCCTTTGGAATCACAGGATTTGTTCTCTAATGTTCTTGATGCGTAACGTGCTTTGGATATGGTTCAGGTGGTGTCGGATGCTGAGATCAAGAATGCTATGTTCTCGATGGGTGATGATAAAGCTCCTGGTCCGGATGGTTTTACTGCTACGTTTTTTAAGAATGCCTGGATATTATGGGTGGTGATGTTACATGTGCTATTCGGGATTTTTTCACTAATGGTAAGTTGCTTAAGGATATAAATCATACTATTATTGCGCTTATTCCAAAGGTGACTGTTCCTAATAAGATCACAGGTTATAGACCTATTTCTTTCTGTAATGTGATTTTTAAATGCATCACGAAGATTATTGATAACAGTGTTAAAGTGGTATTGGGGGACTTGGTTAATATCATTCAGTCTGCGTTAGTTCCAGGGAGAAGGATTTCGGATAATATATTACTAACACAGGAATTAATGCGAAGTTATCATAGGAATATTGGGCCGCCTCGTTGTGCTTTAAAAGTGGATATTCAAAAGGCTTATGATACTGTTGATTGGGGTTTTCTTAGGGTGATTCTGTTGGGTTTTGGCTTTCACACTATGATTGTTGAATGGATTATGGAGTGCGTGACTACGGCCTCATACTCTATTTGTATTAATGGGAATCTCCATGGCTAGTTTAAGGGTAAACGTGGGCTAAGACAAGGTGATCCCTTATCTCCTTATTTATTTACGTTGGTTATGGAAGTTTTGACTCTCTTGATGTAGAGGCGTGTTCGTTTGGCGGAGGAGTTTTTGTATCATAATCATTGTGAGAACTAACGTATTGTTAATCTATGTTTTGTAGATGATTTATTTATTTTCGCTAGGGGGCATCTAGATTCGGTTCGCACCATTATGGATGCTATGGAGGAATTTAAAAATGTGTCAGGTTTGGTTCCAAGTATTCCTAAGAGTACAGCTTTCTTTTGTAATGTTCCACCTGATGTGAAAGCTAGTATTCTGGATCTTATGCCGTTTGTGGAAGGCACGTTGCCAGTGCGTTATCTTGGGGTTCCTCTTATCTCGTCCAGGCTGCTTTATAGGGATTGCAAAGTCCTTGTGTAAAAGTTGGAGAGTCGGGTCCAGGATTGGCGTAACAAATTTCTATCTACTGCAGGGAGACTTCAACTTGTTAAATCTGTGTTATCATCTATGCACTTGTACTGGGCTTCAACTTTTATCCTGCCTGTTCGGATTATTCCTGATCTTGAGCAGCTTTTGAGGAGCTTTTTATGGTGTCAATGTGAGATGAAAAAGGGGAGAGCAAAGGTGGCGTGGGAGGATGTTTGCATTCCACAAACTGAGGGCGGTCTTGGTATTAGGAGGCTTGATGATTTTAATGTTGCTCTTATTACCTCTCGTATTTGGTCTCTTCTCACGCGTAAGGAATCCTTATGGGTGCAATAGATACATTCATATAAGTTAAGGGGTAGGATCTTTTGGGATGTTCCTTGTATTGGTGATGTAAGTTGGGGTTGGCGTAAGCTTCTTCAGCTTAGGACATGTGTGCGGCCGTTTATTTGGTATAGGCTTCATGATGGTAAAACTGCCTCTATGTGGTTTGATAGGTGGGCTGTTGAGTGTCCGTTATGGGATACTATTATGGTATGCAATATTGGTAGGTCCGGTTTTACCCTTCATGATACTGTTGCTGATTTGATTGAGAACAACGCCTGGAAATGGCCGACTGATTGGGTGGACAGATTTCCTGCTGTCGTCTCTATCTCTGTTCCTCCTCTGGAGGAGGGGCGGCCGGATTCTCTAGTATGGCGTGATGGTGGTGGTTCTTTGTAGTCATTTTATGTGGCTCTGGCTTGGGATACGCTGAGAACCAGACGCCAGCCTGTGGTTTGGTACCATGTTGTTTGGTTCTCCCATTGTATTCCTCGACACTCGGTGCATATGTGGCTTGTTTTCAAGCAGAAACTGAAGACTTAGGATCGTTTGCGGTAATGGGATGTTGGGCCTGCTGTGGATTCAAGCCTACTTTGTTGTCCTTTGTGCAAAGTCACTCCCGATTCTCATTCTCATTTTTTTAGTGCTCTTATTCTTCACAGGTGTGGACGCAAATTAGGGTGCTTTGTGGTATGGAGTCTATTCCTCCTCCTTTGGATGATGTTTTGGCATTTCTTATACCAATATCCGAAGGAAAATCTACTACTAGTATTATTGCTCGCCTGGTTGTTGCGGCTACTGTATACTTTGTTTGGATGGTACGGAATGCTAGATTGTTCAAAAGGAAACAACTTTCTGTGGATAAACTTGTTAGTATCATTACTTCTATTGCTCGCCTCAAGCTTATTACTTTTAGATTCAAGAAGATGACTACACGGCTTTGGCTGTTTTGGATCGTTGGAGACATCCGTCTTCAAGTGTTTCTCATGATGGGGGTACCGGGTAAGGGTTGTACTCTTTTTTCCTTTTTGGGGTTTTTCTCACAGGGTTTTTCTCAAAAAGGTTTTTTAAGGAGGCAGCCTTATCTGGATCCTTTACTTCCATTATGTTACTGCTGGTGTTGTGGGGTGGTCGCCTGGTTCCAAGATTTCTTCTTATTGGAGTTTGCTAATATTGTTTTTTACACTAGTTTTCGAATTGTAATGTTAGCTTAGTGTTGATGTGTTTATGGCGTGTCATAAGTACTTGTTGATCAAGCTTTTGGCTTGAGGTTAATACGGTATTTCAGTCGTATTTCATTTGTACTTAACATTGGTTTTTTGGTTAATATATTTACCGGGGTAACTCCCTTTACCAAAAAAAAGTATCTTAAAGTTGGTCTTAGCAGTTTTAAGCTCAATTTCTTTCTCATTTAGGCTAAGAGACAAAAACCTAATTCTCTCCTCATAAGCCTATTTGCCTTTTTGATAGAGAACCAAATTAGCTTCTACCTTTTCTAATGCCTTTTCAAAAGCAATTATCTCTACACTAACATCACTTATTTTTTCACATTGTTCATCAAACTATTTTATAATACAATTGTATTTATTTACACATGTTTTAGAACAAGGATGTACCTCATTACCGCATCCATGGGAGATAGTCATCACAACATGCGCTATTGAGTCTGGATCTACCGTCCAATCAACATATTCATCAATTGATGTCAGGGCCTTGGCTTCAACTTGCTTTGGATATCTCTCAGTGCTCTTGAACACACTTCCAGTGTACCTTGGAGTCCCTTCACTCTTTTTAGTTATACGTTCCCTATCAAAGTATCCTTTCTTTCGACAGTTGTAACACTCTACCTTTGATCTATGAAAATCAAGAGGTTCCTTTTGAGTCAAACTGTAGCTTCCTTCCTATCTTCTTGAATAAAATGTTCTACCTAACATATATCATAGCAGCTTGCCATTTTAGGTCTATCTCTTCCAAATCAGCATCATCTAATTGATCTAGATAATCACAGTTCATCTTGGGCGCACTATCTTGATTTGCAAAAAAAGAATGTATGATATCATCATTGTATGATGATGTCTTCATTCCTTTAGATCTAAAAGTGGAGGAAGAACCATTGGCGGTACTTTGGTGTGAACTACCGCCAGTATCTTCAGACTCAAAAGCAAAGTTTGGATGTGCTTGATGATGATCTAGTAGGTCCTTTAACATCATATTCAATACTCTGAGGTTTTTATACACATCATCAAAGGAGATCGTAGCACTATCATCTTTGGTCAAGAAATTCAAAGCGATATATTTTCATTCAGGCGGTATTAATCTTAGAAACTTCATGTTTGCGTCTTCTGTTGGAACAACAACACCATGTGTTGCTAACTGAGTAAGCAGCTTGTGGAAATAGCCTTTGTGATTTCTTCCAAGCTAGAAATTGAAAAGCTTTCAAACTACTGCACAGGCTTTCTCATCTTCTTAGATTTAGTGTTTCGACCAAATCATAGCTTGATAGCATCCCACATTACATTAACATTATTATAATGATGAAAACTTGCTAGATGATCTTCTAGTATGGCCATGGCTAAAGTAGTCCTAGCCTTCTTTTCCTTTTCTCTAGCTTGGATCTCAGCAACAGTCTTTGGAGGTAGGATCTTCATAGAGCCATCCGCTATAGTGACTGAATTAACTTTCCCATTCCCCTTCTTAGTAACTTCCCACAAGGTGTAATCAATGTGGTTTAGATAGTGTTCCATCTTCATGGCCCACGTATCATACTTATCAAAGGTTAAGAGTGGAAGTTTAACAAAAGAGATGGTGTGTGGAACATGTGTAGGTGTAGTAGGAAGATTTTCATCCTTATGTGAACGATCATCATCACCTTCAGTACCATGATCAGATAATTCTTCATCATCCTTTTGGTTTTAGGTTATACATCATCACCAGACATTGTAAGATTTGTTTTGTGTGAATATAGGTAGTTATAAGGGTTAACAAGCTCTGATACCACTTGTTGATCCCAATGAATAGATCTTATAGCCATTTAAGGATTGTGAGTAGCTTCATAAACAGACTAAGCACTAGAGAATCTCAGACTAAACAATGATAAGTTAAGATGAACCTAACTTGTTAAAGCTAAAAAGAACACGTAGATTTCTTAACTATTAAACGTTTATTAATTAAAAGGGTATTGAGTTATATCGTTTTCAATAACCTAGGGTTCCTTTTATATACAAGGAATCCTGAAACCCTAATGGTCTTACATTATTCTCGTACATTCTATGCATATCTATACCTAATATATCTCATGCATATCTACTGCACGGTACTTACAATTCAATTTGCTTATTCTTGTTCCCCTAATTTGTTCTATTTCTCCACAACACCCACACTAATAGATGAAACCAAAACTCAAATCCTACCATTCTAGCTAGACGTAGAACTAGAGTTTACCCCTTTTTGAGGAGGCACATCCCTTGCGACCTTCCTCATGGGTTTTCCATCCTTTCCAGTAGCTTTGCCATCAACATTATGTAGCTTTGTCATTGAAAAGTACTCTTCACCGATACCATACTAGGGTTGACATCGATACCCTTCTGTTTCACACCCTTACCATTTGAATCCATCTCCCTTACAACAGACATTAAATCAGCAACCAAAAAACCCTAAAAAGTCCGATCAACATATTCATCAACTGATGTCAGGGCCTTGGCTTCAACTTGCTTTGGATATCTCTCAGTGCTCTTGAACACACTTCTAGTGTACCTTTGAGTCCCTTCACTCTTCTTAGTTGTACATTCCCTATCAAACTATCCTTTTTTTGGACAGTTGTAATTGTCTACCTTTGATCTATCAAAATCAAGAGGTTCATTTGAGTCAAACTGTAGCTTCCTTACTATCTTCTTGAATAAAATGTTCTACCTAACATATATCATAGCAGCTTGACACTCAAGGCCTATCTCTTCCAAATCAGCATCATCTAACTGATCTAGATAATCATAGTTCATCTTGGCGCACTATCTTGATTTTCAAAGAAAGAATATATGATATCATCATTGTATGATGATTTCTTCCTTCCTTTAGATCTAGAAGTGGAGGAAGAACCGTTGGTGGTACTTTGGTGTGAAGTACCGCTAGTGTCTTCAGACACAAAAGCAACGTTTGGTGTGCTTGATGATGATCTAATAGGCCCTTTAACATAATATTCAAATACTATGAGGTTTTTATACACATCATCAAAGGAGATCGTATCATCTTTGTTATGAAATTCAAAGCGATATATTTTCATTCAAGTGGTACTAATCTTAGAAACTTCATTTTTGCGTCTTCTGTTGGAACAACAACACCATGTGTTGCTAACTGAGTAAGCAGCTTGTGGAATCTATCATAGCCTTTATGATTTATTCCAAGCTAGAAATTGAAAAGCTTTCAAACTACTGCACAAGCTTTCTCATCTTCTTAGATTTAGTGTTTCCACCAAATCATAGCTTGATAGCATCCCACATTACTTTATAATCATTATAATGATGAAAACTTGCTAGATGATCTTCTAGTAAGGCCATGGCTAAGGTAGTCCTAGCCTTCTTTTCCATTTCTCTAGCTTAGATCTCAGCAACAGTCTTTGGAGGAAGGATCTTCATAGAGCCATCCGCTGTAGTAACTACATTAACTTTCCCATTCCTCTTATTAATAACTTCCCACTAGGTGTAATCAGTGTGGCTTAGATAGTGTTTCATCTTCATGGCCCACATATCATAGTTATCAGAGGTTAAGAGTGGAAGTTTGACAAAAGAGATGGTGTGTGGAACATGTGTAGGTGTAGTAGGAGGATTTTCATCCTTCTGTGAACGATCATCATCACCTTCAGTACCATGATCAGATAATTCTTCATCATCGTTTTGGTTTTAGGGAATACATCATGTGACAATCCTTCATTTTCAGGTCGTTATTTAATCTCGACTATTAAATATTATATGTTTACTTTAATGAGAATTTTAAATTATCGATTAACCGAGAAGGTTATGGCTTGAAACTTAACGTAACAATGTCGTTTCGATGAAGACCGACAAGAAAAACATTAAGTATCGATAATATATTCTCAAATTTATCATATGAATGATTTTATTATATTTATTTTCATTTCTCGTATTTTGCGTTTTAACGAATGACGAGAACTACGAATGATCGCGATACCGACGGATGCTCAAAAATTTACGTTTTATTATCGATTGTCTCGATGTTTAATATTTTCGACGTTTTCGATTTAATTACGTTCTAAGTCGTGTCGATGTAATATTATTATATTTAAGAAGCGTTTTAACTTTTAAAAAGTATTTTTACGAAACCCGAGTCCCGTAAATATTTTCAAAATTTAATATTTACATTTTATACCCTTACAACTATTTAATTTCATTTTGGACCAAATCTATGTAAAATTGGCAAAAACTACCCTCACCCCACTATATATACTCCACTAACACACACAATATTATTTTAACAAAAATTTCACCACCTCACCCCTCTTTCTCTCTTATGCCGTCCACCCCATCACCAAAAACCATAAACAAAAATCAATTTCTAGCTTGATTCATCCAAATCAAATAAAAGACCCATCTTGGAAATTCAACAAGGATCATATTGGTATAAAATTTTCCCACATGCATTCACTTTATTTTTCTTTTTAATTTTTGGTGAAGAACACCATGTTTGATCCATTTTTATGTTTATATATGTTGTTAATATTATTATATTTGAGTGGGTTGTTGTTGCATGCATAATTTTATATATTTGATTTTTATTAAATTGAATTTGAGAGTGTTAGGAGTTAGTTAGATGTGTTATGATAATATTAGGATGATATTAGAAGTATAAAAATTGTTAAAATGGGTTGAAAAATTGTTTTAGTATGATTTTTAGAAAGGTATTTTAGACCAGTAGGTAAAAGGTAATTTTAGAAAATCTTACTGTTTGTAAATGAATAAACTAATGGGATAGGCTTGTGGATAATTCTTTTAGCTTCGATTTGCCGCTTGAATGAGCTTCTAACTCATTTCGAGCGGAAAGTTATGCTACTTTTAGTATTCGTGTACCGGGAGACGGGTATCGGCACAATCCGAAAATTGTTGTCGACATTTGGATCGAATCTCGGGGACTATAAAATGTGTTTTAAAAATTTTCAAGGACTGATGTTGGATCCTAAACCTCAGGTCATGAGTGTATTTTCAAACCCGAGAGTCGGTTTTATAAATGGAGTTGTTTAAATATGTCAAAATAGTTTTACGAGTTGAAGACGTAAATCTGTCCGGTTTTTACAACACGAAGATGTGTCGGGCAGAAGGTCTTAGAAGTAATATTTTTGAATGAAATTTGAACTGAGTCTTATCCATATTATAAGTGAGTTTGTGACCAATTTTCGTCGAAATCGGACAAGTGTAGATAGGGTAGATTGGTGTGTACATTCGGGGTGTACATGCTGATTGGTATTTTGGACACGTAGTTCAATAATTATGTGGCGTGAGTTGAGCATTCGCCATTGGACATGGTGATTTACTCAAGTGTTAAGTCATTATATAAATGACTTAGTTACTGGTACGATAGAAGTAAAATGATAGTTTGACTTGCGTTGACTTGGCGTCTTAAGACGGGTCAATATCGAGAGTGCAAGTGTTTAAAAGAATAGTGTTGAATAAAAGGGTATTGTAATAACACTTGTATTATTAAATTTTTCGGGATTGTCTCGGTTTTGTAATTTTGATTTTTATATTATTTAAGTATGATTTATACTTAAGTCGATTTTTAACGAACGCGCCTTATTTGGTAGGTTGCGGTTTTCGTGTTTAAACGGGCATCACTAATCGTCGACGATCGTCTCATTACCCCTATTGGCTAAGGTGAGTCTATAGCCTCGCTTTTAACATGTTTACTTGTTTTATAAACCCGCGAGGGGGATAACATGCTTGTTTTATTAAAATAAAAGGGTACAACGATAAGTTGTGGAAACTCTACTTATTGGAAAAGTATAGGTGCAACGAGAAGTTGTGGAAACCCTTATTATTGGAAAAGTAATTATTATAAATGAAGGGTACAGCGAGAAGTTGTGGTAAACCCTCTTTGTTTTAAAATTGAACACAAGGAACATGATTGTATGCTTAGATGAAATTTATTGCATAAGTTAGTTTTAGCCTTAAAAGACCCATGAATCGTGAATTGTTAATCGAAGTAACGCTAATGCTATGGATAGATCTATCGGGTGACGCCCAGTCCGGTCGCGACTAGCTATCGCGTGGTGTTGTGATGCACTAGTAATGAAACATCGGATGAATTGTATAAGAGAAATATACGCACTTGGCTAGGTATGTTGAGCTGAAATAATATATGTTAACGTTCAATGTCACGAGGCTTATGTAATGAAACCGATAAGTATGTCCGTACAACATAATGGTAATTCGGTAAATTATTAACCATGGAAGGTTATTTTGAATACTTGTGTTCTCTTTATTTAAATTAAACTCTATAGATTCACTCGGCAAATTTTGCTGACTTTTAAGCATGTTTTATCTCAGGTCCATTGGGAAGGCACTCGAGGAAGGCGGTTTCGTGAAGCTTGCTTATTTGAAATGTTATGGCCCGCTTTTATAAGTTATATCCATTCAAATAATTTTTACCAATTACTAGCTTTTGTAAACTTGAAAGTTATCTGGGACCGTGTATGAAATTTTATCTTGATTAAATGAAATTGAATGGATGTTTATTAAAACGTCTCGTTTTGAGCTGTTTTCTATGATTATGAGATTGAACCATGATAGTAACACCCAATGACCCTTCCGCTGTTATGACTGAAATTGGGGGTGTTACAGATTGGCATCAGAGCTCAAGTTATAGAGAACGGAAAGATTTTCCAAAAATGAATTTTTGAAATCTTTTAACTATAACTGTTGCAAGCGAAACCTCCGAGTTGCCAATGGACGAGAATGAAAGTATATATATATATATATATATATATATATATATATATATATATATATATATATATATATATATATATATATATATATATATATATATATATATATATATATATATATATATATATATATATATATATATATATATATATATATATATATATATATATATATATATATATATATATATATATATATATATATATATATATATATATATATATATATATATATATATATATATATATATATATATATGGGATTATATATATGTTGTAATCTTTATCGATTATTTGAACTTGTGAATTACAAGGTATGTTTTCATTTATTTAATTATAAATGATGATTTTATATTTATACGAAATATTTATACGACGTCGATTGTCACGAAGCCACCCTAGTCATTTTAATGCTAGCCCGAAGCTATTCCTGAAATGAATCATGTTATTCTCGGGATTAACTAAGTTGTGGATATACATGATCCTAACGAAACGGTTAATATTCTGCTGATATTCTTTTGGTTACAAGGATTTTGATTTCCTTGGTTCTTATTCTTGATTTATCGATCCGTTCATTTCGTTTAGCAAATTTAATTTGCATTTTCATTAATCTTCGACATTATACTGTTTTGATAAAAAAAACAAGTTTGTCCGAGATGGTACTATTAATTGTTAAGAACTGAGATTAATTTGTATGGTATTCACATGCCAACCAGGATTCCATATCATATCACTGATCATTTTCTGTTAAATCAGTTTCGCATTTGTTTCAATCTTGATCTTTTGCGTTGAGCTGGCGATGCTTGAATAAAGTGATTTATAATCGTTGAAATAAATTGGCCATTTATTTGAACAAGGAAATTATAAATTGTTGAACTACAAATTTCTGAATCTTATTTGGAAGGACTTGATCAATCCATGGAAATAATGATTCATAAATGTGTGGGCTTAAGCATATAGCATCTACGTGATTAAACTCTTATTGAATTGTAATTCGTTTGCTCGATTCATTCTTTGATTTTGTTCCTTAATTCCTTGATCGTGAAATGGTTGTATTGAGATTGTTCCAAAAGCACCGATTGAGGAGGATATCAAGCGTCTCTGAAAGACATTGAAGAAATCTTATTCTTGTGGGACCGAGGAGCTTTCTTAGCCATGTGAAATACCTGGTAACTCTTGTAGATTAATTTATCAATTGTAGTATCTTATCATTAATCCCTAACTAAATTGTGACAACAGTTAGTAGGACTAGTCTTTTAAGTTGTATGGCATTAGACGATGATTATCTATAATGTTTGACAATACAACTTGTACTAGTTTTTGATCAATGGAATGACTATCTTTTGATTCCTAATTCTACATCGTTCTATTATTATCTTTCTCTGCTTTTCTCTTGTAAATTCCTGTGGCATAACGCAATTATTGAATGAATACTCATTACGATAAATCATGCAGTCAATGAAAGCTATGACTGAAGCACGAATGCGCCAAGTTATTAGTGAATAAGTTGTTGTATCCTAGTTGAATTCATGGCCAACATGAATGATGGATCTAGAACTGGAGCTGAAGTCAAAACTGGTGGGAACTAGAACCGGTGGAGCTGAAGCTGGAGTCGATAATGTTCGTGGTACGGATGAAACAAATGTGCCCGAAGTTAGAGACTATATCTACACTTCGTTCATTAAGTGCAAACCGTAGACTCTTAAGGGGACTAAAGATGATGGAGGATTGTGTCAGTTATTGAAAGCTGGCGTCAGTCTTTCGAATCAATGACCCTAATCAGGAGGATAAGGTGCAGTTTGAATTCGCTATTCTCCAAGGTCGTGCATTAATTTGGTGGAATGGCAGACTTGCTTCCATAGGTATCGTTACTTATGGGACACCATGGACTAAGATGAGGAAACGGTTAACTGAGGAGTTTGTCCTCCAAGTATTTCCAAAGTATGGAGCAAGTGTTGTACAATCTGAAACTGAAGGGAACTAACATTGGTAGATATACCAAGTGTTTCCATAAGTTGACTCTTTTATGTCCAAGAATTATCGAACCCGAACCGTCAAGGTCAAGCAGTATATTTACGGCTGACCAGGAATATATGCGGTGATGTGACTTCTTCTAAGCCATTTACTATTTGTGAAGTTGTCTGCATGGCTGATTAGCTCATGGGACACATAATCCAAGGCAAGGCTGATGAGGTTACTGAAGGGAAAAATAATTCCAAATTGAAAATTCTTTTCGTGCAATAGAGCTTGTAAGTATATCGAAAAAGGTTGTGGATTATTCCTAGCTTAAGTATCGTAGAAGGAATTGTAAGAGAAGTAAGTAGAATTACTCTAGTCATTTGCGACTATTCTAAAGTGTTTCTTGGAGATTTGCCAAGGCTTCCGCCTCCAAGGCAAATAGAATTCCTAATTCATCTGATTTCTGGTGCGGCAACTGTGGCACATGAGCCATATTCATTAGCACCCTCTGAGTTGAAGGGATTATTTTTGCAGTATTAAGAACTATCTGATAGAGGTTTTAGTCGATCGAGCTTGTCAGTTTGTAGAACTCCTATTCTGTTCGCTAAGAAGAAAGATGATTCGTTTCATATGTGTATCGATTACCGAGAGCTGGATAAGCTAACGACCAAGAATCGTTACCCGCTTCTAAGAAATGATGATCTATTTGATCAACTTTTTATTCTCGTGTTTTCTCCAAAATTTTGGTGTTTTCTCCAAAGATTGATCTTTGTTTTGCTTATCATCAACTTCACATACGCGAGGAAGATATTCCTATTACGGCGTTTAGAACTTGTGATGATCATTATGAGTTTAGTGTTATGCCTTCTGGTTTGACCAGTGCACCTGCTGTATTCATTGACTTAATGAACCATAGGTGTAAGCTGTATCTTGATAAATTCGTGATTGTTTTCTTTGATGATGTTCTAATCTGCCCGAAGAGAAAGGAAGAACATGCCGAACACTTAGGGATTATCTTGAACTTGTTAAAGAACGAAAAGATGTACCCAAAAATTTTAAAGTGTGATTCTTGGCTCTGTTCTGTGCAACTTCTCTGTCATGTGATTGACAAAAGTGGCATACATGTTGATTCTGCGAAAATCGAAGCCATCGAAAATTTGAATGTTCCAACTACTCCAATTGAAGTACGACAAATTCTAGGTTTGGTTGGTTATTACTGAAGGTTTATCGAAGGATTCTCTTTGATATCAAAACCATTAACTAAGCTAACTAAAGAATGAACCGTTTGTGTGTGGCGATGATGAAGAGAAAGCTTTTCAGACTATGAAAAGAAAACTCTGCGACACGCCGATCTTATCATTACTCGAAGGAAGTGAAGATTTTGTTGTTGATCGTGATACATCTCCTTTATGATTTGGGGTTGTTTTAATTTGTATATGCTTGTAGGAAGCCTAGGAAGAATGAGGAAACTTCACAACCCATGACTTGTAATTGGGTGCGGTGATTTTTACCCTTCGTCTATTGAGACATTGATTGTTTGGTACTAATGTACGGTATCCACCGATAGTAAGAGCCTACAGTGTATTCTGGAATATAAGAGGTAAATAAGCCTTTTAAGTGATTACGATTGTGTTATTCGTTATCATTCGTGAAGTTGGAGCAAATTACAATGGATTCATTGTTAAGCTCTCGAAAACTCAGTCTGAATATGACTCGATCTCTATCAATGTTGATTGATTGACTCTGCTCATTTTGTTTCGATAAATAAATCGATCGTGCTAATTAAGGATCGTTTGTGAACCACTCGTAGTACACATAAAAGTTATGATAATGTGAAGCGAAAACCTTTGAAATTCGAGGTAGGTGGAAAGGTTATGCCAAAGTTATCACCCTGAAAAGGTGTTATGTATTTTGGAAAACGTGGGAAGTTAAGTCCCCGTTAGTTTGGACCATTCGAGATGATATCGATGGTAGGTCCGAAGGCATGAAAACTTAAATTACCTCGAGAGCTACAAGGAATTCACAATATTTTTCATATGTCGAGCCTAAAGAAATTTCTTTCTGACGAAGCTCTTATTATCTCTCTTGGTGAAGTATGAATCGACGGTAAGTTGTATTTCATCAAAGTACTTGTTGATATTATCGATAAGGAAGTTAGGCAACAGAAACAAAGTCGAATACCTATTTTCTTGTGTGATGGAACTCAAGACGAGGACCAAAATTTATTTAACTCTTTGATTTCAACGAGCGATCGAGGAAGAACGCAAGTTGATCTTCGGGACGAAGATCCCAATTTGATGGGGATAATGTGACAATCTGTCAATTTCAGGTCGTTATTTTAATCTTGACTATTAAATATTATATGTTTACTTTAATGAGAATTTTAAATTATCGATTAACCGAGAAGGTTATGGCTTGAAACTTAACGTAAGAATGTCGTTTCGATGAAGACCGACAAGAAAAACATTAAGTATCGATAATATATTCTCAAATTTATCATATGAATGATTTTATTATATTTATTTTCATTTCTCGTATTTTGTGTTTTAACGAATGACGAGAACTACGAATGATCGCGATACCGACGGACGCCCAAAAATTTACGTTTTATTATCGATTGTCTCGATGTTTAATATTTTCGACGTTTTCGATTTAATTACGTTCTAAGTCGTGTCGATGTAATATTATTATATTTAAGAAGCGTTTTAACTTTTAAAAAGTATTTTTATGAAACCCGAGTCCCGTAAATATTTTCAAAATTTAATATTTACATTTTATACCCTTACAACTATTTAATTTCATTTTGGACCAAATCTATGCAAAATTGGCAAAAACTACCCTCACCCCACTATATATATAGCCTCCACTAACACACACAATATTATTTTAATAAAAATTTCACCACCTCACCCCTCTTTCTCTCTTATGCCGTCCACCCCATCACCAAAAACCATCAACAAAAATCAATTTCTAGCTTGATTCATCCAAATCAAATAAAAGACCCATCTTGGAAATTCAACAAGGATCATATTGGTATAAAATTTTCCCACATGCATTCACTTTATTTTTCTTTTTAATTTTTGGTGAAGAACACCATGTTTGATCCATTTTTATGTTTATGTATGTTGTTAATATTATTATATTTGAGTGGGGTTGTTGTTGCATGCATAATTTTATATATTTGATTTTTATTAAATTTAATTTGAGAGTGTTAGGAGTTAGTTAGATGTGTTATTATAATATTAGGATGATATTAGAAGTATAAAAATTGTTAAAATGGGTTGAAAAATTGTTTTAGTATGATTTTTAGAAAGGTATTTTAGACAAGTAGTTAAAAGGTAATTTTCGAAAATCTTACTGTTTGTAAATGAATAAACTAATAGGATAGGCTTGTATAGAATTCTTTTATCTTCGATTTTCCGCTTGAATGAGCTTCTAACTCATTTCGAGCGGAAAGTTATGCTACTTTTAGTATTCGTGTACCGGGAGACGGGTATCGGCACAATCCGAAAATTGTTGTCGACATTTGGACCGAATCTCGGGGACTATAAAATGAGTTTTAAAAATTTTCAAGGACTGATGTTGGAGCCTAAACCTCAGGTCATGAGTGTATTTTCAAACCCGAGATTCGGTTTTATAAATGGAGTTGTTTAAATATGTCAAAATAGTTTTACGAGTTGAAGACGTAAATCTGTCCGGTTTTTACAACACGAACATGTGTCGGGCAGAAGGTCTTAGAAGTAATATTTTTGAATGAAATTTGAACTGAGTCTTATTCATATTATAAGTGAGTTTGTGACCAAGTTTCGTCGAAATCGGACAAGTGTAGATAGGGTAGATTGGTGTGTACATTCGGGGTTTACATGTTGATTGGTATTTTGGACACGTAGTTCAATAATTATGTGGCGTGAGTTGAGCATTCGCCATTGGACATGGTGATTTACTCAAGTGTTAAGTCATTATATAAATGACTTAGTTACTGGTCCGAGAGAAGTAAAATAATAGTTTGACTTGCGCTGACTTGGCGTCTTAAGACGGGTCAATATCGAGAGTGCAAGTGTTTAAAAGAATAGTGTTGAATAAAAGGGTATTGTAATAACACTTGTATTATTAAATTTTTCAGGATTGTCTCGGTTTTGTAATTTTGATTTTTATATTATTTAAGTATGATTTATACTTAAGTCGACTTTTAACGAACGCGCCTTATTTGGTAGGTTGCGGTTTTCGTGTTTAAACGGGCATCACTAATCGTCGGCGATCGTCTCATTACCCCTATTGGCTAAGGTGAGTCTATAGCCTCGCTTTTAACATGTTTACTTGTTTCATAAACCCGCGAGGGGGATAACATGCTTGTTTTATTAAAATAAAAGGGTACAACGATAAGTTTTGGAAACTCTACTTATTCGAAAAGTATAGGTGCAACGAGAAGTTGTGGAAACCCTTATTATTGGAAAAGTAATTATTATAAATGAAGGGTACAGCGAGGAGTTGTGGTAAACCCTCTTTGTTTTAAAATTGAACACAAGGAACATGATTGTATGCTTAGATGAAATTTATTGCATAAGTTAGTTTTAGCCTTAAAAGACCAATGAATCGTGAATTGTTAATCGAAGTAACGCTAATGCTATGGATAGATCTATCGGGGTGACGCCCAGTCCGGTCGCGACTAGCTATCGCGTGGTGTTGTGATGCACTAGTAATGAAACATCGGATGCATTGTATAAGAGAAACATACGCACTTGGTTAGGTGTGTTGAGCTGAAATAATATATGTTAACGTTCAATGTCACGAGGCTTATGTAATGAAACCGATAATTATGTCCGTACAACATAATGGTAATTCGGTAAATTATTAACCATGGAAGGTTATTTTGAATACTTGTGTTCTCTTTATTTAAATTAAACTCTATAGATTCACTCGGCAAATTTTGCTGACTTTTAAGCATGTTTTATCTCAGGTCCATTGGGAAGGCACTCGAGGAAGGCGGTTTCGTGAAGTTTGCTTATTTGAAATGTTATGGTCCGCTTTTATAAGTTATATCCATTCAAATAATTTTTACTAATTACTAGCTTTTGTAAACTTGAAAGTTATCTGGGACCGTGTATGAAATTTTATCTTGATTAAATGAAATTGAATGGATGTTTATTAAAACGTCTCGTTTTGAGTTGTTTTCTATGATTATGAGATTGAACCATGATAGTAACACCCAATGACCCTTCCGTTGTTATGACTGAAATTGGGGGTGTTACACATCATCACCAGACATTTTAATATTTGTTGTGTTTGAATATGGGTAGTTATAAGGGTTTGGATTAGTTTTTTGATTACGTATAGTCCCCAGCCGGGTCTTGGACCCGGCCCACGGGTACTACCTGCATCCGGCCCGTCACGGATGGGTTGGATCAATGATATTCTGGACTTATGGGTTTCGAATAATAATGGCCGCATGAACTTTGTACGGCCCATAACCCGATACATGTGGCATGGGTTAAACAGAATCACAATCTAATTAGGATTGTAATTCACTCCAAAAGAAGGAGATAATCACTAACCATAATTAGGAGATAACAATCAAACCAATTATGGTAGTTATCTTACTTGGGGCCGAAGATTCGGTAAAGCCCAACATAGACTCTACCGTCTATATAAGGAACCCCAAGGATTCCACAAAGGTACGATTAACTCAATACCCTAATATCTCACCGATTTCCAACCCTTAAACCGATTACTTACTCTCCCGCTGGAGTCTAATCGTGGGATACGTTCCCACGGTAAGCCTAACAGCATGTTGTTTAGTGCGCAGGATCTCAACCATAAATTCACTTGGTACAAGAGCCGGAGTCCCGAACTCCCGAATTAACCCTAATTCGGGTTAAGAAAGGTTCATCCAACTTTTGTATCAACAAGTTGGCGCCATCCGTGGGTCCTACACTAAAATCTACCAGTGACAAAAGGAAACCTTAATTAGGGGTACCAAAAGAACATTGGCCAAAAATCAAGAGTGGAGACCCCGGTCATCCAGCCACCCACGGGGGCGGCAGGGGCAGGGTAAATTCGAAACGCGGCAAACCAATCCCCATGAGGGATGGACGCATAATTCAATACCCTCGAACCTACCCTGGTCATAAACAGCCTTGATCCGGGGTCATCACCACTGCCTCCCAACAAAGAGAGACATCGACCCCTAGTTACTGAGACTGAAGTCAACATGGTCATCCAAGACCGTCAATAAAGGAAGTATCAAAGACTACATGACTTAGAATTTTGAATCAATCATCCCAGTCATAATGGCAATAATGAACTTGGGAAGAAACCTTCAAGCCAAACTGAACTTTGGCAGCGTTGCGGGAGACACGCCCAAGCGGTCGTGAAAAAGGAACAGAAAACGTCGGTCGGGGTGACCTTCTCGAAACGAGGGTGTGACACCCCGGGTAGGGTCAAAATATGCGGAAATATCCACGGAGATGTCACAAGGGTGGATCGATAGCATATAGTCCATAGAGCATAAGATAAAAGTTAGTGATTGTGGTAAAATACACATCTTGTTTAGGAAAACAAAGGAGGGTAAATGAGCGGTAAGTATTGAACAAATGACTTTAGGAAAAATCAAGTGTTAATGACCCTTATGAATTCCAAGTTCGTTTCCCAAGGAGGTATATGTGTGTGAAAAACTTGTTAAATGTTTGTGATTAATGATTGGTTTAGAAGGGGATGAGAAAAGAAGATGACGAAGACGTAAAAATAAAAATTATTACTACTAGAAAGTTAAAACGTAAAGCCTTAAAAACCACAAAAATAAAAATTAATTCTAAAAATTACCAAAAATTCACCAAAAATCAAAATAAATAAACTAAGAGTTTACCAATGATCAAAACTTTTTCAAACCTTTTAAATAATTAAATATTCAATTTTTAAATGCTAATTAAAGCCCTAAAAATCAAATAAATTATCAAAAAGCCCAAATTAAGATTTTTCAATTGGTAAACCTCTAAAATGACCTAAAAAGATTAAAAACTATTTTTAGAAATTTTTAAACTAATAAAAACTATTTAAAATGATTTAAAAACTAATAAAATTTAAAATAATTATAAAAATTAATCTAAAAGAGATAAAATTATTCTAAAAGTTGCTAAATTCCTATTTTAATGTATTAAAGCTAAGAAAAATGGAAAAAGTTGAAAAATGTGAAATTTGAAAAATAATAATAAAATTATATTAAAATAATATTAAAAATCCAAAAATTATAAAAAATTCTAAAAACTTGCAAACTAGTTTATTTTAACCTAAATAATCAGAAAATCAAAGTGAAATTACCAGAATACCCCTATTAGGCCCTCAAATGGGCCAAAACCAAAAACAGTCAACACAAATGGGCTTGTGGGCCCAAAAAGTCAAAATTGGCCCAATTGACTTGGAAAAGCCCTATCTGACTCAAAATTCAATTCTAAGAACAAAACTCTAAAGGCCCAAAAGCTGCATATGAGCTTATTACAGCTTATTAAGCACACAGCTTATTCTTATTGGGCTTTTTAGCCCATTAAGCAATAAGCCAATGCCATAAGCTCTAATTTGACACACAACCTTCTTTTGGGATGCTTATGAGATCTGTAAAAATAAATTTTGAAAAAGCTCACTCAATAAGCCAGAAATAAGCAAAGTATTATTTCACAAAACGACAAAATAGTCGGGTTTGAGAAATAAGGCACCTCAGGACTTGATTCAACTTGCAAAAGATCAAAAATGGACTCAATAAGCCAAATCAATCAACAAAAATCCAATAACCACAACCAATAAGCCAGAATAAGCACAAATGAACTTATGAAAAAGTCAATGAAGTTGGTTTTCTAGTCAAACCCTAAAGTCAACCCACCAAATGCTCCAGTATGAACAAATGGGTCAAATAATGAGCACCTATAACAAAATCCAAGTTGTTGCTGGTTAGAATAAGCTATTATAGCTTATTGATAAGCTGACACCAGTTTTACACTAGCAGTGGCAACCAGCAGGGGAAAGGAGTTCCCACTGCTTTGACTATTTGACCAAGCTTATTTGAGAGTTCTGGTTGGATTCAATTGGAAACAAAGGCACCATTGTGATCAGTGAATCACAAGGAGTCAATAGCAACAAGAAAATCACAATTTGGTTCACACAATAATCCACAATCAATCAAACAGTTGCCAGATATAGCCCAGATATGGAAATAAGCAGTTAAGCACTTAATAAGCAAATTTAGCAAAAATAAGCCAACCAAACTTAACAGGATGCATACAAAAGCTATATAAACTAAGAATAAACACAAAGCAACAAGAATCAAACACTGAATCAAAGTAAACAACAAGATCTAGGCACAAATAGTTACTGATGAACAATGAACATATGCAGAAACAAGTTTGCTGATATATTTGACACTTGATCCAATTTCAGGCCTCAAATCCTTCTTCCCTGGTGTGATTAACTAAGGTTTAGCACTTGTTAGCCCTAGCCTAAGCTTAGATCTAGGTGTCCTCAAAATCCTAGCCAATTTTACCAAGTATTCAAGATTTTATACCCTATTTTAAGAATCTATATGTTTCAAACCTTCTAACCTGCAAACAGATGAACAATAGCACCTAAATATCAGATACCAACACTTGCAAACAACAAACCACAATTAACAAGCCACAAATCCAATTCAAACAGTAGACCCAAACACCCTTTAATCCACTACTTAACAAAGAAACTTGTGATTTTAACTAAAAACCTACTGATTTTAATGATCAAAAACACTTACTAGGTAGCAACTAACACA
Source organism: Glebionis coronaria (assembly GCA_025667525.1). Classification (NCBI taxonomy): domain Eukaryota; kingdom Viridiplantae; phylum Streptophyta; class Magnoliopsida; order Asterales; family Asteraceae; genus Glebionis; species Glebionis coronaria. Next base: position 373,618,335 of record CM046878.1, read on the forward strand.
ATCAAACTCAAAAATTACCAACACAAACACAAGAACTCAAAATCCAAGTACCAAATCCAAAACAGGCATAAACATGAAATATTTAGGAGAATCTTAATCAAGAGATTATACCTGCCCTCCACAATATCCTAGGAGGGCCAGCTATGCTCCTTGGACCTTGTTCAACAACTAGAACAAGACCAAGGTACTTAAATGAAGAAGATCAAAGCCTGCTGATGTTCAAAGTAGAATAAGGCTTTGATTATGATATGTCTTCAACACAAGCAACAAACAAACTCAACCAAAGGCTTAGAACCCTTCTCAGGCTTGGTGTCAACAAGCTTGAAGGAGCTCAAGGCTTATGGCTAAGGGTTAGTACACAAATAAAACCAAAATCAGAAACAAAGACTTCAAGGTCTTTGAACCTTAAAAACCTTATGAACCAAGACGTGCCTTAACCACAAGATTAAGGTAGGTCTTAACAATCAAATGGAACTCAGATTTAGGCTATTCTAACACCAACTTTTAATCAAATCAAAAAGAGAATTCAAAATTTTCAGAAATGCAAATTTTATTAAACTTAAAAAGGAATTACAAAGATTGATAGCCTAAAACTGGAACAAAGGGACTCTCACATGTTGAGGTCTCCTTTTATAGGCAAATGCCAGTGCTAGCACTATTCACAAACCCTAGAAGTGAAATTCCCTATTTGTCCTTGAGCCTTCTAGACGTTTTCTTGGTGTGAGCTGTCCAAAGTGATCCTGGATGTTCATTTTAGCTTTGGAATGAAGCAATGATCCTTAGCTGTTGATTTGGACACGTTAGATAACTTAGAGGTGAAGTTTTCATGTGATTGGTTAAACGGGAATTAGGGGTGGGGTCCATAGTGAGTGGGATTAAGGGTTTTAAGGTTGGGATGGGTTTCTGCACATGTGAATCAAGTGTGTGCAAAGGTAATTGATTTTTACCCTAAGTTTAAGTGGTGTAAAATCTGGGGTTGAAGAAGGGTAAACAGTGGTACATTTGATCCGATTTTGGGGGAAGATGTGTCTTTGGCGCGTGTTATGGGTTTGAATGTTTCAATTTGGCCATTTCAGTCCTTGTTCTTTGGGAAAATAGGTAAAACGTGTTTATCAGCCAACAAACTTCTTTTCCTTTGTAAATAACTTCCACAACTTGACAATTTTGGCACAAGACTTTTCCAAAAAGGTTATAAGGGTTGTTTTTGGAACTTTTGCATAATTCAAGGGCTGATCTTGGACATTGTTGATCTTCAAAGGTCTTCAATGCAACTTTAACTCCATGAGGGACCATAATTGGCAATTTAGAATTGTTGAGGGACTAAACTTGCCATTTCTTCAAAGTTGAAGGACCATTTGTGTAATTTTGACAAACTTAAGGGACCAAACTTGTAATTATCAATATAAAAGGGTTTTAAGTGTCATTTCTTCAATAAATGAGGATCAATCTTGTTTGTCTTCAAGTCTTCAAGGGTATTTGTTGAGTATTCCATGAATTAGGGCCCGGTTCTTTGTACGGCTTCGTTTCTCGTGTTCGTTTTTCCTTGTATCTTGTGATCTTTTGTCTTTTTCACGATATCCATACCTAAAATACACAAGTAAACAAACACAAGCATATATATGGTATTTTATGACATTTTTATGCATTGAAAGCCCGAAAAGAACGATGAGATCATGTATAAATACCATCTCATCACTCCCCCATACTAAGCCATTGCCGTACCCTCACGCAATGCTAGAATAAAGTATTTAAGCATCACCAAAGTTCAATTTTATTAACCTTTATTGAAAAGTAAAAGACTTGCAACATACTACGAAGATGTGTAAAGATGTAATGTATGATTTTCATCACAAAAGTGACTTTTAGGGTCAAAGAATAGAAACAAGTAAATGTCCCTTAGAGTAAACTTCGTCATCCTTGATTGTCATACATTCCATGCTAAGTGCAAAAACGAGATCATTGTTGGTACAAGTCATAATGCTAACACTACTCATACGTCCAAATTGTGTAATACTTTTTCTCCCCGCAATCCTAGTTATTATAAAAGGAAATGGGTTACTAGCATTTTTTATCTATTTGTCATGGATCACAAGTGATTCATATTGACTTATTTGAGTAGTTATTAGTCCGAAAGCAAAGTAGCACGATTTGATCGATAGTTAGCCGAAGGACAAAATCTTTTAAAACGGCTTCTCGTGTATCTCCTTAAGTTCATATCTTGGCATAACTCGTTTCACGATTTGAGACCTTTCTCGGACCGATATTTGGCATGTACTTCACACTTCAAATCTTGGGAAGACGTTCTTGAAATTATGGTCTTCTCTTCATATATTTAGAATTTCTTCACTTGACGTTTTTGAGAGATTCTTCATATTTGGACCACGACTTCATCATTTTTCTTCAACCTTTACTTTGGATTTTGATATACAACGATCCGCCTCCTTTTCGGACTTGGATATATTTATCCTCATTCCTTGTTAGGGTCTTTTTGGATAGACTTTCTCCATGATCTTTAGGAGAGTAATTGCTTTTCGTCGTGTGTCTTGATCCTTCATATTGATTTAGGAATAATGATACTTCACATCATCTTTGGATCTTTAGCAAAAATAGAGCTCCTCATGCCTTGTTAGGGCCTTTTTGGATGATCGCCAATCTTCGCGTCCCGTTTCAATAAGTTATGCCTTGGCTATGAACTCTATTCAACCCCGAGCAACTTTTAAACGATCTTGCGCTAGAGGCTAAGTAACCTTTCAAATCGTACGACCTTACTTATTGCAATTATGATTTATTCCTAATGCATTGATCTTATGGGAAGAAAAAGCCACAATTAAAAACATATGAGCTTTTGAAAGAATATTTTCATGTTCTACGTTTAGCATGATCACTTGTCTAACTCTATCATCTCTCATTCTTCACTATATAAAGACCTCTAATTAAAGAGACTCGTGAATACTTAGCCATGCAAGTCAAAATTAAGCCAAATTTGGATTAGCTTTCATTAAGACTATATCAAATCAAAGTTTTGGGTTTTCAAGCCACCTATAGGATCTTGCACTTTCTTGTACTTTTTCAAGTTTAGAGAATGTGTTTTATAGTTCCCTTGATAAGTGACTTTCTAGGATCAATTATAGGAACTTGCGAAAAGTTCTTGTTCTTAACCCGTATGAATTAAGACTTTCGCGTTTTAAAGCTCCCTATATAAAAGTCTAGCAAAACTTGAATTGAGCGGGTTAAGGAATGTAAATGGCTCCAAATGCCCATCAAGTTAAAAATTAGCTCTTATTCTACCCATCAGAAAATATACATTCGTGTCTTAAAAACACTTATGAAAACTAAGAAAAATTTTAAAATTTGGCCATTTTTAGCCTTATTAGCAACAAAACATTGAAAATTGGAAAGCGTGAGGGCGTAGCAAAGCAAGTACCTCTTCACCCCCCATACTAAAAGTAAACATTGTCCTCAATGTTTCGAGTCTAAAGGTGGAGCACCCCCATACTAGAGACGAAGAGTCGAATGCTTAGGATCTAGCATGGAAAGGGTGATCAACAATATATCTAAAGCCGTTTATTAAGTATGCTAAAAGATAATTGTTAGAACAATAAAGGATATGTCATGGATTCGTGAAAAACTTCTTCAAGCAAACGATGGAGGCTCACGTAAACGAACACGAGAGTCTTCAATCGTAGATGATGATGATCTAGATAACACAATCACAAACAACCACGAGACAACGAGTTGAAAGGGTAAAAGTCCCCTTATTAGTGAATAGTAAGCATAAAGGATAAGCATGGGATCTCGCCCACGAGGCACCTCATTTTTGATTACCGAGTCATGAGATCGACTCGATCCCCTCAATGCTAATTATCATTGGGGAAGGTGACTTGGTCGAGGGCAACCATTGAAGGAATTTCCCCACCAAAGTAGTGCTTAAGCCTATGTCCATTCACCTTGAAATTAGGACCATCATCTTGAGCTAGCTCAATGGTCCCATACGGAAACACTTGTGTAATGGTGAACGGACCCGACCAACAAGATTTCAATTTCCCGGAAAATATCTTAAGACGAGAGTTAAAAAGCAACACTTGATCACCAACGTCAAAAACCCGGTTTTTAATCTTTGAATCATGAAACTTTTTAGTCTTTTCTTTAAAAATTAACGAATTTTCATAAGCATTATCTCTTAATTCATCCAATTCATTCAATTGTATTTTCCGGTGATCTCCCGCGGTCTTCAAGTCAAAGTTTGCATGCTTAATGGCCCAATATGCCTTGTGCTCCAACTCAATGGGCAAATGACAATTCTTCCCATAGACTAACTTATAAGGAGTGCAACCGATAGGTGTCTTATAAGCGGTCCTAAAGGCCCATAAAGCGTCATCAAGTTTGTCGGACCAAGAAGCACGGTTTTCTCCAATTGACCTCTCTAAAATCCTCTTCAAAGCTCGGTTCGAAACCTCGACTTGCCCACTCGTTTGCGGGTGATAAGCCGTAGAAAGACGATGAGTAACTCCATATTTCTTTAGAACCTTTTCGAATTGGTCAATACAAAAATGGGTTCCACGATCTCTTATAATAGCACGAGGGGTTCCGAACCGAGAGAATAATTGCTTCTAAAACTTCACTACCACACGAGCATCGTTAGTAGGCAAAGCCTTAGCTTCCACCCACTTAGAAAGGTAGTCCACTGCGACGAGGATATATTTGTTGCCATGAGACGATGGGAACGGCCCCATAAAGTCTATTCCCCATATGTCGAAAATCTCACACACTTGAATTATGTTTTGCGGCATTTCATCACGTTGAGACGATTTTCCTTGACGTTGGCACGAATCACACGACTTCACGAGTGCGTGTGCATCACGATAGATAGAAGGCCAAAAGAAACCGGCATCGAACACTTTCTTAGCCGTGAGATTAGCACCGTGGTGACCACCCGTGGGTCCCTCGTGACAAGCTCTAAGGATATTAGAAGCTTCGGCACCAAAAACACAACGTCGAACGAGTTGATCCGCACAAACCCGAAAGAGATAAGGGTCGTCCCAAAAATAGAACTTGACGTAACGAAATAATTTTCGTTTTTGTTGTGTCGTCATACCCTTGATTATGAAATTCCCGCATGGTAATTTGCAATGTCGGCAAACCATGAGGTGGTGTCTTTAGAATTCACTACACCGAGAGTCTCAGGAGGAAATGTTTCGGTGATTTCCTTGTTCTCGAAAGCATCTTTGTCAGGATCTTCTAGACGAGAGAGATGATCGGCCGCTAGATTCTCGGCTCCTTTTTTGTCAAGCACGGTGACATCAAATTCTTGGAGGAGGAGCATCCAACGAAGTAATCTCGGCTTAGCATCTTGCTTAGCTAAGAGATACTTGATAGCCGAATGGTCGGTATACACAATGCTTTTAGTCAAGACGAGATAAGGTCGGAATTTCTCAAAAGCATAGACCACGGCAAGGAATTCCTTTTCCGTTGTGGTGTACTTTAATTGAGCCTCGGTCATCGTCTTACTAGCATAGTGGATAGGACGGAAATGCTTGTCATAACGTTGCCCTAAGACGGCCCCTATAGCATAATCACTTGCATCGCACATGATTTCAAAGGGTAATTCCCAATTAGGAGCAACAAGAATGGGAGCTTCGGTAGGTTTCCTTTTGAGAGTTTCGAAAGCTCTAACACAATCCTCATTGAAGTTAAAAGGAGCATCCTTCTCGAGAAGGCGTGTCATAGGTCGAGAGATTTTCGAAAAGTCCTTGATGAAACGACGATAAAAGCCCGCGTGGCCTAGGAAACTCCTAACTCCCTTAACGGTTTTGGGATGAGGTAACTTGGCGATGACGTCTACCTTAGCTTTATCGACCTCAATCCCCGCCTTCGACACCTTATGTCCTAAGACGATTCCTTGTTTACACATAAAATGACATTTTTCCCAATTAAGCACAAGATTGGTTTCTTCACAACGTTTTAACATTTGCTCGAGATTAGATAAACACGACGTGAATGAATTGCCAAACACCGAGAAGTCATCCATAAACACTTCCATCGAATTCTCGATCATATCAAGAAAAATCGCCATCATACACCGTTGAAACGTACCCGGTGCATTACAAAGTCCGAAAGGCATCCTACGATAAGGGAACGTGCCATAAGGACACGTAAAAGTAGTCTTCTCTTGATCACGAGGGTCGATAGGGATTTGAAAGTAACCGGAAAAACCATCTAAAAAGCAATAGAATTCATTTCCCGCAAGTCGCTCCAACATTTGATCCACGAAGGGCAAAGGAAAGTGGTCTTTACGAGTGGCGTCATTTAACTTTCGGTAGTCAATACACACCCTCCAACCGGTCACAACACGAGTGGGAATTAACTCATTGTTCTCATTAGGCACAACGGTCATTCCTCCCTTTTTAGGGACACAATGGATTGGGCTCACCCATGGGCTATCGGATATAGGATAAATCATTCCCGCGTCAAGGAGTTTAAGGACCTCCTTTTTGATGACATCGTGAATTTTGGGATTCACCCTTCTTTGACTTTGAATTGCGGGTTTGTAGTCCTCCTCCATTAAAATCTTGTGAGTACAAAATTTTGGGTCAATACCCTTAATGTCGGATATTTTCCACGCAATTGCCCCTTTATGAGCCTTAAGAACTTTCAAGAGCTTGGTTTTTTCATCATTAGCAAGACCTTTTGCAATAATGACCGGCAACTTGTCATCACCTTCCAAGAATGCGTATTCAAGGTGAGAAGGAAGATCTTTCAATTCAAGGATAGGTGGTTCCTCGACTGAAGATTTTGGTTCAACACTCATAACTTCCATCGGCAGAAGAAATGGTGGAATAGAAGTATCATCACTAATCAACACCTCATCTTAATTGTCGATTTCATTTGACGTGAGATCGCCTCCTTGGAATGGAGTGAGATTTGGTGTGGAATTAGCAAGAATCGGATCCAAAATAGTGGGATTGCCACTTGACGAGCTATCGGAAAAACCTAACACTTCTTGTGAAAACTCATCGCAAACCACATCAAAGATGTCAATGTGATTGATGGTAGCGATTGCATAAACATGAGAAGGTTTCGAGTTTTGAGTAGCGTTTATAACAAGTTCCTCTTCGTTAAATCTCAAAGTGATAGTTCTTGCATGAACATCGATAAGCGATCTCGAAGTGTCTAAAAATGAACGACCTAAAATTAGAGGAACTTGAGGATCCGCGGGGATGTCAACTACTATAAAATCAACGGGATAGTAGAACTTCCCCACTTTCACGAAAACATCTTCGGCAACTCCACATGCCATTATCGTAGAATGATCGGCCATCTCGATAGACATGTTCGAAGGAATGAGAGCCGGAAGCGAAAGCGATTTCCAAATGGAAAATGGCATCAAATTAATGCTCGCACCAAGATCGGCCAAGGCGAGGCATTCTTTCATATCTTGTATGTCACAAGAAATGAGAAACTTTCCGGGATCACCAACTTTTTCCGGTATGCGGTTAAGATAAACCGAAGACCAATTAGCAAGCTTTGAAAGCTTTTCCTTATCGGTCATCATACTTTTAAAAGGGGAAGCGAAACGAGGCATATACAACAACGCGTCGGCTAAACTCACATCAAAATGCACTTGTTGAAACATCTTTATAAAAAGCTCGATTTGTTGTTTGTTACGTTCTTGCAATTTCTCTTTGTTTCGTCTCGAAGGGTAGGGTAGAGGTGGTGTGGGTTGGTCATTAGGCAACGTCCTTGGAAACTCGGGTTCCACAATTGGTATTGGTTCAACCGTATGTGTGGTATGAGCGGTACTTCGTGGGATTTTAATATGCTCCTTTTCGACCATCACCTCGGGTTCTTTCTCGATTTCCTTCTCCGTAGAAGTACTTGGACGAGAGATTGGTTCCTTGAAAGTTTTACCACTTCGTGTAGTAATAACCTTCATTTCTCCCTTCGGGTTTGCAATGGTATCACTAGGAAGACCACCCGAGGAAGAGGGTTTACACATGATTGCTTCAAACATCTTAGCCATTCGGTCCTCAAATTTTGATTGCCTAGCATCCGCTTTTAATAACTCTTGCTTAATCTCATGTTGTCCTAATTCCATCTTTTGTTGATTTTGTTGAAGACGTTGGACATTTCTTTCCATTTTATTTGCATGAGTTTTAAGTTCTTTAGCAAGTTCATTTTTTAGCTCGTTTTTCAACTCGGATCTTAAGCTAATCATCTCACGTTGCATGTTATCAAATTTAGCATCATTTTCTTTAGCATAATCCAAAAATTCTCCTTGCAAATATTTAGTGTGAGCATTTTGAAAACCTTGTGTAGTGTTTTAAAAATCACGGTTTTGAATTTGATTAGAAATTTGTCTATTCCCATTTTGATAATTCCCCTTGTTCTAGTTGCGTGAATTGCCTTGGTAATTACCTTGGTTGTTGTTTCGATAATTATAAGCATTTTGATTTGGTGGAGCTTGATTTGGGCGGGAACCTTGACCGTTTTGGTTGTAAGTTCCCGTTGCTACATAAGCACTCGAAGTGTTACCATCCGCGGTAATGCACTCGGAAAGATCATGAGCTCCCCCACACGACAAACAACTCTTAGCAACCGCTTTAACCGAAGCGGAATTTGAAGCTTCTTGAGCTTTCCAATGTGATATAAGATTAGCAAATCTATCAAAAAACCGATTTTCCTCATTAGCTTCATCATGTAAGGTATTAATGCTACGAGACGATTGTGACGATGATGACGAACCCAAATTGGCAACACTCGGTGTGTTACGAGGGCTATAAACCTTAGATCTATTCTCGATGATTTGTAAAGCCTCATTTGTCGTCTTGCACAAAAAATTACCACCCGCGGCGGCATTCAAATAATCTCGTTCATGATCATTAAGCCCATTATAAAAAGTATCAATTTGATGCAATTCCGTAAAATCATGGTGTGGACATTCATGTAACATTTCTTTAAATCGTTCCCATGCCATTGAAAAACTTTCATTATTTCTTTGCACAAATCGTGAAATCTCATTTTTCAAATGTGTTGTTTTAGATGGTGGAAAAAACTTGTTCACAAACTTAGAAACGAGATCGGCCCATGTCAAAATCGAATTTGGCGGTTCTTTCTCAAGCCAAATTTTTGCGGGTCCATCTAACGAGTATGGAAACAACATCATCTTAATGGCGTCATGTGGAACATCCTTAAACTTGCTAGTGGCGGTGAGACGGTTAAAATTCCTAATATGGTAATGCGGGTTGTCTTTCTCATGACCTCTAAACTTATTTGCTTGCAACATCGACATTGAACCCGTCTTAATCTCGAAATTCTCCGCAAGGATGGCGAGAATCACAATAGCCTCTCCAAAACCCTTGGTGGGTGCTTGTAGCAACTCCATCATAGTACGATTAGCCATGACGACTTCTTGTTCTACAATAGGTTCAACAATTGGAGGTTCTTCAACAATCAACGCCTCTTGATTGGCTTGCTTTTGAAGACGTTTACGAGCTCGTTTTGCTTGATTACGAGTGATCATAAACTTCACGAAGAATGAGAGGTGAGCAAAGAAGATTCTTTTTGGGTGTTTTCTGAATTTTCAATTTTTTTGTGTTTTTGATGATATTTAATTTTTTTTGGATTTTGGTGTATCTTCGTAGACAACAATCTACAAAATCTCTCCTCGAATCAAACTCTTGATTAAAGAAGCCTCAAAGGAGTGAAAACGATCACGTGGAGTGAACGCCTTCGAATGACTTTAGAACTTTGGTGAAAACCAAATTGTTCAAGAGGTTTTAATCACAAAGAAACCAAGCAAATATATTATACGTAATAATACTTTGGGCGGCAAAACCCTCGATTAGCCTTCAATCTCAAAATACTCACAAGCAAGCAGGGAAACGAGGCGGCGCAAAGCACTTAAGAGCCTTTTTCCTTAGGGTATATTTTATAATACCCGCCTTATACCCACCTTATATTTTGTATTTTTCAAAATCGAGCTTCACGAAAGTATTTAACTATTTTTGCCTTTTTCTTTTTGTTTGAGATTCGAATACAATAATTGAGTAATGAGATCCCAATTAAGGTTGTGTTTTCACACTTTTGGAGATATTGTTTATTTGTTGTGATACTTAATACAATATAGTAATAATATTTTTACAAGAAAAACCAAGAAAACCGATAATACACATTAGTAGATTTCTACTAATACAAATACTATTTGTGGTTAATATTAAAAACAAAAATACAAATTAATCACGACACACCCTTCCCGGCAGCGGCGCCAAAATGATTGTGGTAAAATACACCTCTTGTTTAGGAAAACAAAGGAGGGTAAATAAGCGGTAAGTATTGAACAAATGACTTTAGGAAAAATCAAGTGTTAATGACCCTTATGAATTCCAAGTTCGTTTCCCAAGGAGGTATATGTGTGTGAAAAACTTATTAAATGTTTGTGATTAATGATTGGTTTAGAAGGGGATGAGAAAAGAAGATGACGAAGACGTAAAAATACAAATTATTACTACTAGAAAGTTAAAACGTAAAGCCTTAAAAACCACAAAAATAAAAATTAATTCTAAAAATTACCAAAAATTCACCAAAAATCAAAATAAATAAACTAAGAGTTTGCCAATGATCAAAACTTTTTCAAACCTTTTAAATAATTAAATATTCAATTTTTAAATGCTAATTAAAGCCCTAAAAATCAAATAAATTATCAAAAAGCCCAAATTAAGATTTTTCAATTAGTAAACCTCTAAAATGACCTAAAAAGATTAAAAAATATTTTTAGAAATTTTTAAACTAATAAAAACTATTTAAAATGATTTAAAAACTAATAAAACTTAAAATAATTATAAAAATTAATCTAAAAGAGATAAAATTATTCTAAAAGTTGCTAAATTCCTATTTTAATGTATTAAAGCTAAGAAAAATGGAAAAAGTTGAAAAATGTGAAATTTGAAAAATAATAATAAAATTATATTAAAATAATATTAAAAATCCAAAAATTATAAAAAATTCTAAAAACTTGCAAACTAGTTTATTTTAACCTAAATAATCAGAAAATCAAAGTGAAATTACCAGAATACACCTATTGGGCCCTCAAATGGGCCAAAACCAAAAACAGTCAACACAAATGGGCTTTTGGGCCCAAAAAGTCAAACTTGGCCTAATTGACTTGGAAAAGCCCTATCTGACTCAAAATTTAATTCTAAGAACAAAACTCAAAAGGCCCAAAAGCTGAATATGAGCTTATTACAGCTTATTAAGAACACAGCTTATTCTTATTGGGCTTTTCAGCCCATTAAGCAATAAGCCAATGCCATAAGCTCTAATTTGACACACAACCTTCTTTTGGGATGCTTATGAGATCTGTAAAAGGAAATTTTGAAAAAGCTCACTCAATAAGCCAGAAATAAGCAAAGTATTATTTCACAAAACGACAAAATAGTCGGGTTTGAGAAATAAGGCACCTCAGGACTTGATTCAACTTGCAAAAGATCACAAATGGACTCAATAAGCCAAATCAATCAACAAAAATCCATTAAGCACAACCAATAAGCCAGAATAAGCACAAATGAACTTATGGAAAAGTCAATGAAGTTGGTTTTCTAGTCAAACCCTAAAGTCAACCCACCAAATGCTCCAGTATGAAGAAATGGGTCAAATCATGAGCACCTATTACAAAATCCAAGTTGTTGCTGGTTAGAATAAGCTATTATAGCTTATTGATAAGCTGACACCAGTTTTACACTAGCAGTGGCAACCAGCAAGGGAAAGGAGTTCCCACTGCTTTGACTATTTGACCAAGCTTATTTGAGAGTTCTGGTTGGATTCAATTGAAAAAAAAGGCACCCTTGTGATCAGTGAATCACAAGGAGTCAATAGCAACAAGAAAATCACAATTTGGTTCATACAATAAGCCACAATCAATCAAACAGTTGCCAGATATAGCCCAGATATGGAAATAAGCAGTTAAGCACTTAATAAGCAGATTTAGCAAAAATAAGCCAACCAAACTTAACAGGATGCATACACAAGCTATATAAACTAAGAATAAACACAAAGCAACAAGAATCAAACACTGAATCAAAGTAAACAACAAGATCTAGGCACAAATAGTTACTGATGAACAATGAACATATGCAGAAACAAGTTTGCTGATCTATTTGACACTTGATCCAATTTCAGGCCTCAAATCCTTCTTCCCTGGTGTGATTAACTAAGGTTTAGCACTTGTTAGCCCTAGCCTAAGCTTAGATCTAGGTGTCCTCAAAATCCTACCCAATTTTACCAAGTATTCAAGATTTTATACCCTATTTTAAGAATTTATGTGTTTCAAACCTTCAAACCTGCAAACAGATGAACAATAGCACCTAAATATCAGATACCAACACTTGCAAACAACAAACCACAACTTAACAAGCCACAAATCCAATTCAAGAAGTAGACCCAAACACCCTTTAATCCACTACTTAACAAAGAAACTTGTGATTTTAACTAATAACCTACTGATTTTAATGATAAAAAACACTTACTAGGTAGCAACTAACACAATCAAACTCAAAAATTACCAACACAAACACAAGAACTCAAAATCCAAGTACCAAATCCAAAACAGGCATAAACATGAAATATTTAGGGGAATCTTAATCAAGAGATTATACCTGCCCTCCACAACATCCTAGGAGGGCCAGCTATGCTCCTTGGACCTTGTTCAATAACTAGAACAAGACCAAGGTACTTCAATGAAGAAGATCAAAGCCTGCTGATGTTCAAAGTAGAATAAGGCTTTGATTATGATATGTCTTCAACACAAGCAACAAACAAACTCAACCAAAGGCTTAGAACCCTTCTTAGGCTTGGTGTCAACAAGCTTGAAGGAGCTCAAGGCTTATGGCTAAGGGTTAGTACACAAATAAAACCAAAATCAGAAACAAGGACTTCAAGGTCTTTGAACCTTAAAAACCTTATGAACCAAGACGTGCCTTAACCACAAGATTAAGGTAGGTCTTAACAATCAAATGGAACTCAGATTTAGGCTATTCTAACACCAACTTTTAATCAAATCAAAAAGAGAATTCAAAATTTTCAGAAATTCAAATTATATTAAACTTAAAAAGGAATTACAAAGATTGATAGCCTAAAACTGGAACAAAGGGACTCTCACATGTTGAGGTCTCCTTTTATAGGCAAATGCCAGTGCTAGCACTATTCACAAACCCTAGAAGTGAAATTCCCTATTTGTCCTTGAGCCTTCTAGACGTTTTCTTGGTGTGAGCTGTCCAAAGTGATCTTGGATGTTCATTTTAGCTTTGGAATGAAGCAATGATCCTTAGCTGTTGATTTGGACACGTCAGATAACTTGGAGGTGAAGTTGTCATGTGATTGGTTAAACGGGAATTGGGGGTGGGGTCCATAGTGAGTGGGATTAAGGATTTTAAGGTTGGGATGGGTTTCTGCACATGTGAATCAAGTGTGTGCAAAGGTAATTGATTTTTACCCTAAGTTTAAGTGGTGTAAAATTTGGGGGTGAAGAAGGGTAAACAGTGGTACATTTGATCCGATTTTGGGGGAAGTTGTGTGTTTGGCGTGTGTTATGGGTTTGAATGTTTCAATTTGGCCATTTCAGTCCTTGTTCTTTGGGAAAATAGGTAAAACGTGTTTATCAGCCAACAAACTTCTTTTCCTGTGTAAATAACTTCCACAACTTGACAATTTTGGCACAAGACTTTTCCAAAAAGGTTATAAGGGTTGTTTTTGGAACTTTTGCATAATTCAAGGGCTGATCTTGGACATTGTTGATCTTCAAAGGTCTTCAATGCAACTTTAACTCCATGAGGGACCATAATTGGCAATTTAGAATTGTTGAGGGACTAAACTTGCCATTTCTTCAAAGTTGAAGGACCATTTGTGTAATTTTGACAAACTTAAGGGACCAAACTTGTAATTATCAATATACAAGGGTTTTAAGTGTCATTTCTTCAATAAATGAGGATCAATCTTGTTTGTCTTCAAGTCTTCAAGGGTATTTGTTGAGTATTCCATGAATTAGGGCCTGGTTCTTTGTACGGCTTCGTTTCTCGTGTCCGTTTTTCCTTGTATCTTGTGATCTTTTGTCTTTTTCACGATATCCATACCTAAAATACACAAGTAAACAAACACAAGCATATATATGGTATTTTATGACATTTTTATGCATTAAAAGCCCGAAAAGAACGATGAGATCATGTATAAATGCCATCTCATCAGTTAGTCAAATCAGATTACATGTTTATTTAAACAAATAAATAAAAATTGTTTTAAACAAGAGAGTAGGTGATTGTTTTTGTTTCCCAAATAGAACCCCTGACGAGTCCTATGATGCAGATTTCTAAGATGCTGGAGACCATGCACACACCACGTACTAACTTCATTTTCCTGTGCAAAACATACTAACGGGGGTCAACATAAAGTTGGTGAATTTACAGATTTTAATCAATTAATTAGTTTGGACATACAATAATGATAGAAGTAGTAATGTACAAAGCATTCTTACTAAAATGTAAATAACATTTATTTATTATTAGAAACTGAAGCTTAACCCCATAGTCCCCAACAGATGAGGACGTAGTGTCTTACAAAAAGACACCCATTCTAGTTCCAACATGGTATACGTCTGTTGTCCCGGCCAAGGCACAGTGAGCATGACTCACCCAGACGGGGACGGTCAATCCCTAATAGATCTATTTATAACATTCGGGCGATTTACAACAATTTAACAGTTTCAATAATAATCTATCATAATCAAGTTTAAACAATCCAATTATGTCCAATATATGTTTGCATATTTTCTTTCCCAAAAAGGGAAAGATTTATCAAAGTTTATATGGGGCTGTAAACTCACATGGGAGTAGGCAATTGCTGTTTAATACGAATATCCAATTAAAGCTCAAGCCAAAGTTATGCCTAATCAAATAGTACAGTCTTAATAGATAGTACAAAGAACATATATGTATGCTTATACAGATTTTAGTAAGTTCATTTAGGCTACGATATTTATCTAAATAATCGTAGTTCAAGTATCAACAATATTCTTTTGGACTTATTTATATAAGTTTTATTTCTAAGTAAACATAAAATGTTTAATTATTAATATCAGTTAGCATACATGTAATAATACTCATTCAATCTTACAATTAAGTTTTACATTTAAGTAAACATAAAAGAAAATGTTTCACTTAAAATATTAATATATGTTTATAGTACTTGTATCAATAATATCCAATTAAATTTATAACCAAGTTCTATATTTAAGTAAACATAAGGGGTTTTACTTATAATATATTTACGTAGTAACATTTAATTTAATTAACGTTCATATAATTTTATTTCTTAAAAGTATATGAGTACATGTATTAATAATATTTATTCATCTTGTTTATACAATTTATTTGTAAAGCAAATATAAATGAATATTTCATAAAAAAAATATATTATTTTATTTAACTCTAAAGTTTTCATAAATTATTTAATATTTATAAAATATTTTATTTATCAACAACTTAAGTTTATACATTAATCCTTATGATCTAGACTTTTAATTATGTTTTATTATAATTAAGGCTTGTTAATGTTTTGGAACATGGCAAAACTAGTCCCTCCATATTTTTAAACAAGTAAACTTTCGGATTAGTACACATTTGGTACCTAGGGCTTGTTTAAGTTTCGGCTTATGGCAGATTTAGCCCCCCCTAGTATTATCTAGGTTTTATAACTTTACTAAAATGACAAAACAGCCCCTAGGGCTTCTTTAAGTTTCGGACTATTGCCAAAATTGTCCTTAGGGTTTTAAAATGACAAAATAACTTTTAGAAACTTCCCAAAATGGTCCCTAGGGTTTAATTTGAAACGGATGGTATTTATTAAACCCTAGACTTTTGGATAATTACATTTTCAGTCCTTGTGTTTATTTATTTATCAAAATAAGTTTCATAAGTTACGGTTTTAGTCTTTAAGTTTCATAAATTGTCATTTTAATCCAAAAAGTTTTTATAAGTTATAATTTATTATAAAAACTTTTATTTAAACATTTAAACCTTATATGAGCTCATTCAAATGGGTCAAAGTATCTAATGGGCCATCTAATGGGCCTAATTATATTTAAAGTTTAACAATATTGTTAAATGAGCTTATTTACATTTTTAAGTCCATTAATTAATTAAATGGGCCTAAGCATATTCTTAAGATTTATTAAGATTGGTCAAATGGGCTTATTGGGCTCATTAAGCTTGGATTACATTTTATGGGCTTAAATAGTCCATTAACACTACTTTACATTTTATGTAAGTTTTAACTTTGGATAATCTTATAAGCTTACTATTAGCTTATTCATATTTAGTTTTAAATCTAAAATAAAAGAATAAAGCTTATAGTTGTTTATGTGATGTTCCAAATTAGATCTAGGTGTGTTACAAAGTTGCATGCAAGTCATAAGCCCTTTTCGGAGCTTATAACCCACGGCTATTATTAGTTATAACTTATTAAGATAAGTTTAAACTTCTTTTAAGGTTACATGTACTTATGTGTGTTCCAAAAATAGATCTAACTATGTAAAAAACAAGTAAACAAGTCACAAGTCCAAAATGAGATCTAAACTATGTCTAGACCTAAAAATCAATCATAGATCCATGTACACTCATATATAGCCCATGGCTATATTTCTAAATCTTGGTATTTCCAAGATGAACACTTTAGCTAGTTTTAAGTCTTGTAAATATTTACAAAAATACAACATAATTATCTAGGTTACATACATGTTCCCAAGGTTATCATTATTCCAAGAAAACTACCTATCGCCCACGGCTATATTGTTTTCTCCCAAGATTCCCATAAGATTTTATAAGCTTGTTTTATGTTTATCATACTCAAGTTAACTCTATCATTAGATCTATGGTTTACATAAGCATGCATGTACATCTAACCCAAGGTCATATATAACCCATGGCTACATATATACACATAAGTTATATTTTGTGATTTTTAATATTCCATTTAACATGTAACATTTCATATTCCATTATTAAAACTATGTAGACAAATCATATGGTCACCACTAAATTTAGCCGTGACCTTTAAGGTCATGGTTTTCATGATCTTTAAGTTGCACAAGTTCATTTCATGAGATCTATGGTTATTGGTTAACCAAAGTCCCATAGACAAGATTTATAACTCATGCAAGGTTTAGATTTATAAAAGGTTTTATATGGCTTTTAAATCAAGTTTAAAACATAACACATAAGTCATAAGTTTCTTATTCAAGGATTTTAAATCATGAACATGATTTGTATAAATATGATGTGACCTATAAGGGTCATAGCTTTATCAAATCTTGATGTTAACATATTATTTACTTGTGTTTATAGATGTATGATGATGCATGCATGAAGAAATGAAAGATTATGATATGTATACCTTTCTTGCCTAAATGTTATCAAGGAAGATCTATATGCACTAGGAGATTAGAGATCTAATCTAGTTGATGAAGAAAATCCTTAACATAAGCCAAGCTGTGGCCTATAGATTCGGCTAGGGCTTGATAGTATGATTCCAAAGATGGTGATACTACTAAATGATTCGTAGTAATAAAGAAGAAGACAATAACTAGTAAAGCGTATGTGTTCTTGGATGCATTCGTATGATTTGAGAGAGAAAGAAGATGAGAGAAAAATGAGATTAGATTTGCATGTGTGTATGAGAAGTGTGTGTGTTTTCGGCTTAAGGAAGAAAGAGAAAGGGCAAGGCAAAAGGCATGATTGCTGATGGAGGCCCAAGTATTGAAGAACGGGCTGACTTGTTTCTGGAGGCCCGAGATCGCGTGACGAAGAGGGGTTTAGTAAAATGGGCATAACTTTTGCATCCTAAGTCCGTTTTCAGCCCGTGACCTGTCAAAACGTGCGTAAAAAGGAGACCGACGACGCTTTAACCACCTTTTAGCTGGTTACGGATTTTTCAAGGCCCGAAAAGCCTTTTTACTATCAGTTTCTTGCATTTTTATGTTTTTTTCACTTTCAGTTGGACTTTGTCATTGGGCTACGGTCCAGCCCGTTGGATTTTTAGGGTTTTTCTTTGTTTGCAGTCATTATTTAATGAATCTGCTGTAACCCTAGCAAGACAGTTATCAGTTTAATAAAAGTTAAACCATTGGCCGTTGAGTTGCCGTATTTTACCCTAATTTTCGGGCATTCTTCAGAATCAACGATTATTAGCAGAATTGTTTCTGGCATTCTTGTTGAATCAACAGATCCAATTACTTATCTTTGTTACTTTGTTTTTTTTAGTCTACATCAGTTTAGTCTACATCAGTTGGGAAGTCAAAGATCACGAGTTGGTAGAAGATGAAGAAAGTCATGAGGGATAATTTTATTCCTCATAACTACCAGCGAATGATGTACCAGCGATTATAGAATCTGAAACAAGGGGCCAAGTCTGTTGAAGATTACACTACCGAATTTTACCAATTAATTGCAAGGAATGACGTTCAAGAGACAGAAGATCAGCTTGTCTCTCGATACATTGGTGGTTTAAGAGTCCAGATCATGGATTCTGTTAACATGTTTGATCCAATGACACTTTCTGAAGCGTATCAACGAGCACTGACTTTTGAGAAGCAGAACCGACGAGTGGGGAGTTCTTCTTCTCCTGCAATAACAGGTGCTTCTGGTTCGGGTAATGCGGCATCGCGTTTTGCCCCAACTCAGGGTAAAGAAGTTGGTGAGAATACTGGACCAGTTCCTAAAACGGCCGGCAGTGGTGGGTTCAAGTGCTTTAACTGTGGTGAACCTGGTCACCGACAATCAGAGTGTAAGAAGGCTGGGAAGAGGCAGTTATTTATTGAACCTGAGGAAGATGATGATGTGGCCTATAATGACTACGTGGGAGACGCAGTTTATGATGTAGAACCTGAGTATGAGGAGGAGTATGTGTCTGGGGATGTGGGGGTGAATTTGGTGGTAAGGCGCTCCTGCTTAACACCTAAAGCTGATGGTGATGACTGGCTCAAACACAACATATTTCAGTCAACTTGTACCATTATGGGTAAGGTTTGCACTTTTGAATGTGATTCAGGTAGTTGTGATAATTTGATAGCTGAAGGAGCAGTCCAGAAATTAGGGCTGAAAACTGAAGATCGTCCCAAACCTTATAAGTTACAGTGGCTTAAAAAGGGTGGGGAGATAACAGTTTCCAAGCATGTCCAAGTTCCGTTTTCTGTAGGAACAACTTATAAGGATAATCTTTGATGTGATGTGATACCAATGGATGCTTGTCACTTATTGTTGGGTAGACCTTGGGAGTATGACCGTGATGTAATTCACCATGGGAGAACTAATACTTATAGTTTCCTGTTTGGGGGTGTGAAGATTACTTTGATGCCAGATAAACCTAAGGAAGTAGTTAATAAACCCACTGGTACTTTACTAACTCTTTCGCAGTTCGAAGACGAGCTGGAGGTGGGAGGTGATGTTTTTGTATTAATAGGGAAGGAGGTTTCTGAAGACGGTGAAGTTCCTGAAGCCATGATCCCTTTACTTGAGGAATTCTCAGATGTTTTCCCTAATAAATTACCTGATGGTTTGCCACCATTGCGTGACATACAACATCATATTGATCTAGAGCCTGGGTCACAGTTACCTAACAGACCACATTATAGGATGATCCCGGGAGAACATGAGGAGTTGCGCAGGCAGGTTGAGGAGCTGGTTTCCAAGGGTCATGTTCGTAAGAGTATGAGCCCGTGTGATATTCCTGCCCTATTGACTCCAAAGAAGGATGGTACATGGCGTATGTGTGTTGATAGTCGAGCCATCAATAAGATTACTTTGAGGTACAGGTTTCCTATTCCTCGCCTTGATGATTTGCTTGACCAGATTAGTGGTGCTACCATTTTCACGAAGCTGGATTTGAAGAGTGGGTATTACCAGATTCGTCTTAGAATTGGTGACGAGTGGAAGACCGCTTTCAAGACCCGTGAAGGGTTGTATGAGTGGTTGGTCATGCCTTTTGGTTTATCAAACGCACCAAGCACATTTATGCGTGTGATGAGTCAACTGCTCAGGCCTTTTATTGGCAAGTTTGTGGTTGTTTATTTTGATGACATTCTTATTTATAGTGCTTCTTATAATGAGCATGTCAATCATGTGAGGCAGGTCTTGACCTTGCTTCGGAAGGATAACTTTTATGCAGCCACGGAGAAGTGTGTGTTCATGACCCCTAAAGTTTTGTTTTTAGGGTATGTTGTTTCTGGTGATGGCATACAGGTGGATGAATCTAAGGTAGCAGCTGTTCAGGAGTGGCCAACTCCAACTACCATTACTGAAGTTCGGAGTTTCCATGGTCTTGCTTCTTTCTATAGGCGGTTTATCCCTAATTTCAGTTCCATTATGGCCCCTTTGACAGACTGTATGAAGGGTAAGTCATTTGTGTGGACGAAGGAAGCAGAGATGGCTTTTCAGGTTGTCAAGAAAAAGCTTACTACAGCGCCAATCCTGGTATTTCCTGATTTTTCTAAAGTTTTTGAGCTTCATACTGATGCTTCTAAGGTTGCAATTGGTGGAGTTCTTAGTCAGGGTGGGCGGCCTGTTGCCTATTTTAGCGAGAAGTTGACAGGTCCGAAGTCGAGGTACTCTACTTATGACTTGGAGTTTTATGCAGTGGTCCAAGCTGTGAAGCATTGGCGCCATTATTTGTTTCATAAGGAGTTTGTTTTGTTCACTGACCATGATTCCATAAGGCATATTCGTACTCAAGATAAGGTTTCACATAAACATGGGCGTTGGTTGGCTTTTTTTGAGAAATTTACTTTTGTGGTGAAACACAAAACGGGTGCTTCCAATCGTGCTGCTGATGCCTTAAGCAGGAGAAGTAGTTTACTTGTAACCATGCAGGTTGATGTTCCTGGACTGGATGTCATTCGTGACATGGTGACTGTGGATCCATACTTTTCAATTGTTCTGCAGGATTTGCAATCAGGAGAGAAAACAAATTTTGTTATGCATGATGGGTTCCTATTCAAAGGGAATCAACTTTGTATTCCTGATTCAAGTCTTCGCTTACAAATTATTAAGGAGTTGCATGGTGAAGGACATGTTGGTCGTGATCGCACTTTACAGTTGGTTCAAGCATCTTATTTTTGGCCTACTATGAGGAAGGAAGTGGATCGTTACGTCAAGAGGTGTCGTATTTGTCAAGTTTCAAAGGGGACGGCTACTAATGAAGGTCTTTATATGCCTTTGCCAGTTCCTTTGCAGCCATGGGTTGATATTAGCATGGATTTTGTGTTGGGACTACCTCGTACTCAAAGGGGTAATGATTCAATATTTGTTGTTGTTGATCGTTTTTCTAAGATGGTTCATTTTATTCCTTGCAAGAAGACAACAGATGCAGTTAATGTAGCCCAACTTTTCTTTAGGGATGTGTACCGTTTACATGGTTTACCTTCCTCCATTGTTTCTGATCGGGACACCAGGTTTTTGAGTCATTTTTGGCGTAGTTTGTGGAAGATGGTGAATACTCAACTCAATTTTAGTAGCGCTTATCATCCTCAAACTGATGGGCAAACCAAAGTTGTTAATAGGTCCCTTAGTAACCTGTTAAGGTGTTTGGTGGGTGATCATGTGAAGGCATGGGATCAGAAGTTGTATCAAGCTGAGTTTGCTCATAATCATGCTGTTAATCGGAGCACTAGGTTTAGTCCTTTCCAGGTGGTTTATTCTGCTCAGCCACGTGGTCCTCTTGATCTTATGACTCCTCAGATTTCTAGGTCTGTTCCGAAGAAAGTGCAGGATTTTGTTGAGGGGTTGCATGATGTTCATAAATCTGTTCGTGACAACTTGGTGCGCGCTAATTCGAAGTACAAGCAGGATGCAGATCAAAAGAGGAGACATGCTGACTTTGAAGTAGGAGACTTTGTGTGGGCTGTTTTGACTAAGGATCGTTTTCCAGTTGGTGAATATAATAAATTGTCTGCTAAGAAGATTGGTCCAGTGGAAATTGTGGATAAGATGAACTCAAATGCTTATCGTTTGAAGTTGCCAAGTCATATTCGTTGTTCTGATGTTTTTAATGTGAAGCACTTGTTGCCTTACCATGGTGATTCTTCCGATGATGATACAGTTGGGAATTCGAGGGCGAATTTTTCTTATCCAGGGGGGAATGATGGAGGCCCAAGTATTGAAGAACGCGCTGACTTGTTTCTGGAGGCCCGAGATCGCGTGACGAAGAGGGGTTTAGTAAAATGGGCATAACTTTTGCATCCTAAGTCCGTTTTCAGCCCGTGACCTGTCAAAACGTGCGTAAAAAGGAGACCGACGACGCTGTAACCATTTTTTAGCTGGTTGCTGATTTTTCAAGGCCCGAAAAGCCTTTTTATTATCAGTTTTTTGCATTTTTATGTTTTTTTCACTTTCAGTTGGACTTTGTCATTGGGCTACGGTCCAGCCCGTTGGATTTTTAGGGTTTTTCTTTGTTTGCAGTCATTATTTAATGAATCTTCTGTAACCCTAGCAAGACAGTTATCAGTTTAATAAAAGTTAAACCATTGGCCGTTGAGTTGCCGTGTTTTACCCTAATTTTCGGGCATTCTTCCGAATCAACGATTATTAGCAGAATTGTTTCTGGCATTCTTGTTGAATCAACAGATCTAATTACTTATCTTTGTTACTTTGTTTTTTTTAGTCTACATCAATTGCCTTGGTAAAAACACTTATGCCAAGTGTAGGCTTTTGTGTTTCCCATGCATCTCTTCTCCTTCCACATACACCTTGGTAAGATAAATTATGCCAAGTGTCATATCTTGCCTTTTCAAGGAAACTCTTCTTCTTCCACCTAAGGTGGGGTGTCGGGTTAAGCTAACCAAAAAGAGAGGGTGGGCTTGTGTGGGCTTGTGTTGGGCTTAACACAAAGAGTACATGATCTTGGGCTAGTCCAAGAAGGTTTTGGAGTGCCTAAAATGTGCATACACATATATATATATATATATATATATATATATATATATATATATATATATATATATATATATATATATATATATATATATATATATATATATATATATATATATATATATATATATATATATATATATATATATATATATATATATATATATATATATATATATATATATATATATATATATATATATATATATATATATATATATATATATATATATATATATATATATATATATATATATATATATATATATATATATATATATATATATATATGGATATATTACACATGGTGGAGCATATTTTCCAATCTTTGTTAAGTGTTGTTTACCCAATGTGGGTTATGTATTTTTACTACTTGTTTTGGGTACATAGTTTACATAGTCAAACTTATTATAACAAGTATGTATGTAAAAGTATATGTACACATTGGACAAGTTCACACATGACTTATAGACATATAATACATGTAGTTGTGTTCCAAGATTTGATGGGTGAAATTTCATTACATAAAATCATGGTAAAATCATGAATTTTACAGCACCACCCCGTTATTTTAGCTTTGTCCTCAAAGCTATTAAAAACATAGTTATCTCTTAAGTGAAATGTTCTAAGTATGATTCGTTTCAGATTCTCTCTCAAGTATGGATGGCGGCATGAATGCGAAGTGGTCTACACCTAGGTTATTCTTATACGCCTGATTTGGCATTAATGGAAGCTTCCGTCATTATAAGTGAACAGAAGAGAATGCAAAGAGATTTTCTATCCAGGTTGCACTATTCATCCAATTGCGCCGTAGAAGAGATTACTGCTATGGTCGGATAGGAGTAATGCAAAGAGATCTTTATCTAGATCGCACTATACATCCGATTGAGCAGTAAAGGAGACTGCTGCTTCGGATGGATAGGAAAGGAATGCAAAGAGATCTTTATCTGGATCGCACTATACATCCTATTGACCAGTAAAGGAGACTGCTGTTGTGGATGGATAGGAAAGGAATGCAAAGAGATCTTTATCTGGATCGCACTATACATCCAATTGAGCACTAAAGGAGACTGCTGTTATGGATGGATAGGAAAGGAATGCAAAGAGATCTTTATCTGGATCGCACTATACATCCGATTGAGCAGTAAAGGAGACTGCTGCTGTGGATGGATAAGCGCGGACTGCTTAACGGGGTTGCGGCTATACCCTTCCAGGGTCTGGGAGAAGACCAATGGCGTTGTGGATTTGGTTAGGAGGACAAATCCATTACAAATGGTTTCTGATATGAGGAGGACACGCCAAAATGTTTCATACGCTGGGGAATCTGGGGATGCATTATTTCTACATCCTTTTCATGGGTGAGATACTGGTTATATCTCCACACCCGATGTTGAAAAATTGGGGTTGAAGGTAAAACAAAACATTTTAACTATAACCCCTCCTACATCAACAGTTTTTAAGAACGAACTTACAATTATACCTCAAGTTTGTGGGATACCAACATCAATTATTGGTGCTAAAGTTTCTACCCAACAAGAAGGTTAAGATTGTCGTTGATGGAAATTGCGTAAGAAGTTGCAAAGAATCGGCTTCCTTCACCGTGAGGCTGAGCGAGAGGGGCGCAGAATAGAAGTACCTCAAATGGTGGAAATAAAGGAAGATACCAAGAATAAAGAATGTGCGCGCCTTCCAGGGTGTCGTAACAAGGGTCATGCATTTACTATTACTGGTTCAAAATTTGTACAAATTCTGACTTCTAAAGAGAGGAATTCTCATCTCCCAGCGTGTAGTGGGTGATGGTATTATCAAACTAATTAGACCCGAAGAGGAAAGAGGGATGTCCAAAAACATAGGACATTCAACATCTCCTTACGGGGGATGTCGAACATAGCCCTACAAAGTACACCCATTGTGAGTTGGATGTGCCTTTCAGGTTTAGGGTTGCCTAGGTGGCGGAAGTAACCCTACAAAATACACCCATTGTGAATTGGGTGTGTCCTTCAGGTTTAGGCAGGGAAGAAACAGGTTAGGGAAATGGGATATTCTCGGACCAAATATCCTTTAGCCCGTTGGTGCTAGAGATGATACTAAATCTAGTGTTAACTATATCGGGGTTATGGCTCCCCAGTATAATCAAGGTTTCATCTCACCAAGGTACACAAACCCATTTTTGGTTATATAGGATAATTGCACGATGCTTGCTAGTCAATTTGTGCAAATAACGACATCAAAGTTATCAAGGCTTTCTAGGATCTGATTGGTGTAAAACGGCTGATTTGGAAAGTTTTTAAGGGACAACCTTGGATGATGGTGTTTAACTATCATAACTTTTCCGTCGATTATTCCACCGTATAATGGGAGTCTAGAACTATCAGAGGGATTTCCATTACCTTACTAAATTTAGCAGTTGCAGTGCTTTGGTCTACACATGTATCAGACAAGATAGATGCATATCATTGGCTTAGTAAGAACGTACCAGGTACGATGTTGGAGCCTGGATTTGTTGGGGCATTGCCAGCCATGTACACTTGCGAAGGAGTTCCCTTGTTGTCCTTCTTCTGGTTGGCCCACTTGGGATAATCAGGTCTCACGTGCCCAGGGGTTCCACACTCGTAACATACCACAGATTTATTTGGTCCGCTACTGCTCCCACCAGTGGGGTTTCGGTTTCCCTGTTGCCAACTTCCACTCCCTCATGCGTTGGACTTGCCCTTGTTGCTGTTTCCAGGATTGGTGTTGGGTCGACCTGAGGTAGCAACATTTGTTGGACAATCGCGAGCAAAATCTCCTTGTTGGCCACACTTGTAGCATCCTTGGCATTGTCCTCCAACAACATGATGGTAGTTGCACTTTGAACACTTAGGCTTTGTTCCTGAGTAGTTCTTAGTGCGGGTTGTGGGAGTAGCGTCATCTGCTTGCCCAACGTTTTGCTTTTTGAAAGGCTGTTGGTGCTGGCTACGAGAGTTTTCATCGGATTTCCTCTTGTTGTCTGTTTGCCTCTCGGGCAGATTGCGGGCTCGTTTATTGATTAGCTCAGTCGCAAATTCCATGGCACCTTCAACCGTGGTGGGTCGTGAAGCTAGCACACTATCATGAATGTTGTCAGGGAGTCTGCTGACATACTTTTCAATCTTGTCATTCCTTAGAGGAAACATTCTGATGCACATCAAGCTTAACTCTTGAAATCTTTGGTTGTACCAAATGATATCATTGTTCTTACACTTGAGATCCTACAGCTCGACTTCCAACTTATTTATTTCTCCTTTGGGACAATACTTCTCAGTCATTCTTTCCTTGAGGTTGGCCCAAGTGAGAGTATAAGCAGCGTCATGTCCAAGGATAGCGACCACAGAGTTCCACCAGGTAAGGGCACTCTCGAGTAAGGTGCACGTAGCAAACTTAACTCGGTTCTCTTCAGCACAACCACTGATGCGGAAGACTATCTCTAGTCTTTCAAACCACTGCATCAATTCAACAACTCCTTCTTTTTCCTCGGTAGTATGAGGGTTTGCATTTTAAGAAATCGGGGTAAGAACAACCCCTGTTGAAGTCGTTTTTGTGCATGTTGTGGTTTTGTTCATTGCTCACATTTGCTTCTCTGGCTGCCATAGCTGTCGTAATGCCTTCACCAATCAT
The DNA here is from genome assembly GCA_025667525.1 of Glebionis coronaria. Taxonomy (NCBI): domain Eukaryota; kingdom Viridiplantae; phylum Streptophyta; class Magnoliopsida; order Asterales; family Asteraceae; genus Glebionis; species Glebionis coronaria. Next base: position 373,644,935 of record CM046878.1, read on the forward strand.
CTCTCTGAGTTGAGCTGTGGTAACATTATGAGTAGCTACGGGAACTTCGGTGTTAGTGGTGTTGGAAGTGGTTGCATTATTGGGGTTTGATCGTGTAATCACCATTTGTCTATAATCATACACAAAATGAGATTATTAGTTCAAACGTTAGTACAGTTTTTATATTATTTGCAAGAGATTATTTCATGCATAAAATTCATAACAAGTTTGGATAACCTGACAGGATTTCATAATATAATACTTTGCACAATAGATATAACATAAGAGAATGCTTTCATGCAAATTTCCATAAGGAATAAAACATTCATCGAGCATATCAAATCCGGGACAGAGACTTAGCTAGCCTTGTCCTGGGTAGTGATACACATTCTCTTAAGTACATCAAATCCAAAAATACATGCTAGAAAAAGAGAGGTACAGCATAAGGATACATCACCAAAAGCTTGAAAAGAAATAAAAGTACGAAGGTCTTATAACATGATAGCCGGGATACAGCCCGTATGCTTGTCATGATGTACAAGAAGTCCGATACATCTATACTAGTCCTGCCTAGATGGTCCACTAGGTAAGGCTGGTGCTGATGGTGCTGATGAAGCTGGTGGAGCTGCAGATGCTCTTCGGGAACCCGGTAATGTCCGAATCGTCGCTCGGGTCTCCTTGAGCACATGGAATGTTGTCAGCAAATGGGTCCGGAGTCTATTGGTGGCTCCTCAGAGATGAGTCATCTCTGCAGTAATCCCTTCATGTCGGACGGTGGCAAGATCACAAAAGATAGACAACGATTGCTCTTGAGCCGATAGGGTCGTATGGGTCTGATGCTAAGGAACCTCCATGACCTGAATACGTTGGTGAAGATGACGATTCTCCTCTATGAGCCACTTCAAGGCTTTATCAGTCTTGGCCTGGACATCCTTAGTAGCCTGGGCTTCTCTCCTCATTGTGCGGGAGAAAGTGTCAATACGATCATGTATGATGTTGTGGCCTTGTCGACCGGCTATCACTTGGCTGTGGAGGTCCAATATCTCCTTCTCCTGGCGTGCAACCAGTGTGGCAATCTGAGCCTGAACGGAATCGACACGTCTTGCTCTAGAGCCTTCCCCGGTCTCATAAGTGGAGACGGGTACAGACCCGGAGAAATAGCCCGATGATAAGAATGGAGGCACGGAAGATGTTAGGTTAGGAAGAACCTGGTCCTCCTCCTTAGAGGTCGGGGCCAGTATAGCTGATGCGGAGATAGGAAATGAGTCCTATGGGAATACAGCTTCGATAGTTGGGTCATCCTCTAAATCCGAGGCTGACATCCATCCATACTGCGTCGATTGTGGAGATGAACGAATAATTGGAGTAGGAGCTGCCATGGGTAGAAGAGTCGAGGATGCGGTAGGCGCAGTCATGATGCTCTGAAATAGTATTATTTTAAGTTTGAAGTGAGTATAGGCTTACAAACAAAGAACAATATTATTTTAGATTACATGCTTTATGAAATATATTCCTCTTTAAACAATTATTATAATGTTTTAAGGTTACAAATATTAATACTTATACATATATATGTATTATCATGTAAGTAGTTCATTTATCAATTTGTAAGTGTGAAGTTTAGTTTAATATTACTCATATTCTCATTTCAGTAATTTTTTACTATGTGGTGCAAAATTTTCAAGTTTAGCACGTCTAACATATAGCAATATCTCACTAAACAGTATTAATAATCAAGTTTAGCATAAAATGCCCTAAGATCTATATGCTTAACTAATACGGTCCCAAAATAAAATCCTAAAAAGATATTTATAAGTTAGAGTCCAGTTTTAAATAAAAAAATCATTTTATTTTTATTTGATTTAAAAATTTATCTGGTTCTCTATAACTAATGCTCTGATACCATTCTCTGTGACACCCCGGGTAGGGTCAAAATATGCGGAAATATCCGCGGAGATGTCACAAGGGTGGATCGATAGCATATAGTCCATAGAGCATAAGATAAAAGTTAGTCAAATCAGATTACATGTTTATTTAAACAAATAAATAAAAATTGTTTTAAACAAGACAGTAGGTGATTGTTTTTGTTTCCCAAATAGAACCCCTGACGAGTCCTATGATGCAGATTTCTAAGATGCTGGAGACCATGCATACACCACGTACTAACTTCATTTTCCTGTGCAAAACATACTAACAGGGGTCAACATAAAGTTGGTGAATTTACAGATTTTAATCAGTTAATTATTTTGGACATACAATAATCATAGAAGTAGTAATGCACAAAGCATTCTTACTAAAATGTAAATAACATTTGTTTATTATTATAAACTGAAGCTTAACCCCATAGTCCTCAACAGATGAGGATGTAGTGTCTTACAAAAAGACACCCATTCCAGTTCCAACATGGTATACGTCTGTTGTCCCGGCCAAGGCACAGTGAGCATGACTCACCCAGACGGGGATGGTCAATCCCTAATAGATCTATTTATAACATTCGGGCGATTTACAACAATTTAACAGTTTCAATAATAATCAATCATAATCAAGTTTATACAATCCAGTTATGTCCAATATATGTTTGCATATTTTCTTTCCCAAAAAGGGAAAGATTTATCAAAGTTTATATGGGGTTGTAAACTCACCTGAGAGTAGGCAATTGCTGTTTAATACGAATATTCAATTAAAGCTCACGCCAAAGTTATGCCTAATCAAATAGTACAGTCTTAATAGATAGTACAAAGAACATATATGTATGCTTATACAGATTTTAGTCAGTTCATTTAGGCTACGATATTTATCTAAATAATCGTAGTTCAAGTATCAACAATATTCTTTCGGACTTATTTATATAAGTTTCATTTCTAAGTAAACATAAAATGTTTAATTATTAATATCAGTTAGCATACATGTAATAATACTCATTCAATCTTACAATTAAGTTTTACATTTAAGTAAACATAAAAGAAAATGTTTCACTTAAAATATTAATCTATGTTTATAGTACTTGTATCAATAACATCCAATTAAATTTATAACATAGTTCTATATTTAAGTAAACATAAGGCATTTTACTTATAATATATTTACGTAGTAACATTTAATTTAATTAACGTTCATATAATTTTATTTCTTAAAAGTTATGAGTACATGTATTAATAATACATATTCATCTTGTTTATACAATTTATTTTGTAAAGCAAATATAAATAAATATTTCATAAAAAATATATTATTTTATTTAACTCTAAAGGTTTCATAAATTATTTAATATTTATAAAATAATTTATTTATCAACAACTTAAGTTTATACATTAATCCTTATGATCTAGACTTTTAATTATGTTTTATTATAATTAAAATAGATTTTAGGGTTAGGGCTTGTTAATGTTTCGGAACATGGCAAAACTAGTCCCTCCATATTTTTAAACAAGTAAACTTTCGGATTAGTACACATTTCGTACCTAGGGCTTGTTTAAGTTTCGGCTTATGGCAGATTTAGTCCCCCTAGTATTATCTAGGTTTTGTAACTTTACTAAAATGACAAAACAGCCCCTAGGGCTTCTTTAAGTTTCGGACTATTGCCAAAATGGTCCTTAGGGTTTTAAAATGACAAAATAACTTTTAGAAACTTCCCAAAATGGTCCCTATGGTTTAATTTGCCACGGATGGTATTTATTAAACCCTAGACTTTTGGAGAATTACATTTTCAGTCCTTGTGTTTATTTATTTATCAAAATAAGTTTCATAAGTTATGGTTTTAGTCTTTAAGTTTCATAAATTGTCATTTTAATCAAAAAGTTTTTATAAGTTATAATTTATTATAAAAACTTTTATTTAAACATTGAAACCTTATATGAGCTCATTCAAATGGGTCAAAGTATCTAATGGGCCATCTAATGGGCCTAATTATATTTTAAGTTTACCAGTATTGTTAAATGGGCTTATCTACATTTTTAAGTCTATTAATTAATTAAATGGGCCTAAGCATATTCTTAAGATTTATTAAGATTGGTCAAATGGGCTTATTGGGCTCATTAAGCCTTAGATTACATTTTATGGGCTTAAATAGTCCATTAACACTACTTTACATTTTATGTAAGTTTTAACTTAGGATAATCTTATAAGCTTACTATTAGCTTATTCATATTAGTTTAAATCTAAAATAAAAGAATAAAGCTTATAGTTGTTTTATGTGATGTTCCAAATTAGATCTAGGTGTGTTACAAAGTTGCATGCAAGTCATAAGCCCTTTTTGGAGCTTATAACCCACGGCTATTATTAGTTATAGCTTATTAAGATGAGTTTAAACTTGTTTTAAGGTTACATATACTTATATGTGTTCCAAAAATAGATCTAACTATGTAAAAATCAAGTCACAAGTCCAAAATGAGATCTAAACTATGTCTAGACCTAAAAATCAATCATAGATCCATGTACACTCATATATAGTCCATGGCTATATTTCTAAATCTTGGTATTTCCAAGATGAACACTTTAGCTAGTTTTAAGTCTTGTCAATATTTACAAAAATACAACATAATTATCTAGGTTACATACATGTTCCCAAGGTTACCATTATTCTAAGAAAACTACCTATAGCCCACGGCTATATTGTGTTCTCCCAAGATTCCCATAAGATTTTATAAGCTTGTTTTATGTTTATCATACTCAAGTTAACTCTATCATTAGATCTATGGTTTACATAAGCATACATGTACATCTAACCTATTTTAGGTCATATATAACCCATGACTACATATATACACATAAGTTATATTTTGTGATTTTTAATATTCCATTTAACATGTAAAATTTCATATTCCATTATTAAAACTAAGTAGAGAAATCATATGGTCACCACTAAATTTATTCGTGACCTTAAGGTCATGGTTTTCATGATCTTTAAGTTGCACAAGTTCATTTCATGAGATCTATGGTTATTGGTTAACCAAAGTCCCATAGACAAGATTTATAACTCGTGCAAGGTTTAGATTTATAAAAGGTTTTATATGGCTTTTAAATCAAGTTTAAAACATAACACATAAGTCATAAGTTTCTTATTCAAGGATTTTAAATCATGAACTTGATTTGTATAAATATGCCGTGACCTATAAGGGTCATAGCTCTATCAAATCTTGATGTTAACATATTGTTTACTTGTGTTTATAGTTGTATGATGATGCATGCATGGAGAAATGAAAGATTATGATGTGTATACCTTTCTTGCCTAAATGTTATCAAGGAAGATCTATATGCACTAGGAGATTAGAGATCTAATCTAGTTGATGAAGAAAATCCTAAACATAAGCCAAGCCGTGGCCTATAGATTCGGCTAGGGCTTGATAGTATGATTCCAAAGATGGTGATACTACTAAATGATTAGTAGTAATGAAGAAGAAGACAATAACTAGTAAAGTTTATGTGTTCTTGGATGCATTCCTATGATTTGAGAGAGAAAGAAGATGAGAGAAAAATGAGATTAGATTTGCATGTGTGTATGAGAAGTGTGTGTGTTTTCGTCTTAAGGGAGAAAGAGAAAGGGCAAGGCAAAAGGCATGTTTGCCTTGGTAAAAACACTTGTGCCAAGTGTAGGATTTTGTGTTTCCCATGCATCTCTTCTCCTTCCACATACACCTTGGTAAGATAAATTTTACCAAGTGTCATCTCTTGCCTTTCCAAGGCAACTCTTCTTCTTCCACCTAAGGTGGGGTGCCGTGTTAAGCTAACCAAAAAGAGAGGGTGGGCTTGTGTTAGGCTTAACAAAAAGAGTACATGATCTTGGGCTAGTCCAAGAAGGTTTTGGAGTGCCTAAAACGTGCATACATATATATATGGTTATATTACACATGGTGGAGCATATTTTCTAATCTTTGTTAAGTGTTGTTTACCCAATGTGGGTTATGTATTTTTACTACTTGTTTTGGGTACATAGTTTACATAGTCAAACTTATTATAACAAGTATGTATGTAAAAGTATATGTGCATATTGGACAAGTTCACATATGACTTATAGACATGTAATACATGAATTTGTGTTCCAAGATTTGATGGGTGAAATTTCATTACATAAAATCATGGTAAAATCATGGAATTTACAGAGGGACATCCCCAACAGCGTAATGTCTTTGAACGGATCGGAGATAGGATACTCGAGGACCTCGAAGCAAACCAGGGAGAGACGAATCTCTCGAACAAATCTATAGAGCGCGACTTCCAAGAAACACCTCTAAAAAAACATCCGCCGCGTTAGTGTCTTTGAGAGGACAGACCCTCCTAGGGGGAGAAGTTACCCCTCCACCACTAAATAGCAGTTACCGCAGCCGTTCTCGGCGCGGAAGGTGTTCGCCCAACGATGATCCATCCGGATCCGACTTTGATGACCATCATCCTAGACGCCGCCGAGCGAGGTACACCTCTTCTGAATCCTCAGACAGTAGCAGGGAACGCAAGAGACGATCACGGCATCGCTCTCAACAGGGTGACGAAGATCTTTCTCTACCATGGTGCCGGGAGAAAGAAGATGCATTCACAAGTCGGATTCGGGACTACTCTGATGACAAAAAGCGGCGCATGCCAACCTGTATGAAAACTTATGATGGACCCGGTGATCCGGACGACCATTTAAAAGTTTTTGAAACACACGCAAAGATTGAGCGATGGCCTATGCCTATATGGTGCCAGATGTTCAATTCGACCCTCATTGGAAACGCACGCGACTGGTTCGAAAGATTCTCGCATCGAAGCATCGATAGCTTTGATGAATTACGGAGTGCATTTAGGAGGTATTATACTCAGAGAAAGAAGTATAACATGGACCCTGTCTCATTGGCTACGGTTAAACAGAAGCACGGGGAGTCCATGGAAGACTTCACGGATCTCTTCAAAGACGAGTGCACAAAAATCAAGACATGTCCTGAAGTCTTAAAGATATCCGACTATATGCACGCCATAACAGATAGGGAAATAGTCAGATGAATGAATGACAAGCGTCCTGAAAAATTCAATGAGTTAATGAAAAGGGTTAGAACTTTTGTGGAAGGGGAGACCGCAGTCTCAGCGGCCTATTCCACAAAAGTAAAACAGAGTTATCGGAATCACGACCAAACCAGGCGATTGGAAGGAGCCCTGACTATCGTGGTCAGCAAAGAGGAGGGCGAGCCAGTGACAAGTTTACCCCTCCAAAAATGTCTCCACGAGAGATATTATTGTCCGAGGGTGCAAACTTCCCAAGACCACCTTCCATGAAAAACTCTATTAACCATCGCCAAGGGAATCGATTATGCGAGTTCCATAACGATAAGTGCCACGGCGCCGATGAGTGCATCCAGCTAAAAAAATATATTGAGTATTTGATAAAATCAAGACATCTCAAACATCTCGTCAAAGATTGGAAAGACGGGAAGGACAACAAAATGGGTGACAGAAAAGATCACCCGAAGGATAAGCCCACTACCATATTCATGGTACAATCATGGCAACGCAGAACTAAGCAGAAAATTAGCCAAACGTTTTCGCGCAGTAAGGAGATCTCGTTCCCTCCCATCACGGTTAGCAATGTAGCCCAAGGACCCGTCACCATCGAAGTAAAGATGGGAGAACACAATGTCCGACGCATGTATATCGATGGAGGGTCGTCAGCAGAAATACTCTATGAACATTGCTTTGTACAGCTACGGTCGGAGGTGAAAAAATAGCTGATGTCGGCTACATCCCCGCTCATTGGCTTCAGTGGAGAAACCATCTGGCCGCTAGGCCAGCTACCGCTCATAGTAACCATCGGAGATGACGAACACTCAACCACAACATGGATTAACTTCATGGTGACACGCTCACCATCGCCGTACATCGACATCATCGGAAGGCCGGGGATATTGGCTATCCGGGCCTTAACATCCACGGCGCATGGTATGATAAAATTCCCTATGGACGGAGGAATCGTCACCATTTTCAATAAGATGGTACCACCATCAGAATGTCACGCATATCCACACAAGCACAGCCAATTCCCAAAGTAAATGAACCATTACCGCCAAACTGGAAGGTAGAAATCCACCCAGACTATGCGGATCAAGAGATAGCAATAGGAGGAACCTTAACCGATAGAGGTAAAAGCACCATGTGCAACCTATTAAAAGCAAACCTTGACGTGTTTGCTTGGGAACCAAAAGACATGACGGGCGTACCGCGTTCGATAGGAGAACATCGGTTACAAATCCGACCAGGATATCCCCCGGTGAAGAAAAAGAAACAAGGGAAAGCCCCTGAACGAAGCCAAGTAATACTTCAAGAAGTTAAAAAGCTGGTAGACGCGGGCATTATGCGGAAAGTATACTATCATGATTGGTTATCTAACCCGGTCATGGTAAAGAAAAACGATGGAAGTTGGCGTATGTGTGTTGACTTCACAACCTAAACAAAGCATGTCCGCAAGACTGCTACCAACTTCTAGAGATCGATTGGAAAGTGGAATCTTTGTGTAGGTATCCCTTTAAATGTTTTTGGACGCATACAGGGTGTATCACCAGATAAAAATGGATGAGGAAGATGAGGAAAAGACGGCGTTCCACACGAGCCAGGTGTTTATTATTACACCAAGATGTCCTTCGGCCTAAAAAACGCAAGAGAAACGTATCAACAGTTAGTCGACAAAGCATTTGACAATCAAATTGGGCGTAGCCTAGAAATCTAAATTGACGACTTGGTCATAAAGACTCATACAGTGGAGGGACTTATCAGGAATATTGAGGAAACCTTTGCCACGTTGCGAAAGATCAATATGAAGCTAAACCCAAAGAAGTGCATGTTCGGAGCTACTAAAGGGATGTTCTTGGGATACATGATTGATCCCAATGGAATTAAACCATGCCTGTACAAGACCGAAGCCGTGATACAACTACCTTCCCCAAGAACGCTCAAAGAGGTACAATCTCTTAACGGTAAGCTGGCGGGACTGAATAGGTTTTTATCCAAGTCCGCAGAAAAATCGTTACCTCTCTTCAAAACAATCAAGAGGTGCATGAAGAAAAGTAACTTTAATTGGACGAAGGAAGCAGAGGAAGCCTTTAGTGATCTCAAGAGGCACTTAGCATCCCTCCCAATGTTGGTCGCACCGTGGCCCAAGGAGGAACTAGTCGTCTATATATCAGCCACACATGGCGCGATTAGTACAGTGTTAATGATGGATAGGGACACGATGAAGATGCCCATATAGTTTGTCAGCAGGGCGCTACAAGGACCAGAGCTAAAGTACACACTGATTCACCATTAAGCAAGTACCTAGGGGCGAGAACAAGAAGGCGGACGCCTTGAGCAAAATCGCGTCCACTAGTTTTTTCGACCTGTCCATATCTAGTTAATCGTCGCCAAGGGAATCGATTCTGCGAGTTCCATAGCGATAAGTGCCACGGCGCCGATGAGTGCATCCAGCTAAAAAAATATATTGAGTCTTTGGTAAAATCAAGACAACATAAACATCTCGTCAAAGATTGGAATGACGAGAAGGACAACAAAAATGGTGACAGAAAAGATAACCCAAAAGATAAGCCCAATACTATATTCATGGTACAATCGTGGCAACGCAGAACTAAGCATAAAATTAGCCAAAAGTTTTCGCGCACTAAGGAGATCTCGTTTCCTCCCATCACGGCTAGCAATGTAGCCCAAGGACCCGTCACAATCGAAGTAAACATGGGAGAACACAATGTCAGCCGCATGTATATAAATGGAGGGTCTTCAGCAAAAATACTCTACGAACATTGCTTTGTACAGCTACGGTCAGAGGTGAAAAATAGCTAATGTCGGCACATCCCCACTCATTGGTTTCAGTGGAGAAACCATCTGGCCGCTAGGCCAGCTACCGCTCATAGTAACCATCGGATATGACGAACACTCAACCACAACATGGATTAACTTCATGGTGATACGCTCACCATCTCCGTACAACAGCATCATTGGAAGGCCGGGGATATTGGTTATCCGGGCCTTAACATCCACGACGAATGGTATGATAAAATTCCCTATGGACGGAGGAATCGTCACCATTTTCAATACGATGGTACCACCATTAGAATGTCACGCATATCCACACCAGCATAGCTAATTCCCAAAGTAAAGGAACCATTACAGCCAAACTGGATTGTAGAAATCCACCCAGACTATCCGAATCAAAAGATAGCAATAGGAGGAACCTTAACCGATAAACGAAAAAGCGCCATGTGCAACCTCTTAAAAGCAAAACTTGACGTGTTTGCTTGGGAACCAAAAGACATGACGGGCGTACCACGTTCGATAGGAGAACATCAGTTACAAATCTGACCAGGATATCCCCTGGTGAAGCAAAACAAACAAGGGAAAGCCCCGGAACGAAGCCAAGTAATACTTCAAGAAGTTAAAAAGCTGGTAGACGTGGGCATTATGCGGGAAGTATACTATCATGATTGGTTATCTAACCCGGTCATGGTAAAGAAACACGATGGAAGTTGGCGTATGTGTGTTGACTTCACAACCTAAACAAAGCATGTCAGCAAGACTGCTACCAACTTCTATAGATCGATTGGAAAGTGGAATCTTTGTGTGGGTATCCCTTTAGATGTTTTTGGACGCATACAAGGGGTATCACCAGATAAAAATGGCTGAGGAAGATGAGGAAAAGACGGAGTTCCACACGAGCCAGGGTGTTTATTGTTACACCAAGATGTCGTTCGGCCTCAAAAACGCAAGAGAAGCGTATCAATAGTTAGTCGACAAAGCATTTGACAATCAAATTGGGCGTAACCTAGAAATCTAAATTGACGACTTATTCATAAAGAGCCATACAGAGGAGGGACTTATCAGGGTTATTGAAGAAACCTTCAACACGTTGCGAAAGATCAATATGAAGCTAAACCCAAAGAAGTGCACGTTCGGAGCTACTAAAGGGATGTTCTTGGGATACATGATTGATCCCAATAGAATCAAACCATGCCTGGACAAGACCAAAGTCGTGATACAACTATCTTCCCCAAGAACGGTCAAAGAGGTACAATCTCTTAACGGAGCTGGCGGGACTGAATAGGTTTCTATCCAAGTCCGTAGAAAAATCGTTACCTCTCTTCAAAACACTCAAGAGGTGCATGAAGAAAAGTAACTTTAATTGGATGAAGGAAGTAGAGGAAACCTTTAGTGATCTCAAGAGGCACTTAGCATCCCTCCCAATGTTGGTTGCACCGCGGCCCAAGGAGGAACAAGTCATCTACCTATCAGCCACACATGGCGCGATTAGTGCAGTGTAAATGACGGACATGGACACGATGAAGATGCCCATATACTTTGTCAGCAGGGCGCTACAAGGACCAGAGCTAAATTACACACCGATCGAAAAGCTGGTTCTATCACTAGTATATGCCACAAAGCGTCTGCGCCCGAATCGTAGTCATTACGGACCAACCAATTAAGCAGGTTATATCGAGGCCAGACGTAGCAGCGCGCTTGAAAGAAATGGAGCGTTCTGTTGGGAGAACATAATATCTCATATATGCCACGCACGGTTTTTAAAGGCTATATCCTTGTTGACTTTATAATAGAGAAACCGGAGGAGGAAAGCATGAAGGCTCCCGAGGAGGAAATCTTCAAGACCCATGTGTCTTATTCATAGACGGACCTTCATGTACGGACGGATCTGGCGCAAACCTTATACTTACTACCCCGGAAGGTATGGATTTCACTTACGCCTTACGATTCGAATTCACAGTAACAAACAACGAATCTGAGTATGAAGCTTTGATTGCAGGCTTAAGAATAGCCACGCGGATGGGAGTAAGAAACCTGGAAGCATATGTCGACTCACGTCTAGTCGCGAATCACATTCTTGGGGAATACGAAGCCAAGGAGGACAACATGATCCAATACCTCGAGAAGGTAAAATCCCTCATCGGAGGATTCACCAGATTTACCATTAAGTAGGTACCTAGGGGCGAGAACAAGAAGGCGGACGCCTTGAGCAAAATTGCGTCCACTAGTTTTGCCCACCTGTCCATATCTAGTTAACCGTCGCCAAGGGAATCGATTCTGCGAGTTCCATAATGATAAGTTCCACGGCGCCGATGAGTGCATCCAGCTAAAAATATATCGAGTCTTTGGTAAAATCAAGACAGTTCAAACATCTCGTCAAAGATTGGAAAGACGGGAAGGAAAACAAAAAGGGTGACAGAAAAGATCACCCAAAAGATAAGCCTACTACCATATTCATGGTACAATCGTGGCAACGCAGAACTAAGCAGAAAATTAGCCAAAAGTTTTCGCGCAGTAAGATCTCGTTCCCTCCCATCACGGCTAGCAATGTAGCCCAAGGACCCATCACCATCCAAGTAAACATGGGAGAACACAATGTCCGCCGCATGTATATCGATGGAAGGTCGTTAGCAGAAATACTCTATGAGCATTGCTTTGTACAGCTACGATCGGAGGTGAAAAAATAGCTGATGTCAGCCACATCCCCGCTCATTGGCTTCAGTGGAGAAACCATCTGGCCGCTAGGCCAGCTACCGCTCATAGTAACAATCGGAGATGACGAACACTCAACCACAACATGGATTAACTTCATGGTGATACGCTCACCATCGTCGTAGAACGGCATCATCGGAAGGCCAGGGATATTGGCTATCCGGGTCAAGAGATAGCAATAGGAGGAACCTTAACCGATAAAGGTAAAAGCGCCATGTGCAACCTCTTAAAAGCAAACCTTGACGTGTTTGCTTGGGAACCAAAAGACATGACGGGCGTACCGCGTTCGATAGGAGAACATCGGTTACAAATCTAACCAGGATATCCCCTGGTGAAGCAAAAGAAACAAGGGAAAGCCCCGGAACGAAGCCAAGTAATACTTCAAGAAGTTAAAAATCTGGTAGACGCGGGCATTATGCGGGAAGTATACTATCATGATTGGTTATCTAACCCGGTCATGGTAAGAAACACGATGGAAGTTGGCGTATGTGTGTTGACTTCACAACCTAAACAAAGCATGTCCGCAAGACTGCTACCAACTTCTAGAGATCGATTGGAAAGTGGAATCTTTGTGTGGGTATCACTTTAAATGTTTTTGGACGCATACAAGGGGTATCACCAGATAAAAATGGTTGAGGAAGTTGAGGAAAAGATGGCGTTCCACACGAGCCAGGGTGTTTATTGTTACACCAAGATGCCGTTCGGCCTCAAAAACGCAAGCGAAGCGTATCAACAGTTAGTCGACAAAGAATTTGACAATCAAATTGGGCGTAACCTAGAAGTCTAAATTGACGACTTGGTCATAAAGAGCCATACAGAGGAGGGACTTATCAGGGTTATTGAAGAAACCTTCGCCACGTTGCGAAAAATCAATATGAAGCTAAACCTAAAGAAGTGCACGTTCGGAGCTACTAAAGGGATGTTCTTGGGATACATGATTGATCCCAATGGAATCAAACCATGCCTGGACAAGACCGAAATCGTGATACAACTACCTTCCCCAAGAACGGTCAAAGAGGTACAATCTCTTAACGGTAAGCTGGCGAGACTAAATAGGTTTCTATCCAAGTCCGCAAAAAAATCGTTACCTCTCTTCAAAACACTCAAGAGGTGCATTAAGAAAAGTAACTTTAATTAGACGAAGGAAGTAGATGAAGCCTTTAGTGATCTCAAGAGGCACTTAGCATCCCTCCCAATGTTGGTCGTACCGCGGCCTAAGGAGGAACTAGTCATCTACCTATCAGCCACACATGGCGTGATTAGTGCAGTGTTAATGACGGATAGGGACACGATGAAGATGCCCATATACTTTGTCAGCAGGGCGCTACAAGGACCAGGGCTAAATTACACACCGATGGAAAAGCTGGTTCTATCACTAGTATATGCCATAAAGCGTCTGCGCTGATACTTCTAGGCGCACCAAATCGTAGTCATTACGGACCAAACAATTAAGCAGGTTATATCGAGGCCGGACGTAGTAGCGCACTTGAAAAAATGGAGCGTTCTGTTGGGAGAACATAATATCTCATATAGGCCTCGCACGGTTTTTAAATGCCAAATCCTTGTTGACTTTATAATAGAGAAACTGGAGGAGGAAAGCATGAATCCTCCCGAGGAGGAAATCTCCAAGACCCATGTGTCTTATTCATAGACGGACCTTCATGTACGGACGGATCTGGCGCATGCCTTACACTTACTAACCCGGAAGGTATGGAGTTCACTTACGCCTTACGATTCGAATTCACAGTAACAAACAACGAATCTGAGTACGAAGCTTTGATTGCAGGCTTAAGAATAGCCACGCGGATGGGAGTAAGAAACCTGGAAGCATATGTCGACTCACGTCTAGTCGCGAACCAAATTCTTGGGGAGTACGAAGCCAAGAAGGACAACATGATCCAAAACCTCGAGAAGGTAAAATCCCTCATCGTAGGATTCACCATATTCACCATTAAGTAGGTACCTAGGGGCGAGAACAAGAAGGCGGACGCCTTTAGAAAAATCGCGTCCACTAGTTTTGTCCACCTGTCCATATCTAGTTAACCGTCGCCAAGGGAATCGATTCTGCGAGTTCCATAACGATAAGTGCCACGGCGCCGATGAGTGCATCCAGCTAAAAAAATATATTGAGTCTTTGGTAAAATCAAGACAGTTCAAACATCTCGTCAAATATTGGAAAGAAGGGAAGGACAACAAAAAGGGTGACAGAAAAGATCACCCAAAAGATAAGCCCACTACCATATTCATGGTACAATCGTGGCAACGCAGAACTAAGCTGAAAATTAGCCAAAAGTTTTCGCGCAGTAAGGAGATCCCGTTCCCTCCCATCACGGCTAGCAATGTAGCCCAAGGACCCGTCACCATCAAAGTAAACATGGGAGAACACAATGTCCGCCGCATGTATATCGATGGAAGGTCGTCAGCAGAAATACTCTATGAACATTGCTTTGTACAGCTACAGTCGATGGTGAAAAAATAGCTGATGTCGGCCACATCCCCGCTCATTGGCTTCAGTGGAGAAACCATCTGGCCGTTAGGTAAGCTACCGCTCATAGTAACCATCGGAGATGACGAACACTCAACCACAACATGGATTAACTTCATGGTGATACGCTCACCATCGCCATACGACGGCATCATCGGAAGGCCAGGGAAATTGGCTATCCGGGCCTTAACATCCACGACGCATGGTATGATCAAATTCCCTATAGACAGAGGAATCGTCACCATTTTCAATACGGTGGTACCACCATCAGAATGTCACGCATATCCACACCAGCACAGCCAATTCCCAAAGTAAAGGAACCATTACCGCCAAACTGGAAGGTAGCAATCTACCCAGACTATCCGGATCAAGAGATAACAATAGTAGGAACCTTAACCGATAAAGGTAAAAGCGACATGTGCAATCTCTTAAAAGCAAACCTTGACGTGTTTGCTTGGGAACCAAAAGACATGACAGGTATACCGAGTTCGATAGGAGAACATCAGTTACAAATCCGACCAGGATATCCCCCGGTGAAGCAAAAGAAACAATGGAAAGCCCCGGAACGAAGCCAAGTAATACTTCAAGAAGTAAAAAAGCTGGTAGACGCGGGCATTATGCGGGAAGTATACTATCATGATTGGTTATCTAAACCGGTCATGGTAAAGAAACACGATGGAAGTTGGCGTATGTGTGTTGACTTTACAACCTAAACAAAGCATGTCCGCAAGACTGCTACCAACTTCTAGAGATCGATTGGAAAGTGGAATCTTTGTGTGGGTATCCCTTTAAATGTTTTTTGGACGCATACAAGGGGTATCCCCAGATAAAAATGGCTGAGGAAGATGAGGAAAAGACGGCGTTCCACACGAGCCAGTGTGTTTATTGTTACACCAAGATGCCGAACGGCCTCAAAAACGCAAGAGAAGCGTATCAACAGTTAGTCGACAAAGCATTTGACAATCAAATTGGGCGTAACCTAGAAATCTAAATTGACAATTGGTCATAAAAAGCCATATAGAGGACGGACTTATCAGGGATATTGAGGAAACCTTCGCCACGTTGCGAAAGATCAATATGAAGCTAAACCCAAAGAAGTGCACGTTTGGAGCTACTGAAGGGATGTTCTTGAGATACATGATTGATTCCAATAGAATCAAACCATGTCTGGACAAGACCAAAGCCGTGATACAACTACCTTCCCCAAGAACGCTCAAAGAGGTACAATCTCTTAACGGTAAGCTGGCGGGACTAAATAGGTTTCTATCCAAGTCCGTAGAAAAATCGTTACCTCTCTTCAAAACACTCAAGAGGTGCATGAAGAAAAGTAACTTTAATTGGGGGAAGGAATTATAGGAAGCCTTTAGTGATATCAAGAGGCACTTAGCATCCCTCCAAATGTTGGTTGCACCACGACCCAAGGAGGAACTAGTCATCTACCTATCAACCACACATGGCGCGATTAGTGCAGTGTTAATGACGGATAGGGACACGATGAAGATACCCATATACTTTGTCATCAGGGCGCTACAAGGACCAGAGCTAAATTACACACCGATGGAAAAGATGGTTATATCACTAGTATATGCCACAAAGCGTCTGCGCCGGTACTTCCAGGCGCATCGAATCGTAGTCACTACGGACCAACCAATTAAGCAGGTTATATCGAGGCCGGACGTAGTAGCGCACTTGAAAAAAATGAAGCGTTCTGTTGGGAGAACATAATATCTCATATAGGCCTCACACGGTTTTTAAAGGTCAAATCCTTGTTGACTTTATAATAGAGAAACCGGAGGAGGAAAGCATGAAGGCTCCCGAGGAGGAAATCTCCAAGACCCATGTGTCTTATTCATAGACGGACCTTCATGTACGGACGGATCTGGCGCAGGCCTTATACTTACTAACCTAGAAGGTATGGAGTTCACTTACGCCTTACGATTCGAATTCACAGTAACAAACAACAAATCTGAGTACGAAGCTTTGATTGCAGGCTTAAGAATAGCCACGCGGGTGGGAGTAAGAAACCTAGAAGCATATGTCGACTCATGTCTAGTCGCGAATCACATTCTTGGGGAGTACGAAGCCAAGGAGGACAACATGATCCAATACCTCGAGAAGGTAGAATCCCTCATCGTAGGATTCACCAGATTCACCATTAAGTAGGTACCTTGGGGCGAGAACAAGAAGGCGGACGCCTTGAGCAAAATCGCGTCCACTAGTTTTGTCCACCTGTCCATATCTAGTTAACCGTCGCCAAGGGAATCGATTCTGCGAGTTCCATAACGATAAGTGCCACGGCGACGATGAGTGCATCCAGCTAAAAAAATATATTGAGTCTTTGGTAAAATCAAGACAGTTCAAACATCTCGTCAAATATTGGAAAGACGGGAAGGACAAGAAAAAGGGTGACAGAAAAGATCACCCAAAAGATAAGCCCAATACCATTTTCATGGTACAATCGTGGCAACGCAGAACTAAGCAGAAAATTAGCCAAAAGTTTTCGCGCAGTAAGGAGATCCCGTTCCCTCCCATCACGGCTAGCAATGTAGCCCAAGGACCCGTCACCATCGAAGAAAACATGGGATAACACAATGTCCGTCGCATGTATATTGATGGAGGGTCGTCAGCAGAAATACTCTATGAACATTGCTTTGTGCAGCTACGGTCGGTGGTGAAAAAATAGCTGATGTCGGCCACATCCCCGCTCATTGGCTTTAGTGGAGAAACCATTTGGCCGCTAGGCCAGCTACCGCTCATAGTAACCATCGGAGATGACGAACACTCAACCACAACATGGATTAACTTCATGGTGATACGCTCACCATCGCCATACAACAGCATCATCGGAAGGCCAGGGAAATTGACTATCCGGGCCTTAACATCCACGGCGCATGGTATGATAAAATTCCCTATGGACGGAGGAATCGTCACCATTTTCAATACGGTGGTACCACCATAAGAATGTCACGCATATCCACACCAGCCCAGCCAATTCCCAAAGTAAAGGAACCATTACCGCAAAACTGGAAGGTAACAATCCACCCAGACTATCCGGATCAAGAGATAGCAATAGTAGGAACCTTAACCGATAAAGGTAAAAGCGCCATGTGCAACCTCTTAAAAGTAAACCTTGACGTGTTTGCTTGGGAACCAAAAGACATGACAGGCATACCGAGTTCGATAGGAGAACATCGGTTACAAATCCGACCAGGATATCCCCCGGTGAAGCAAAAGAAACAAGGGAAAGCCCCGTAACGAAGCCAAGTAATACTTCAAGAAGTTAAAAAGATGGTAGACGCGGGCATTATGCGGGAAGTATACTATCATGATTGGTTATCTAAACCGGTCATGGTAAAGAAACACGATGGAAGTTGGCGTATGTATGTTGACTTTACAACCTAAACAAAGCATGTCCGCAAGACTGCTACCAACTTCTAGAGATCGATTGGAAAGTGGAATGTTTGTGTGGGTATCCCTTTAAATGTTTTTTGGACGCATACAAGGGGTATCACCAGATAAAATAGGAAGATGAGGAAAAGACGGCATTCCACACGAGCCACGGTGTTTATTGTTACACCAAGATGTCGTCCGGCCTCAAAAACACAAGAGAAGCGTATCAACAGTTAGTCGACAAAGCATTTGACAATCAAATTGGGCGTAACCTAGAAATCTAAATTGACGAATTGGTCATAAAGAGCCATACAGAGGACGGACTTATCAGGGATACTAAGGAAACCTTCGCCACGTTGCGAAAGATCAATATGAAGCTAAACCCAAAGAAGTGCACGTTCGGAGCTACTAAAGGGATGTTCTTGAGATACATGATTGATTCCAATGGAATCAAACCATGTCTGGACAAGACCAAAGCCGTGATACAACTACCTTCCCCAAGAACGCTCAAAGAGGTACAATCTCTTAACGGTAAGCTGGCGGGACTAAATAGGGTTCTATCCAAGCCCGTAGAAAAATCGTTACCTCTCTTCAAAACACTCAAAAGGTGCATGAAGAAAAGTAACTTTAATTGGACGAAGGAAGTAGAGGAAGCCTTTAGTGATCTCAAGAGGCACTTAGCAACCCTCCCAATGTTGGTTGCACCGCGGCCCAAGGAGGAACTAGTCATCTACCTATCAGTCACACATGGCGCGATTAGTGCAGTGTTAATGACGGATATGGACACGATGAAGATGCCCATATACTTTGTCATCAGGGCGCTACAAGGACCAGAGATAAATTACACACCGATGGAAAAGATGGTTCTATCACTAGTATATGCCACAAAGCGTCTGCGCCGGTACTTCCAGGCGCACCGAATCGTAGTCATTACAGACCAACCTATTAAGCAGGTTATATCGAGGTCGGACGTAGCAGCGCGCTTGCAAAATGGAGCGTTCTGTTAGGAGAACATAATATCTCATATAGGCCTCGCACGGTTTTTAAAGGCCAAATCCGTGTTGACTTTATAATAGAGAATCTAGAGGAGGAAAGCATGAAGGCTCCCGAGGAGGAAATCTCCAAGACCCATGTGTCTTATTCACAGACGGATCTTTATGTACGGACGGATCTGGCGCATGCCATATACTTACTAACCCGGAAGGTATGGAGTTCACTTACGCCTTACGATTCAAATTCACAACAACAAACAACGAATCTGAGTATGAAGCTTTGATTGCAGGCTTAAGAATAGCCACGCGGATGGGAGTAAGAAACATGTAATCATATGTCGACTCACGTCTAGTCGCGAATCACACTCTTGGGGAGTACGAAACCAAGGAGGACAACATGATCCAATACCTCGAGAAGGTAAAATCCCTCATCAGGGGATTCACCAGATTCACCATTAAGTATGTACCTAGGGGAGAGAACAAGAAGGCGGACGCCTTAAGCAAAATCGCGTCCACTAGTTTTGCCCACCTGTCCAAACAATTGTTGGTAGAAATACTCAAGGATAAATCGATTGCGGGTGAAGAAACCCTGTCAATAGTCTAGGAGAAGGGACCTAGTGGATGACCCCGCTCATCGAACAATTTATAAACGAAACACTCCCGGACGATGAAACTGAAGCACACCGAATCCGGCGAAAGGCGCAGGGGTTTGAGGTCCGTGACGCGATTTTATACAATAGGTCATTCTTGTAGCCCTGGTTGCGTTGTGTCGGACCAAAGCAAGCGAGCTATGTGATTAGTGAAATTCATGAAGGGTCATGCATCATGCATCCAGGGCCCAGATCTGTCGTAGTAAGAGCTCTTCGGACGGGGTACTACTGGCCAACCATGCATAAAGACGCGCGGGACATAATACTTAGATGTAATAACTGTCAAGTACACCGTCCAGTACCACGTCATCCACAACAAAAGTTAACACCCATCACATCCACATGGCCGTTCTACAAATGGGGAATTTACATAGCAGGTCCGTTTCCAGTGGCGACCGGAGGTGTTAAATTCTTAATTGTTGCCATGGACTACTTCACTCAATGGATCGAAGCCAAGGCAGTAGCAACAATCATGGGCAAGCAGATAAAAATGTTCGTATGAGAGAATATATTTTATATCGCTTTTGCTTAGCAGGGGAGATAATCTCTCACAATGGCAAGCAGTTCGTAGAGAATCCATTCAGAGATTGGTATGTGGCGGTGAATATCACGCAGCATTTCGCATCTGTTAAGCACCCGCAGACCAATGGCTTAGTAGAGCGTGCCAACCGCAAGCTGGGAGAATGAATTAAGGCACATCTAGATGACAAAAGTGCCAAATAGTTCAATGAGCTACCACATGTGTTGTGGTCGCATCAAAAAATGATAAAAACTGCTAATGGGGGAGATAATCCATTTGCACTAGCGTACGGTACTGAAGCAGTAATACCATCCGAAATTGGAATGCCAACAATACGCACTACGGAAGTATATGTTATCACGAATGATGAGGAGCTAAGGGTGAACTTAGATCTACTGGAGGAAAAACGGGAATTGGCAGCAATTAATGAGGCGAGAGCTAAGACAAATATGAAAATGTATTACGATGATAAGGTGAAGGGTGTATCCTTCAAGCCGGGAGATTTTGTTTATCGGGAAAATGAAGCAAGCCGTGCCGAAAACACAAGGAAACTTGGTCCAAGGTGGGAGGGACTGTATGAGGTCACAGACGCTTTGGGGAATAGCGCGTACAGGTTGCGAGACATGGACGACCGAGACTTAGGTTGAAGATGGAACATCAGCAACCTCAAAAAATGTTATCTTTAAGGCTACGACCTTCCACATAGACATCCAGCCAATAAGGTCCATGTAATTTTTATGTTTGTTTAGGGATCATTTGTGTTAGGATTTTTTCATTCTGTCTCAAAAAATCGTAAACGTGATAATAAAGTACCGTGGTGCCTAGCTAGCTCCACGACTTGTTCTTGTTCAAATCTTCTTTTTTCTTTATACTTAGAATTGTTTATTTCTATTCATTATTCATATGCATTAATCAGTCGTACATGTACTATTCGTTTCTATGAGAAGCAAGAGGATTGAGTGAACCTAATAATTCAACTTCCACATAAGAGGGATGCAACCCCAGCGGCCATAGATCACGAATCCTTACTAGACACCTTAGTCGCAAGACGTTGTAATAAGTTGAGGCATATTGCATTGACAAAATAAGCGGACATGCATAAAGACACATAGTGCACGTCTAGTAAAATTTAATACTTAATCTATTCTACAAACCGTGTTATACCGCGCATAAGAAAGATATACAATTATCTGAATATGTTGTATAAAGAAAACAAAAGACATGTATATACACAAACAAAATGCCTTGGACAACCACGACTGAATATTACATGCAAATATAGGTGTTTTAAGAAATAAGTACGACAATCATGTTGGAGGAATTGATTCCCCAATCTCCTTCCTCTGCTGGGTGATGGAGGCTAAATTAGACCTACCGGGCGCCACATAATCCTCCAGCAGTAATGTCAAGCCGGGTCTAGTGGGCTTTTACGGGCACACCATCCGACCTGGGCAGGTGGGCGGACCCCGCAATAGGAGTGAGACATAAGACACGGCTCCCTCTCTTCCCTCAACGCCCATGGGTCATCCGAAGGAGGGCTATCAGAATACACAGGGAGGGTGAGTTGGGCATTAAAGTCAATTTTAAGGCATAGCCGCTCCGTGATCATATCAATTAGAGCATCCTTCAGTGCCTCCAAGTCCATCAGTAAAGGGTACTCGATGTCCTTAAGTGCCGTCATAGAGGCGAGCATAGTCTTCTTTGCGTTCGGCTTATGTAAGGAGTGATCCTTAGTGGCCCGTCCTTGTCCCGCCCATTCCATTCCAGCTAGGAGACCCTCATGCCTGACACGATTGATGCCGTCAGATACGACACTGGCAAAGCGCTGGGCCATTTGGGGTGACTCAAAAATCTTCGTCACCACCAGCCTTAAACCACTCCCAATTATCCACCTACGGTCAGCGATGGTCGTAAGCATGTGGGGGTACAGCTCCTCGTCGAAGTCGATAGCCAAACCATCCAGTCTTGTGTCCATATCCTCAAGGTGATCATCAATAATCTTCTCCCGTGCTTCCCTATATTTGAAGAAGTCAGCGGCTATCCGTTCTTCTCCTTTCACCAAAATACGCAGATTGTCACGGTTACGGGAGAGTGCTGACACTTCATTTGTCAAGGACTGGGCGACGGTTTCAGCAACGGTCACCTACATAAACCAGTTTATGTGTTAGTCACAGGGAAGATGTACTTGCATCATACAAAAAAACAAAACCAAATGTGAATTCAAGCGAGCAATACCTTGCCGTGTACGGATTGGACCTCGGCCTCTAACTCTACGATACAGGCCTCACGCGTGGCAGCGTGGTTCGTACTGCTCATTGATGGTGGCCTCGATGTTGGTAAGATTAGCTGGAAGGGTGGTAATATTTTGTTCATATTTGTCCACCATCTTCTCCCTGCGGCTTATCTTCCTATTTGCACTTTCAATGTGGTGCAAGGCCCCTTCAAAGCGATGTCATAGATTTGCACCAATTGCTACCTGATGCGAGGTGGCAATGTTGAACTGCTGTACGAGGTCATCATGCGTCTGCTCGTTGAGGTCCGGGATTAGGCCGGGAGGGGTCACATGGTCAATAATGTATTTGCAAGACTCTGTATTCCCCAACCTATTTGCCACAGATAGACGTCAGTTAGGGCGAAAAGGTTAGGGCGACCCCTCTTCGATGGGCTCCTTGTTGGTCGTTGGAGGAGGGGATGGTGGCACATCTTCAACAATGGTTTTGGGTGTTTCTTCCTCCTCGTGTGGTGTAGCCTTAGATTGCTCTTCCCTATAAATAGGCAATCAATCAATATGGTAAATGAATAATAAAGTGTGGGTTAAGATGTGTATGTTACTTACGTAGGATCCTTCACCAGTTCTGAGTTGGTTGGTGGCACGGTGTTCACTGGCGTGGGTTTCCACACGGTTGGATCAGGTTGAGTTACCATGCCAGTAGGTGGGGCAGTCATGTCACCTTTGGCCGCATCTGTGTTGCTGCCTTCTTGATATCTGGGGTGGTCTTCTCGCAGCTTCTTGGGTGGCGCATTGAAGGCTCCCACCTCTGTAACAGCCTCCTTCCTTGTCTTTATCTTAGTGTACTTACGCCTCCTCGGGGCGGGCTCGGCCTGCGCCTGAATACCCGTATCCTTAGTCGCCTCTTCCTCATCAGACCCAAAGAGTCATTCTATATCCTTGTCGAGGTTGTCCAAGTTGTCACCATGTTCTTTTTCAAAGGCGGCGGTGGTTGTTTTAGTTGTGGTGGATGGACCAGTTGCGTCCTCAAGCAGGGGCTAGTCTCCATCCTCATTTGAGAAGTCCAACAGTGACGGATGGACTTGGAAATCACCCATGTCCGAGTGGGGATCAGCGACAACATCCAAAGGAATAGTAATATTCTTAGTGGCTTCCAGCAATGGTGGTACATCTTGGTGTAGTGTTCGGGCTCCCTCGGGCACCTGTGTAGGGTCTCCTTGGCGTATCAAACCAAATAGATTCATCTCTGCGGGCACATACAATAAAGTGTAAAGTTAGTTAAGGAAACAAAGTATACTTTAGGCTTCCATTTACAACTTATTATACCTACCCTCTCTACGGTTGTTCGGAAAAATAGGGTACCGGTCCGATCTGCCATAATAGTTGCGCTTGATTCATATTAAACATAAGAACTTTCCGGCAATCCCTTGTGCAAATGGGTCCGGTGTGTATCTAGCATCCTCACACTCTTTCCTTTCTTAATTTCAAGGATGAGGTTACTTAGATTATATAGTTCTTGCACCATTAGGTGGTTCTTTCCAGTTGGTGTCATAGGTTATGTATGTGTATTATCATATGGCATTGATTAGTGGTTGTTCAAGCATTTGCTTGAGGTTAATGTGACACTCAGTCACATTCCATTGTAGTTAATGTTTTTGGGTTATTAATATATTTTACTTTAACACCCCCAAATTTACACGCAGCGGAATACATCTTTGGGTGCTAAACAATGATACAACAACACATAATTTATAAAGAACGACTCGAAAAGAGACGTTTTAAATTTATCGTTCCAAAACATTTATCAGAGTAGCGTAGTCCCAAGACATCGTAACCAAAGTACAACCAAAACAAAAAATTTAAATTGTTTTGAATAAAAGGAACGACAAATATTCAAAGAGTTTATATTGCAAAGTAGTGCACAACATTCATTCCCGTGGCTTCCAAGCTTCAGCCTTCTTGATTACCTGAAATACATGTGAGAAAATCATCAGCAAAATGCCGAGTGAATCTATAGGTTTATATAATCATTTTGAACACAAGCAAAGATTATAAGTTTGTGGCATGCTTAAAGGCAACAAGCATCTAATAATTTGCATCAACAATAATAATTGTATTTAGCATAAATTACAATAAGCTCATGGAACCGAGCCCTTAGACACTCCCATATCAGTCTAATAAGACGAGAGATTTATTAATTGTCGGTTACCTCCAGATTATTGGTACATTGTCGTATACCTGACTTCTTAATACAATATGTTCAAACAGTGCGGAGGTCGGGCCTAAGCTTCTATGACAAGTCCACAAAAACTGAACCGGGGCGGCTTCCCCCATAGATCTATTAACTGTACTAGCGGTTAACCCATCATAGGTTAATTAACGGTCCATAACTGAGGCTTTAACTAAGGCAATCACTTAATGCAATTTAAAGGCAACCACGGGTCCATTCATAGAGGGACAAGCATACCATAAAAATCTTGTGTTCTAAGTTTAAAAAAAACATGTATTCCCCTCGCGGGTTTTAAAAATATTTGAATGAGCTCAAACGAGGCTATAGACTCACATTGATAATGAAAGGCGGATTATCGGCTACGGGCGTGCTTCGGTCACGGAAACCTATATAAATAATAATCGGTCTTAGACTCTTGTCTAATGACTTTTATCAAAATAACAATATACATATGATGATTTTGTACATATGATGATGATCAAGTGGGTTTATATATCTTTGTTTACTCATTTTAGTGTTTACGTATTGGTAACTTTTTACTAGTTTACTAGTTTTACCTATTTACCTATTTTGAGTCCAATAAGCTTAGTATAAGTTCTTTAACTTGTTTTAATCCATTTTATACCTATATTATCAGTATCTATACTTTCCATGTTGGGCCCAAATGGGTTAAGCCCAATGAGTTCTTTTTTATAAGTGTTTAACTTATTTAGTCCAATTATTAGTCCAATATGCTTAGTTAGCTCGTTAATGTCCGTATGTCCTATAGTTCGGGTTTTATCGGTTTGTACTTGTATTAGTTACTTATATATCAGTATATGACTTATAAAAACTTTACATTAGACGGTTTTGGTCGTCTAAGTTTTATTTGGCGAAAAACGTTAATTTTACGGTAATAGCCGAAAAAGTCGTAAAACTCTAGTTTATAGTTTTTATTACTTATAAGTATTATTCCACTACCATTTATATAATTTACCCATTTAATTAACCTTCTAGATATTTATATAAATAAGTTTCATAAGTTAGTGGGTTTTTATTTTACATTTTATACAATAAAATTTGAGTGCTTATATAATAATAATAAACATTAATTCTCAAAATCTGATTTTTATCTTCATGTTCACCATTTTTATCATATCTAGAGTTCTATAATGAATTAGAAACTTATTTTTGAGTGGCATGATCTTCATATTATGTGCTACATTTAACTTAGTTATAGCTACTGCTCATTTTAAGTTTATCTTGCCCTAACAGTCCCTACAAAACTGCTTATTCAGATTAGAACACCCAACTTGTTTTGATCATATCTCACTCATTATATTGATTCCCTTGCATGGCCAACTCTCACATGTGTATAACTTCTTGTACTTACTGTAAATGGATCATACCATGCAATTTTATCAGTTCAAGTTTTAGTTATATACTGTTTTTATACAGCCAACTAAATAATCAAGATTTTAGTCTCATTTCTTATAGTTATTAACCTTTTTAAGCATATCTATCAACACTTGATCCCCACACAACATTTTTATCATCATATATACATCATATACATATACGAAATGAAAGAAAATACATTTGTTCTTTACAAAATAACAAGAGAAAATGGAGAGGATGATCTTCTTTACCAACCAAGTGTATTTCTTGTTTTTGGAAGACAAGAACTTGATGAACACCACAAGTAACTCCAAGATCATCAAACACCAAGAACATAAGTTGGGAAATCAGCCCTAGGACACAAGCAAATCACCTCCAATGTTGTTAATATGGCCACTGATAGGTGTGAAAACACCCATCCTTTTTACCACTTAATTACAATAATAACCGAGCCAAAAAGTGTATTTTATGTCATTTATGTCGGAATTATGCGTGGTTTGTGTTTTTGTTACGATTTAGGACGAAAAGGTGAAAAGTGGAGAAAACACGCCATTCACGGGCTTTTATTGAAGAAAAAGACGAAAGATGAAGTCGAAAAATCAAGAGTGGAAAAAGAATGGAAGTCCAAGACCAATTCTGAAGATTTATCGAAGAAAAAGTCAAAAGACGGAAGTTTACCAAAAGTCGAAGAACTCGAGTCTTATTTATGAAGAAAATTTGTTCAAAGAAATCCCGAGACAAAGTCATTAAGTCCAAGATTAACAAAATATAAAGAAGGGAAGGACTTAACTTTGCAATTAAGGAAAAGAGGAAAGAGGGAGGAAGCTTCCTAAGCTCCTCCCTAATCTCCACTATAAATAACCATTAACTACTTCATTTCTTGTTGTTGGGTGGTTTGACAAACCACCACTTCCACCATTTTCATACTTGTTATTTCATTTCTTGCACTTTAATTTTCTTGTTATGCACCTTTAATCATTTAATTTTCAAGTAAGTTTTCATTTATTGTTCTTGAATCTTTACTTTTCTTGTTTAATCTTTCATCTTCCTTTCTTGATTCTAGTTTACTTTTGGTGCGAATTACATATGATCCGTGTTGTTCATTAATGTTTCCGTGCTTAAAAGTTCATCTTTTTATGGTTTGATTTAAAAGTTTGTTTATTTTTAAGTTTGGAAAAGTTGTTATTGTGCTTATTGATTCCGTTTTATTATTGTTTCGTTATAGTTTTAGTTTGAGCTTATTCCAATAGGTTATTACTTGCTTATTTCGAATTACACACAAATCGGAAAGGGAAAACCCCTTTCCGATCGCATCATTCCGAGAAGCCCCCCTTATTCCGATCTGCTGATCGGAAAAGGGTTTTGCTCGTTCCGATTAGTGTTTCATTATTCCGATAGGTCCCTAGTTGCCTTATTCCGATTGAGTCTCATTTTTACACATTCCGATTTGGCTTATTCTATGGTTATTCCGATTGGTTTTTCTTCCAGCCTTTCCGATCACCAGATCGGAATATATTCCGATCTGGACATTTTGGATATTCCGATCTAGGGTTGTTGTTTAATCATTCCGATTTGTACTTTCCGACGAGAACATTCCGATCGGATCCTTATGGATTCCGATCATGGGTATTCCGATGGATTGTTTTGTGTTGTTTTAGTATTAAGCTTGTTTGTTTTTCCGCACTTTACTCGTTTTGTTTTTAGTTCATTTTAATTTCGTTTTGCATTTTTATTGTCAATTTACTTTTCGTTAATCTTTAATTTTACGTTATTTAAATTCTCGTCATTTATTTTTAACGTTTTAAATATTGCACCGTTTTACGTTTCAACTAGTTTTAGTTTTAATCACTCGTCTCTTATTTTTCAAAGTCTTGCACATTTATTTTACCAAAACCAAAAATATTGTTTTCACCAAGAACGACTAATCTCACACAATTAACCAGAAATTAATTCGAGAAGATACCGAGAAACGAACTTTTCAACTAGTAAAAATCTCTTCATTAAAATGGCGCCGCTGCCGGCTCTTTTCGTGAGGATCTACGGTTTTTTGTGAGAGACGCGTTGGCTTTTGGGATCCGTTCACTTGTGAACGTTATTTTTTTCGAGTCAAAAATTTTCAAAAAAAAAAAAATCCAAAAACATTTGACAAATCTTAAAAAGCATTTCTTTTTCAAAGTTTTGCACCAAAAATATTCTTCTTGCTCATCTATTTTTCTTAATGGATTCTTATGTCTATTGCGTCGGGTGTGGGAGACGATTGTACGGGAACGACTCATGTCAATGGTGTACATGTGAGCGGTGCGGTAACGATATCAACAATACACAATTCATATACGGATTTTGTCTTTTATGCAACTCGACTAATTCGTCCTTTTTGAACCCACCCACTCTTTCCCCGTGCATCTATTGTGGAAGCGATTCTCATTGGCATGTTTCGTGCCCGGTTCGATACCCGTATGATCACGGGCAAGAACCGGGTACAATTATGACAATGATAATAACTGTCCACAAGACGCACCCACTCTTTATCCTTACCCATTTTGCAACAACTGTGGGGGTCCTCACGATACCTATTATTGTCAACCAATGAATTGTTATGAGCAAAATCCGTCTCCTCAGTTTTCCTCACCAATGGATTATTATGAACCAAATTCGGTTTCTAATTCTTCTCAACCGGTGAACTACTATGAGCCACAACCATGCTATAATTCAGGTTTTCAACATTTTGAACCCCCACAACACCCCATCGATCATCCACCCTCCTTCGAACATTTGAGCCCCAACGAACAATGGGACACTCTTGTTAAGCAAAGTCAACAAATTCAAGAAGCTTGCAACAGGATCATCGAGATATGTCAAGAGGATCAACGACAGGGGCAAATATCGAATATCGAGACTTATACTCCTCCCACGGTGTATCCATACTGAAAGTCCCTAATCAATGCAAGAAACCCTAATCTTAACTTAATCAACACAAGGTATTACTTTTCAAACGTAATCTTATTATTGTATAATAAAGAATTACAAGTGTTATGGATAACACCGTTTGATGACAATGTGTTGTGCACACTTTGAACAACAATAAACCTTAACTTATGAATACAGTCATAGCTGTTTGATTCACTAAGTTATACGCACTAATGTTCTTAATATCTCAAAGTGTTAAAACATTAATGCATGGATACACATCCTATTTATAGTGTTACGAGTTTGACTTAAACAGTACTTGATGTCGACTACACAAGCTTTTACAAGTTCCCACATCAGTCACATGATGTCCTTCTATTCTTGGTAGTCTTCCATTACGCTTTAAGGAACAGTTGTCAAAAACAGTTTCCTTATTCTTCATATTCTCGAACACACAAATGGCATGTCCAAAGTGTGCTGAGAGTTATCAGGGTATTGCCACCCCTGTTAACTCTCAACCCCTCAGAGTCCCTAATACATCTTGGCTGTTATCCATCACAGCCAAGGAGTATGTCTTCAGGTAATCTTCGACTTCCCTGACAATGTCTCTGACATGGACTCCTCTGAGGTTGCTCACAGAGACTTGGATCTCTGTGAGTCTTGCGAAACTTGCCTGCCTCCTAGGCACAGGCAAGGGACTATCTATTAGCCTAATTATGTTTAAATCAATGATCAGGGAATCTAACAAGTTTAGATTCCCAACAATCTCCCCCTATTTAAACATAAATAATGCTAGATCTAACTAAGTTAAGGTAAGTGAGTTTAACAGCTTCTTCTTACACATAACAGATCTAAACAAACATACCTCATGATTTTATTAAGTCTTAAAGAAAATTACAAGTTCATTACATAAGTAAAATAAAAGATGAAGGTAAAAAAGGGCTGACACCATCTTCAATAGTCATCATTTTTTATTCTTTCTTCAGCTTCGACCACATCTAATCTGTTATCAATTTCATCCTGCAAAGTCTTTGCAAACTTCTTGGAATACTCTGTGTTGATCTTGAGACACTTCTTGTGACAGAGTAGCTGAATGGTTGAAGCCAGGCACAGCTCATCTTCCCTCTGAAAAGCATACTGGCAAGCCTTGTTCATAAATGCCATTCCTCTTTCAGGCACTGAGTATGTCTGACCATCAACAGGGCCAACAATACCATTTGGAAGGATCAAATCCCTGTGCATACCATCCATACGAACATCTTCAGTAACAAAAGTTTCATCAACAATTTGTGAAATTCTTCTTCTTTTGTTGCCTGTCTTTGGGGGTTCTTGTTCGAAAAGCTGTGGTGGGGGATCAATCTTGAGTTTGGCAGCTGTTTCCTTGATCCAGTTAAACTTAGCCTTAAGAGTTTTAAGCAGAAGGAAATTTGCCTTTCCAGACTTTTTGGCAGCTAAGGCTTCGAGTTCAAACCATTCTGATAACCCAAGTGTCTTTAACCTGAAGTTGTCAAACACATCCATATTCCTCTGTTGGTTTTCCCTCCATAAGATCATCTGTGGGGTGTTTGTGGATTTGTGAATGGTGTATTTAAACTTGGTTATCTTGCCAGCAGCATACCTGTTGTTCACGCAGGCATCATAGTCAGCTTTGACTTTCTTTAAGGCCTCAGCGCGTTTTAGTTCCATTTCCCTCAACCTTTGTTTTTGTTTTTCCCTTTCAGGTGGTGTCATCTTCCTCAGAGTAGCTTCATTTAATTCTTTGGCTGTCTTGAGCTCATTTAGTCTTTTGAATTCTTCAGCCTGTTGCTCTATTTCTTCAGGAGTTAAAGGACTCTCATCGGAAGGTGTAAAGGTTGAAAAGTAGGAAAGGTCTATGGTGGATCCTCCTGTCTCAAGCATCGCAGCTATCTTCTTAAGTTTGGTGTCAGTATCAACCAAAACTATCTCCTTCCCTTTCTTCGAGACAGAGGACTCCACACTTATGTTTTTCAAATCATCAGCTCTTTTGAGAAACGCTGTCTGAGCCTGATTTTGAATAGATTTTGGGAGAGAGCTCACAGTGAATTTTAGTTTCTTGGCCGCTGGCTCATCATCATCCTCAGGCTTGCTGATGTTAACTAAGATCATGGATTTAGATGAGTCAGCTCCATCTTGTGTTTGTTGCTCCCCCTGAGTATCATCCTCATCATCATGTACTATAACTGGTGTGATGACTTGTAGAGGAACAGGTGTAGTTGAGGGATTGGCTGATGATGAGCCTTGTTCAGCAGATGCAAGGCTGAGTGTAGCATTCTTCTCCCCCTCACGTTCATCCTTACTTCCCTGTTGTCTTTTGGAACTCTGTGGTCTGTCCCTAGAGGGTGTCTGAGCTCTTTTAGCTGCCATGTGTCTGTCATGATCTAAGGTCGAATGGTGAGAATTTTTACAAACATTGCAATAAGGTTTGATTAACCTTTCCCCTTTGGGTTCACCTAGGACTGACTTAGGTTCATGAGAAGTAGAGCATTCAGCGGAAGGCTTAATGTGTTGTTTCAAGAGTTCTACTTCTTTCATAAGAGAAAACAGGCGATCTTCAGTGGTGGGGTCAACCTTATTCACAGCTTTAGTAGTAACAGGTTTAAAAGCTACTTGTTTACCAGTTTGTTTAGCAGGCACACGAAAAACTTTGGCTGGAGGATTCTCAATGTCTTTCCTAAGTTCGTCCTTAACAGATCTAGAAGAACTGCTAGGTTCAACTCCAGAGAGTTTGGGCAAAGGTGGTAGCTCAGCCACATCTTCAGAGACAGGGTCATTAGTCAAAGAGGTATCTGACATATGAATAGTCTCTATAGATTTAAAGACAATGTATTTGGGTTTGGTGAGAATCCTCAGTTTTTTATTCTTAGCAGTTATATCCCTGTTTAAGTCAGCAGGCACTTCATCCCTAAGCAATTCATCAATTGTAAACCTAGCACACAGCCATTTTTCAATAATCTTGTTCAATTCAGTGACTTGATCATTTAAAGCTAGATTCCCAACACATACTATTATGATGATGATGACGATGAGCCTACTATTTCTTGGAATGACCTTACGGCTCAATGTCCTAGTGCTATTGTCATCCCTCCTCTCAATATCCCAACCGTGTCCAAGGATTGTGATACATTGAGTAAGCTTAGTGATGTTGGTCTTGATAAAGTGTTTGATGACGAGGTTTGTGACATACCGGCTGCTATGGAGCTTGAGGACGACGTTGCTCTTACGGAAGAGTTTGATCCTAATGATGTCGATTTTTCTCCAAGCTATGAGAAATTCACTTTTGAAATTTCTCAATCTCCACCGGGAGATGCAAACGATGACGATTTATTCTCTCCGGTTTACGAGAAGTTCACCGACGAACATGATCTTGTGGATAAGGTGGAAGACGTGCTTCTTCGCGATAGATTACGGAAAGTGCACCTTCTTATTGCTCAAATCGAAGCGTTGACTTCTCCTCCTCTTTTCGCTTCTTTGCCTCCATCTATTCCTCCCGTTGAAGATAATGACCCATTGCTGGAAGAAATCGACATTCACTTCATACCACCAGGTAATGATGACGATGATTTGGAGGGGGACATTGTTTTTGATAATTTGCTGCAGGAAGACATTGTCCCAAGTCCCCCTCCCGAGCACCTTTCATCCTCCCCTTTAGCCACTATCATGGAGGATGAGTGCTTTGACCCGGGAGGTGACATTGATTATGCTATCATTGATAACATCACGGCTTTGCCGAATGCTCAGCCTCCATTGTCTTTGGGGGATGACAATGTGCTTACTATACCCAACCCACCTCCCGTGGATCTTGAATTCACATACTTCTCGTATGTTGAAAGGGTTTTTCTCCCATTCAAGACTTATCCCCCTGCCTCTCCTTTGTTGATGTCAACCGGGAACGAGGACAAGGTCTTTGATCCCGGTATTGCATTCGAGGCTTCCCCATGGACCATTTAATTCGGGGACGAGTCAGGCTCGTGACTCGGTTAATATAACAAGCGCTTTTTGGGAGGCAACCCAATTATCTATCTATCTTTACCATAAGTGTAGGGGGAGCCCCGTGGTGTTTCTTGTTCTCTTTCTTATCATGTGCAGGGATTAGAGCTTCTAAGACACACTCTTGATGACTTTTGACGAACAGTGATTCCGTGTTCCCTTCTTCCTGGTTCTATCCTAAACTCTTTTCGATTCACTATTTTATATTTCTCAATATTAGAATAGGAATCTCTTTAGTTGTCTCTTTCTTAGCAAGATTTAAACAACGTGCACAATGTCCTAAGTGTAGGGGAGTTTACTTCCACATGCTTAAACATTGAGGACAATGTTTATCTTAAGTGTAGGGGGGGACTTCTATCGAAGTTAAGTGGCCTTTTCCTTGTATTTGTCCTCATTTTAACCGGAAAATCAATTTTTCGATATTTTTCAAAATTTTTAATCTATTTTGGCCTAGTTGTATAGTTGTATTTTCCTTTGTTATAGTTATTTTCTTTCCTTATTAGAATAAATTTCAATAAAGTGGTTTTAATTTTCAAACGTTGTGAATCTTTTGACTCAACCCGAGTTTACTTATCTAAGTTTACTCTAGCTAGTATCCTCAATGTGTTTAAGTCAAGTTTTGCTAGGCTTTTATATAGGGAGCTATAAAACGCGAAAGTCTTAACTCTCACGGGTTAAGAACAAGAACTTTTCGCAAGTTCCTATAATTGATCCTAGAGAGTCATTTATCAAGGGAACTTTAAAACGCGATTTCTAAACTTGAAAAAGTCTAAGAGTTTGCAAGATCCTATAGGCGACTCGAAAACCCAAAACTTTGATTTAATAGGCTAAGCATCCACGAGTCTCATTACTTGAGATTTTAAACTGTGGAGAACGAGAGATGATAGAGCCAATTATAAGTTTGGTATTCTTTCGTGAATTTATGTGAGTTAATTATAAGCCTATTCTCACATCGCTTGTTAATAAATTTATCTGCAATAAATAAGGTTGTACGATTTGAAAAGTTACTTAGCTTCTAGCCCAAGATCGTTTAAAAGTTGCTCGGTATTAATTAGAGTTCATAGCCAAGGCATAACTTATTGAAGCGGGATGCGAAGATTGGCGAGTCCGAAAAGGCCCTAACAAGGCATGAGGGCTACATTTTATTGCTAAATATCCAAAAGTGATGTGAAGAATCATTTATCGAAAATCAATATGAAGGATCGAGACACACGACGAAAAGCAAATACTCCCCTAAAGATCATGGAGAAGTCTATCCAAAAAGACCCTGACAAGGTATGAGGATAAATAGATCCAAGTCCTAAAAGGAGGCGGATCGTTGTATATCAAAGTCCAAAGTAAAGATTGGAGAAAAATGAAGAAGTCGTGGTCCAAATATGAAGAATCTCTCAAAACTTCAAGTGAAGAAATTCCTATTATGAAGAGAAGACCATTATTTCATGAACGTCTCTCAAGGTTTGAAGTATGAAGTCGCTGCCAAATATCGGTCCGAGAAAGGTCTCAAATCGCGAAGCGAGTTATGCCAAGATATGAACTTTATGAGGTCCCGAGAAGCAGTTTTAAAAGATTTTGTCCTTTAGCTAACTATTGATTAAATCGTTCACTTTATTTTCGGCCTAATAAACTATCGAAATAAGTCAACAATGCATCCTCGTGATCATTCAAGACAACAATAAAATATAAGAGATACCCCTAGGAATAAGGGAGTCTAAGTGAATAATTGGCCCACATGAGTTCGCGTTAGTTTACTAACTTATAATAATAATGATCTCGTTTTTAAGCTTAGTTTGGAGAAAGTGAAAACTTGAGGATGATGATCATTCACGACATTTCCAAAACCCAAGGTATGTTTTTAATTTCTTTACTTTGAATGTTTATAATTTTCTATCTCTTTAATAAAGGCCAACGTGGATTGATTGTGATGAAAAATGTAAAAGTGCTTTGTAACTAATGCATTGCATGAGGACATTGCAATGGTTAAGTGTAGGGGATTTGATAGGTGTGAAAACACCCATCCTTTTTACCACTTAATTACAATAATAACGAGCCAAAACGTGTATTTTATGTCATTTATGTCGGAATTATGCGTGGTTTGTGTTTTTGTTGTGATTTAGGACGAAAAGGTGAAAAGTGGAGAAAACACGGCATTCACGGGCTTTTATTGAAGAAAAAGACGAAAGATGAAGTCGAAAGATCAAGAGTGGAAAAAGAACGGAAGTCCAAGACCAATTCTGAAGATTTATCGAAGAAAAAGTCAAAAGACGGAAGTTTACCAAAAGCCGAAGAACTCGAGTCTTATTTATGAAGAAAATTCAAGACGAGTTCAAAGAAATCCCGAGACAAGGTCATTAAGTCCAAGATTAACAAAAGATAAAGAAGGGAAGGACTTAACTTTGCAATTAAGGAAAAGAGGAAAGAGGGAGGAAGCTTCCTAAGCTCCTCCCTAATCTCCACTATAAATAACCATTAGCTACTTCATTTCTTGTTGTTGGGTGGTTTGACAAACCACCACTTCCACCATTTTCATACTTGTTATTTCATTTCTTGCACTTTAATTTTCTTGTTATGCACCTTTAATCATTTAATTTTCAAGTAAGTTTTCATTTATTGTTCTTGAATCTTTACTTTTCTTGTTTAATCTTTCATCTTCCTTTCTTGATTCTAGTTTACTTTTGGTGCGAATTACATATGATCAGTGTTGTTCATTAATGTTTTCGTGCTTAAAAAGTTCATCTTTTTATGGTTTGATTTAAAAGTTTGTTTATTTTTAAGTTTGGAAAAGTTGTTATTGTGCTTATTGATTCCGTTTTATTATTGTTTTGTTATAATTTTAGTTTGAGCTTATTCCAATAGCTTATTACTTGCTTATTTCGAATTACACACAAATCGGAAAGGGAAAACCCCTTTCCGATCGCATCATTCCGAGCAGCCCCCCTTATTCTGATCTGCTGATCGGAAAAGGGTTTTGCTCGTTCCGATTAGTGTTTCATTATTCCGATAGGTCCCTAGTTGCCTTATTCCGATTGAGTCTCATTTTTACACATTCCGATTTGGCTTGTTCTATGGTTATTCTGATTGGTTTTTCTTCCAGCCTTTCCGATCACCAGATCGGAATATATTCCGATCTGGACATTTTGGATATTCCGATCTAGGGTTGTTTATTCATTCCGATTTGTACTTTCCGACCAGAACATTCCGATCGGATCCTTATGGATTCCGATCAGGGGTATTCCGATGGATTGTTTTGTGTTGTTTTAGTATTAAGCTTGTTTGTTTTTCCGCACTTTACTCGTTTTGTTTTTAGTTCATTTTAATTTCGTTTTGCATTTTTATTGTCAATTTACTTTTCGTTAAGCTTTAATTTTACGTTATTTAAATTCTCGTCATTTATTTTTAACGTTTTAAATATTGCACCGTTTTACGTTTCAACTAGTTCTAGTTTTAATCACTCGTCTCTTATTTTTCAAAGTCTTGCACATTTATTTTACCAAAACCAAAAATATTGTTTTCACCAAGAACGACTAATCTCACACAATTAACCAGAAATCAATTCGAGAAGATACCGAGAAACGAACTTTTCAACTAGTAAAAATCTCTTCATTAGCCACCAAATGATCAAGGCTTCAAGATAACTCCATGATAGAGCTAGTAAACATGTATTTCATGGCTAGAAAAGATCAAAAGGGGTGTTTGTAGCTTGAAAGTGGACGGCAAGGGAGGAGTATTTGAGAGAGTTTTGATGTTGGTTTTGCATGTATGGAAATGGAAATGAGTTAGTTGCTAGTGGTTTTGTGTTGGTAAGTGGAAAGTGTAAGCTTAAAGAGTAAGCTAAGTTACACTTGTAAGTGTTTAGCTAACATGATGCCACATCCTAAGATGTGGTGTCATATGTGTGCCGTCCAAGCTAGCTAGTGGGGTGGGACAATGTATTTTGTCCCATCTCACTAGTTTACGGGTATTCCTCGAGTCTAGTTTTCTCGATTTGCGTGCCGTCGGGTCGTTTCACGAAAAACGTTTTTTATAAATTATGAATTAACGTCACAAAACGAATCCAATAAAAATTGTCTCATCAAAAACGGAGTTCAAAAACGTAAATACGTAATCCTAAGGTTTCCGGTTTAGTCGTTAAAGACGCTAAATTATGTATGTAAGCCCAAATTTAAATCCGTAAATTGTGAGTTCATCAACCCACACAAAAATAAGTTTCAAAATATTATACGATATAAAATTTTTGGCATCAGTCGGTATCGCGATCACTAGTAGTCCTCGTTGCTCGTCAAAATATTAAAATAAAATATTTAATATCGGTTTCAACTTAAACCGTTAAACATAATAATATTTAATATTATAAAATACTTCAAAAATATTTGAAAAGTAAGATTAAGTAATGACCTTATTTTGTGGGTTTTACATCCTCACCACCTTAGGAGAGCACCGTCCCGGGGCTTACTTCTCCTTAGGTCCGTCTACGAATAAATGCGGATACTTACTCTTGAAGTAGTCCTCTCGCTCCCAAGTGTATTCGGGTCCACGTCGGGAATTCCATCGCACTTTTATTATCGGGATCCGACTTTGCTTAAGCCGTTTCACCTCTCGATCCATAATCTCCACCGGTTCCTCAATAAAATGCAGCTTGTCGTCCAGTTGAATCTCCTCAAGTGGAATTATCAAATTCTCGTCCGCCAAACACCTCTTAAGATTAGAAACGTGAAAAGTATTGTGAATAGCACTTAACTTTTCTGGCAATTCCAACTTATATGCCACAGGACCAACTCGATCAATAATCTTGAATGGACCTATATAACGTGGACTAAGCTTTCCTCGCTTGCCAAATCGAATTACTCCTTTCCAAGGTGATACTTTCAACATAACCATATCGCCAATATCAAACTTCAATGGTTTTCTCCTCTTATCCGTATAGCTCTTCTGTCTACTACGAGCTGTCAATAAACGATTCTTGATTTGCACGATCTTCTCAGTCGTCTCTCTAATCAATTCAGGACCT
Source organism: Glebionis coronaria (assembly GCA_025667525.1). Lineage (NCBI taxonomy): Eukaryota > Viridiplantae > Streptophyta > Magnoliopsida > Asterales > Asteraceae > Glebionis > Glebionis coronaria. The sequence goes on from CM046878.1 coordinate 373,683,188, forward strand.
GTCAACTGACTTTCTCCGACCTCACACCAACCAACTGGTGATCTACACTTTCGCCCGTAAAGTGCTTCAAAAGGCGCAGCCTTAATACTTGCATGGTAACTGTTGTTGTATGAGAACTCCACCAAAGGTAAGTGTCGATCCCAACTACCTCCAAAGTCTATTACACACGCTCGTAACATATCCTCTAAGGTCTGAATAGTCCTCTCACTTTGTCCGTCCGTTTCTGGATGATACGCAGTGCTCATATCCAACTGAGTCCCCAGAGCTCGCTGAAGCGATTTCCAAAACTCAGATGTGAACCGACTATCTCGATCAGAAATAATTGACAAAGGAACCCCATGTCTACAAACAACTTCCTTCAAATACAACCGAGTAAGTTTGTCTAAGTCATCAGTTTTCTTTATCGACAAGAAATGAGCCGACTTAGTCAACCGATCAACAATCACCCAAATCGTATCATAACCACTAGAAGTTCTCGGAAGTCCCGAAACAAAGTCTATAGTGATCTTCTCCCATTTCCATTCTGGAATTTCAGGTTGTTGCAGTAAACCCGAAGGTCTCTTGTGTTCAAACTTCACCTTAGCACACGTCAAGCATTTACTAACATAAGTAGCAATGTTAGCCTTCATATTCGGCCACCAGTAACATTTCTTCAAGTCTTGGTACATTTTATCCGATCCTTGGTGAATCGAATATTTAGACTTATGAGATTCGTGCATAATTAGATCTCTCAGTCCTCCATACACCGGTAACCACACACGATTCTCGAAATATCGAATTCCGTCATCAAGAATTTCGAATATAGGTGTCATCCTTCTACCCAAGTCTTCATCTCTCACATTCTCTTCCTCCATCGCCTTAATTTGAGCTTTAAGTATTCGATTAGATAAATCAGAATAAGTTTTCATGGCTAAAGCTCTAACCCTTTTGGTTATTTCTCTGTCCTTCCTACTAAGTGCATCGGCAACTACATTCGCCTTGTCGGGATGGTAGCAAATTTGAATGTCGTAATCACTCAACAATTCTACCCATCTTCTCTGCCTCATATTGAGCTCCTTCTGATCTAAAATATGTTGCAGGCTTTTATGATCGGTACATAACACTCTTTGTACCGTAGAGATAGTGTCTCCAAAGTCTAAAAGCAAAGACAACAGCTCCTAATTCCAAATCATGTGTAGTATAGTTCTCCTTATGCTTCCTCAATTGACGAGATGCATACGCGATTACTTTCTCTCTTTGCATCAACACAGCACCAAAACCCTTACGTGATGCGTCACAATATACCACAAAGTCTTCAGCTCCGTCGGGCAAAGCCAAAATTGGTGCAGAACACAGCTTCCGCTTCAAAGTTTGGAATGCTTCTTCTTCTTTTGAACCCCACTCATACTTGTTGTTTTTATGTGTAAGTTTAGTAAGAGGTTTAGAAATTAAAGAGAACCCTTCAATAAATCGCCGGTAGTATCCAGCTAATCCCAGGAATTGTCTAACTTCAGTCGGGGTCCTAGGCCTAGCCCAATCTCTAATAACTTCAATTTTGGAAGGATCAACATGAACACCGCTACTATCGATCATGTGCCCAAGGAATTGGACTGAATCCAACCAAAAATCACACTTGGAGAATTTCGCATACAACTTCTCCCTCTTCAACAACTCCAAAATAATCTTCAAATGACCTTCATGCTCCTCCCGACTTTTGGAATAAATCAGGATATCGTCGATAAATACAATCACAAACTTGTCGAGGTATGGTTTACACACACGATTCATTAAGTCCATGAATACCGCAGGTGCGTTAGTTAACCCAAACGGCATTACTTGAAATTCAAAGTGTCCATAACGCGTCCCAAAAGCTGTAATAGGTATGTCCTCCTCTTTAACACGAAGTTGATGATAACCCGATCTCAAGTCGATCTTCGAGTACACACACGAACCTTGAAGTTGATCGAACAAATCATCGATCCTAGGAAGTGGATAACGATTTTTAATAGTTAACTTGTTCAACTCTCGGTAGTCTATGCACATTCTGAACGATTCGTCCTTCTTCTTCACGAACAATACTGGAACCCCTTCTCCATTAACTCCTTCAACTGATCTGCCAACTCCTTCATCTCAGACGGTGCCAAACGATAAGGTGCACGCGCCACCGGTGCAGCTCCTGGCACTAGATCAATCTTGAATTCGACTTCTCGCTGAGGCGGAAGCCCTGGCAAGTCATCGAGAAATACTTCAGGAAAATCATGAATAACCGGAACATCTTCCACACGCCTAACCGGTAGTTCTTTCTCCACTACTTGAGCCAAGAACAGGTGACAACCTCTTTCTACATATTTCCTCGCCTTGATACAAGATATCACCGTCAGACGAGATCTACCGACATCACCATTAACTACTAACACCTTACCCTTAACCGGTATGTGGACAACTTTCTCCCCACATACAATTACCGCATCATGAGCACCCAACCAATCCATACCAACAATCACATCAAATGAACCCAACTCTATCGGCATCAAATCAATTTCAAACAAATGATTTGCTAATTTCAAAGGACACTTCTTAAATATGGTGGTAGTACTAACTAATTATCCATCAGCTAACTCAACCTCATAACTAGCATTTAGGCTTGTTGGCTCAACATTAATTAAACGACTAAAGGAAGTGCTTATAAACCTCCTATCAGATCCTGAGTCAAATAACACACTAGCATAACGATGGTTGAGTAAGAACGTACCCGTCACCACATTTGGACCTTGTGCCTGATCAGCATCCTTAACAACATAAACTGTCCCAGCAGCTTCACCTGCTTTCTTGTTCTTCAACTTCGGGCATTTGGGACGAACATGATCACGTTCTCCACATTCAAAGCAAGTCTTTATCGGAATAGCATTTGCTCCAGTGGCAGGGATCCATGGCTTGCACTTCTCCGTAGCATGCCCAACATTTCCACATTTAGTGCACCTTGGTGGACAATTACCAAAGTGACAAACACCACAGCTCTTACATTTCTAGGCTGGTCCCCCATAGTCAGCATTGTCATTCTTGTTAGTTGCAGCTCTAGCCCCATCATTTCTCTTCTGATTGTACTGCCTATGGCGGTTACTACCTTGATTACCACTCTTCGAATTCTCCCATTTCCTTTTATTACCCTCAGCAGCTTTCTCAGCCCTATCTTGAACTTTCTGCCCCATGAGTGTATGAGCCATTCTTACAGTCTCAACAAAGTTGTCAAGATGAAGTTGTCTCACCTTTAATGTACCCAGGCAGCCCTTTGATGTATTGATCCATCTTCTTTTTCTCAGTAACAAAAGCATCTGGACACAACAAAACCAACTCATTGAATCGGCTAGTGTATGCAGCAATGTTATTGTCTTTCAGCTTCAGATGCCTCAACTCATCCTCCAAAGCAGATAACTCTTCTTCTGGACAGAACTCTTCTTTCAACAACCTTTTAATTTCATCCCAAGGTTTCCTGTTTCCAGCTTCTAAACCAACTGTAGCAACTTGAGTCTTCCACCAGCTTAAAGCTCGATCCTTGAAAGTAGCAACTGCGAACTTAACCTTGTTTCTTTCTGAGCAATCACTAATCTCAATTGTTGTTTCTGTTTTCTCAATCCACCTGAATAATTCCAGTGCTCCACCAGTTCCTTGAAATGTAGTGGGTTCACATTTCATGTATCCAGCAAAAGTACATTCTTTAACCGTAGCAGCAGCCGGAGCAACCTCATCTGCAGGATTCTTAGCTACACCTGCCCCAGCAGCTTCTGGTCCAGCAGGTTCACCTTCACCTTCAGCACCCGCACCACCAGAGCCACCTGCTCCTTCAGTGTTAACACGCGCAGCTCTATCCGCAGCTAATGCTTTCGCAACCTCTTCAGCAACTAGCCTTGCAATGGCATCATTTGTCATTCTCCAAGGTGGCATGATTCTGTCACATCTCAAAGAGAAGATAAAATGAATGAGTTAATTGTATTCATGGTATAGTCATATCATGTACAAAATCAATCATCAAATGCATGCACATTCTCGATACAAGAAATCACAATCATTATAAGGATCAAAGGAAACTATTATCATCGATCAACAAGGAATGATCTTAAAGACAAATAGAGTACAATGACACAAAATAATAGACACTAGGCACGTGGGGATCCACATGGCTTAATTGATTGTGTCTCGCTTGCAGCAGTGAAACCTGCTTCCTCCTCATCGAAGACGTAATTTGACGGTGGTAAATTTCACAAAATAGATATAAGGTCATAATAAAATGAAATAGGATAATTTCCAAAAATCTTAAATAAATATAGAAAATCCTTCAAAATAATTACAGGAAAAATTCCAAAAAATTATTTAAGTAAATCATTAATAAATGATAACTCTTATCGAAAAGTTTAACGATATCAATATATATATCGATAAAGGATTATAGTATTTATTTAGAAATACTTAGCAATAAGGCATACATAATAATGTATACTAAAGTTGTAATCCCAGAAGTAGCTTGAACCTGAAGTCACGCGAAATCATGTGCACCGACTCTTTTGAAAAATAAAATCGACAGTTATAGTTTAGGTTTTTAGAAAAAGACCTAGTTCTCTATAACTCATGGCTCTGGTAACAATCTTTAACACCCCCAAATTTACACGCAGCGGAATACATCTTTGGGTGCTAAACAATGATACAACAACACATAATTTATAAAGAACGACTCGAAAAGAGACGTTTTAAATTTATCGTTCCAAAACATTTATCAGAGTAGCGTAGTCCCAAGACATCGTAACCAAAGTACAACCAAAATAAAAGATTTAAATTGTTTTGAATAAAAGGAACGACAAATATTCAAAGAGTTTATATTGCAAAGTAGTGCACAACATTCATTCCCGTGGCTTCCAAGCTTCAGCCTTCTTGATTACCTGAAATACATGTGAGAAAATCATCAGCAAAATGCCGAGTGAATCTATAGGTTTATATAATCATTTTGAACACAAGCAAAGATTATAAGTTTGTGGCATGCTTAAAGGCAACAAGCATCTAATAATTTGCATCAACAATAATAATTGTATTTAGCATAAATTGCAATAAGCTCATGGAACCGAGCCCTTAGACACTCCCATATCAGTCTAATAAGACGAGAGATTTATTAATTGTCGGTTACCTCCAGATTATTGGTACATTGCCGTATACCTGACTTCTTAATACAATATGTTCAAACAGTGCGGAGGTCGGGCCTAAGCTTCTATGACAAGTCCACAAAAACTGAACCGGGGCGGCTTCCCCCATAGATCTATTAACTGTACTAGCGGTTAACCCATCAGAGGTTAATTAACGGTCCATAATTGAGGCTTTAACTAAGGCAATCACTTAATGCAATTTAAAGGCAACCGCGGGTCCATTCATAGAGGGACAAGCATACCATAAAAATCTTTTGTTCTAAGTTTAAAAAAAACATGTATTCCCCCTCGCGGGTTTTAAAAATATTTGAATGAGCTCAAACGAGGCTATAGACTCACATTGATAATGAAAGGCGGATTATCGGCTACGGGCGTGCTTCGGTCACGGAAACCTATATAAATAATAATCGGTCTTAGACTCTTGTCTAATGACTTTTATCAAAATAACAATATACATATGATGATTTTGTACATATGATGATGATCAAGTGGGTTTATATATCTTTGTTTACTCATTTTAGTGTTTACGTATTGGTAACTTTTTACTAGTTTACTAGTTTTACCTATTTACCTATTTTGAGTCCAATAAGCTTAGTATAAGTTCTTTAACTTGTTTTAGTCCATTTTATACCTATATTATCATTATCTATACTTTCCATGTTGGGCCCAAATGGGTTAATCCCAATAAGTTCTTTTTTATAACTGTTTAACTTATTTAGTCCAATTATTAGTCCAATATGCTTAGTTAGCTCGTGAATGTCCGTATGTCCTATAGTTCGGGTTTTATCGGTTTTTACTTGTATTAGTTACTTATATATCAGTATATGACTTTTAAAAACTTTACATTAGACGGGTTTGGTCGTCTAAGTTTTATTTGGCGAAAAACGTTAATTTTACGGTAATAGCCGAAAAAGTCGTAAAAATCTAGTTTATAGTTTTTATTACTTATAAGTATTATTACACTACCATTTATATAAATTATCCATTTAATTAACCTTCTACATATTTATATAAATAAGTTTCATAAGTTAGTGGGTTTTTATTTTACATTTTATACAATAAAATTTGAGTGCTTATATAATAATAATAAACATTAATTCTCAAAATCTGATTTTTATCTTCATGTTCACCATTTTTATCATATCCAGAGTTCTATAATGAATTAGAAGCTCACTTTTTGGTGGCATAATCTTCATATTATGTGCTACATTTAACTTAGTTATAGATACTGCTCATTTTAAGTTTATCTTGCCTTAACAGTCCTTACAAAACTGCTTATTCAGATTAGAACACCCAACTTGTTTTGATCATATCTCACTCATTATATTGATTCCATTGCATGGCCAACTCTCACATGTGTATAACGTCTTGTCCTTACTGTAAATGGATCATACCATGAAATTTTATCAGTTCAAGTTTTATTTATATACTGTTTTTATACAGCCAACTAAATAATCAAGATTTTAGCCTCATTTCTTATAGTTATTAACCTTTTTAAGCATATCTATCAACACTTGATCCCCACACAACATTTTTATCATCATATATACATCATATACATATACAAAATGAAAGAAAATACATTTGTTCTTTACAAAATAACAAGAGAAAATGGAGAGGATGATCTTCTTTACCAACCAAGTGTATTTCTTGTTTTTGGAAGACAAGAACTTGATGAACACCACAAGTAACTCCAAGATCATCAAACACCAAGAACATAAGTTGGAAAATCAGCCTTAGGACACAAGCAAATCACCTCCAATGTTGTTAATATGGCCACCAAATGATCAAGGCTTCAAGATAACTCCATGATAGAGCTAGTAAACATGTATTTAATGGCTAGAAAAGATCAAAAGGGGTGTTTGTAGCTTGAAAGTGGACGGCAAGGGAGGATTATTTGAGAGAGTTTTGATGTTGGTCTTGCATGTATGGAAATGGAAATGAGTTAGTTGCTAGTGGTTTTGTGTTGGTAAGTGGAAAGTGTAAGCTTAAAGAGTAAGCTAAGTTACACTTGTAAGTGTTTAGCTAACATGATGCCACATCCTAAGATGTGGTGTCATGTGTGTGCCGTCCAAGCTAGCTAGTGGAGTGGGACAATGTAATTTGTCCCATCTCACTAGTTTACGGGTATTCCTCGAGTCTAGTTTTCTCGATTTGCGTGCCCTCGGGTCGTTTCACGAAAAACGTTTTTATAAATTATGAATCAACGTCACAAAACAAATCCAATAAAAATTGTCTCATCAAAAACGGAGTTCAAAAATGTAAATACGTAATTCTAAGGTTTCCGGTTTAGTCGTAAAAGACGCTAAATTATGTACGTAAGCCCAAATTTAAATCCGTAAATTGTGAGTTCATCAACCCACACAAAAATAAGTTTCAAAATATTATACGATATAAAATTTTTGGCATCAGTCGGTATCGCGATCACTAGTAGTCATCGTTGCTCGTCAAAATATTAAAATAAAATATTTAATATCGGTTTCAACTTAAACCGTTAAACATAATAATATTTAATATTATAAAATACTTCAAAAATATTTGAAAAGTAAGATTAAGTAATGACCTTATTTTGTGGGTTTTACATTTACCGGGGTGGAGTCCCCTTTACCCAAAAAAAGAGGAGCGGATAATTTAGGCGGACTGATTATTTTAGTACAAAAGGAAAAGGGAATACCACATCGTCCACAAAGAAATATCGTGCGTACCAGTTTTTCAAGGAATTTAACGACTTGTTATAACACATTGGAGTGTTTCCTGGTCGTTTCTTAAACGAAAGCCAACCGTTGACCATTTGGGGAACGTAAAAACCCTAAATAAACTAAGGGATGGACCTATATTGCAAGTAGGGCAGGTTATTTCGAATTGGTTCACTTTGCACGCCCCCAGACAATATAGTTGGGTGATATGGAAGTCGTCGTTTGTAAGGATATCTACAAGGAACCTCGAGAAGGGGATGCGATAATTAGCCGCATCAAAGAGGCGTGTGTATAGACCAATTTTCCTTGATGGGCAATCTGTGATCGCCTCATTATCACCAGGATATGTAGGGTGTACGCTCTCGGGGATGAACTAGTCCGAGCAAAATTCTATGATTTTTTCTGCTGGAAATACATTAAGCACAGACGTGATAGTGGGATTGTCCCTAACCATGTTTTATGTAAAAATGGAAAATGGCACGGTGATCTAACCTGAAAAATGGGTTGCCTATGCAAGAATGAGTGTAGAAGGTAAGAAGGTATGCAACAATGGCAGTCGAAGGTTTTGTTAACTATGTGTCCCGTCATACATTCGGTATATATAGTGTTGCCTCGATCTTCTAGAATTGTTGGATGGTGGATACATGTAACCCACTATGTATATCTAACGGTTGGGTTTTTTAGGACAGTTGAAACGTCAGAAGGGCCCACGGGTCACCTCATGATCAGTTTTTTACGTGGCTCAAGAGTGGAACCCATGGGGAGCACTTTTTTAGAGTGACATATAAATAGTCGCTGGCATGGCCGTTTTTTGAATATCATTAATGCCTTGATTAATGATGTCCCGGTCAACAGTATGTACTATTGGGATTTTCTCCAGTACGACTAGGGAGCAATTGTTAGTCTAGAGGTAACGCCTGCGGCTGTAACAACTAGACTGTATGGGACATGATGACGTATAGTCCCCAGCCGGGTCTTGGACCCGGCCCACGGGTACTACCCATATCTGGACCCTCACGGATGGGCTGGATCAACGATATTTTGGACCTATGGGTTTCGAATAATGATGGTCGTATGAACTGTGTACGGCCCACGGCCCGATACACGCGGCATGGGTTAGACATAATCACAATCTAATTAGGATTGTGATTAACCCCAAAAGTAGGAGATATTCACTAACCATAATTAGGAGATAACAATCAAACAAATTATGGTAGTTATGTCGAAGATTCGATAAAGCCCAACAGGGACTCTACCGTCTATATAAGGAACCCCCAAGGGTTCCACAAAGGTACAATTAACTCAATACCCTAATATCTCACTGATTTCTAACCCTCAAACCAATTGCTTACTCTCACGCTGGAATCTAATCGTGGGATATGTTCCCACGATAAGCCTAACAGCGTCTTGTTTAGTGCGCATGATTTCAACCATAAGTTCACTTTGTGCAAGAGCTGGAGTCCTGAATTAACCTTAATCGGGTTAAGCAAGGTCCATCCAACTTTTGTATCAACATTTTTCTTTTTCAGAGTTTCTCAACAAGCTCTGATACCACTTGTTGATCCCAATGAAGAGTACTTATAGCCATTTAAGGATTGTGAGTAGCTTCATAAACAAACTAAGCACTAGAGAATCTCAGACTAAACAATGATAAGTTAGGCGGAATCTAACTTGTTAAAGCTAAGAAGAACACATAGATTTTTTAACTATTAAACGTTTATTAATTAAAAGGGTTATTGAGTTATATCGTTTTAAATAACCTAGGGTTCCTTTTATACACAAGGAATCCTGAATCCCTAATGGGCTTACATTATTCTCGTACATTCTATGCATATCTTTACCTAATATATCTCATGCATATCTACTACACGGTACTTACCATTCAATTTGCTTATTCTTATTCCCCTAATTTGCCCTATTTCTCCACAACACTGTCACTAATAAATGAAACCGAAACTCCATTCCCACCATTCTGGCCAGACGCAGAACTAGGGTTTACCCCCTTTTGGGGAAGCACATCCCTTGCGACCTTCCTGATGGGTTTTCCATCCTTCTCGATAGCTTTGCCATCAACATTCTGTAGCTTTTTCGTAGCAAAAGTACTTTTCACGGATACCAGACTAGGGTTGACATCGATACCGTTCTGTTTCGCACCCTTACCATTCGAATCCATCTCCCTTACAACGCACATAAAATCAGCAACCAAAAAATCCCTAAAAAATTAGGGTTTCACACGCCAATCGTATCCCACCTATCCAACTTCCATAATAAAATAATAATACTTTAATAATATCAGACGACACAAAAACCCTAATAGTATGAAACAATTAGCAAACCTTAGAAGACATCAATGATCAAAAACCTATAAATCACGTCAAATTAAATAACGTATAATTACCCAAACCTAGACAGTCGCAACACCCCACGAGCCAACTGATCCCAAAGAAGATAGGGACGATTAGATCGAGACCTATCTTTTATCACAAGTTCGTTGATGAGATGATGCTAATATCCAAAGAAACGATAATCAGATTTTATTAAATGAATGATGATGTATCATGGTAATCAAAGCTGCCAGGATGGGGAGGTTTGGCAATCAACCATTGTAAAGTATCTTAAACTTGGTTCTTAGCAGTTTTAAGCTCAATTTTCTTCTCATTTAGGCTAAGAGACAAAAACCTAATTCTCTCCTCATAATCCTATTTGCCCTTTTGATAGAGAACCAAATTAGCTTCTACCTTTTTTAATGCCTTTTCATAAGCAATTATCTCTACACTAACATCAATTATTTTTTCACATTGTTCATCAAACTGTTTTTTAAGAAAATTGTATTTATTTACACATGTTTTAGAACAAGGATGTACCTCATTGCCGCATCCATGGGAGATAGTGATCACAGCATGCTCTTTTGAGTCTGGATCTACAATTCAATCAACATATTCATCAACTGATTTCAGGGTTTTGGCTTCAACTTGCTTTGGATATCTCTCAGTGCTCTTGAACACACTTCCAGTGTACCTTTGAGTCCCTTCACTCTTCTTAGTTGTACATTCCCTATCAAAGTATCCTTTCTTTCGAAAGTTGTAACACCTAATTTTGATCTATCAAAATCAAGAGGTTCCTTTGAGTCAAACTGTAGCTTCCTTCCTATCTTCATGAATAAAATGTTCCACCTAACATATATCATAGCAGGTTGCCACTTTAGGTCTATCTCTTCCAAATCAGCATCATCTAACATCATATTCTTGGGCGCACTATCTTGATTTGCAAAGAAAGAATATTTGATATCATCATTGTATGATGATGTCTTCTTTCCTTTAGATCTAGAAGTGGAGGAAGAACCATTGGCGGTACTTTGGTGTGAAGTACCGCTAGTGTCTTCAGACACAAAAGCAACGTTTGATGTGCTTGATGATGATCCAGTAGCTCCTTTAACATCATATTCAAATACTCTGAGGTTTTTATACACATCATCAAAGGAGATCATATCAATATCATCTTTGGTCATGAAATTCAAAGCGATATATTTTCATTTAGGCGGTACTTATCTTAGAAACTTCATGTTTGCGCCTTCTGTTGGAACAACAACACCATGTGTTGCTAACTGAGTAAGCAGCTTGTGGAATCTATCATTGCCTTTGTGATTTCTTCCAAGCTAGAAATTGAAAAGCTTTCAAACTACTACACAGGCTTTCTCATCTTCTTAGATTTAGTATTTCCACCAAATCATAGCTTGATAGCATCCTAAATTACTTTAACATCATTATATTGATGAAAAATTTCTAGATGATCTTCTAGTAAATCCATGGCTAAGGTAGTCCTAACCTTCTTTTCTTTTTCTCTAGCTTGGATCTTAGCAACAGTCTTTGGAGGAAGGATCTTCATAGAGCCATCCGCTGCATTGACTACATTAACTTTCCCATTCCCCTTCTTAATAACTTCCTACAAGGTGTAATCAGTGTGGTTTAGATAGTGTTCCATATTCATGGCCCACGTATCATAGTTATCAAAGGTTAAGAGTGGAAGTTTGACAAAAGAGATGGTGTGTGGAACATGTGTAGGTGTCGTAGGAGGATTTTCATCCTTATGTGAACGATCATCATCACCTTTAGTACCATATCCGTATCCTTAGTCGCCTCTTCCTCATCAGACCCAAAGAGTCTGTCTATATCCTCGTCGAGGTTGTCCAAGTTGTCACCATGTTCTACTTCAAAGGTGGCGGTGGTCGTTTCAGCTGTGGTGGATGGACCAGTTGCGTCCTCAAGCAGGGGCTAGTCTCCATCCTCATTTGAGAAGTCCAACAGTGACGGATGGACTTGGGAATCACCCATGTCCGAGTGGGGATCAGCGACAACATCCAAAGGAATAGTAATATTCTTAGTGGCTTCCAGCAATGGTGGTTCATCTTGGCACAGTATTCAGGCTCCCTCGGGCACTTGTATAGGGTCTCCTTGGCGTATCAAACCAAATAGATTCATCTCTGCAGGCACATACAATTAAAGAGTAAAGTTAGTTAAGGAAACAAAGTATACTTTGGGCTTCCATTTATAACTTATTATACCTACCCTCTCTACGGTTGTTCAGAAAAATAGGGTACCGGTCCGATCTGCCATAATAGTTGCGCTTGATTCCTATTAAACATAAGAATTTTCTGGCAATCCCTTGTGGAAATGGGTCCGGTGTGTATCTAGCATCCTTACATCTATCGCATCATATGTATTGGTGAGGAGAGGATAATTCGGGCGGATGGATTATTTAGTACAAAAGGAAAAGGGAATACCATATCGTCCACATAGAAATATCGGGCCTACCAGTCTTTCAAGGAATTTAACGACTTGTTATAACAAATTGCAGTGTTTCCTGGTCGTTTCTTAAACGAAAGCCAATCGTTGACCATTTGGGGAACGTAAAAACCCTAAATAAACTAATGGATGGACCTATATTGCAAGTATGGCAGGTTATTTCGAATTGGTTCACTTTGCACGCCCCTATACAATGTAGTTGGGTGATATGGAACTCGTAGTTTGTAAGGATATCTACAAGGAACCTCGAGACGGGGATGCGATAATTAGCCGCATCAAAGAGGCATGTGTATAGACCGGTTTTCCCTGGTGTGCAATCTGTGATCGCCTCATTATCACCAGGATATGTAGGGTGTACGCTCTCGGGGATGAAGTAGTCCGAGCAAAATTCTATGAATTTTTCTGTTGGAAATACATTAAGCACAGACGTGATAGTAGGATTGTCCCTAACCATGTTTTATGTAAAAATGGAAAAAGACATGGTGATCTAACCTGAAAAATAGGTTGACTGTGCAAGAATAAGTGTAGAAGGTAAGAAGGTATGCATGGCAGTCGAAGGTTTTGTTAATTGTGTGTCCCGTCATACGTTCGGTTATATATAGTGGTGCCTTGATCTTCTAGGATTGTTGGATGGTGGACACGTGTAACCCACTATGTATATCTAACGGTTGGGTTTTTTAGGACAGTTGAAACGTTAGAAGGGCCCACGGGTCACCTCATGATCAGTTTATTACGTGGCTCAAGAGTGGGACTCATGGGGTGCACTTTTTCAAAGCGACATATAAATAGTCGCTGGCATGGCCGTTTTTTGACTATCGTTAATGCCTTCATTAGTGATGTCCCGGTGAACAGTGTGTACTATTGGGCTTTTCTCTAGTACGACTAGGGAGCAATTGTTAGTCTAGAGGTCACGCCTACGACTGTAATAACTAGACTGGGGGGACATGATGGCGTATAAACCTCAACCGGGTGTTGGACCCGGCCCACGGGTACTACCCGTATCCAGACCCTCACGGATGGATTGGATCAATGATATTTTGGACCTATGGGTTTCAAATAATAATGTCCGTATGAAATGTGTACGGCCCACGGCCCGATACACGCGACATGGGTTAGACGGAATCATAATCTAATTAGGATTGTGATTAACCCCAGAAGTAGGAGATATTCACTAACCATAATTAGGAGATAACAATCAAAATAGTTATGGTATTTATCTCTTGCTTGGTGCCGAAGATTCGGTAAAGCCCAACAGGGACTCTACCGTCTATATAAGGAACCCCCAAGGGTTCCACAAAGGTACGATTAACTCAATACCCTAATATCTCACCGATTTCTAACCCTCAAACCGATTACTTACTCTCACGTTGGAATCTAATCGTGGGATACGTTCCCACGATAAGCCTAATAGCGTGTTGTTGAGTGTGCAGGATTTCAACCATAAATTCACTTTGTGCAAGAGCCGGAGTCCCGATTTAACCTTAATCGGGTTAAGCAAGGTCCATCCAACTTTTGTATCAACATTTTTCTTTTTCAGAGTTTCTCAAAAAGCTCTGATACCACTTGTTGATCCCAATGAATAGATCTTATAGCCATTTAAGGATTGTGAGTAGCTTCATAAACAAACTACGCATTAGAGAATCTCAGACTAAACAATGATAAGTTAGGCGGAATCTAACTTGTTAAAGCTAAGAAGAACACATAGATTTTTTAACTATTAAACGTTTATTAATTAAAAGGGTTATTGAGTTATATCGTTTTAAATAACATAGGGTTCCTTTTATACACAAGGAATCCCGAATCCCTAATGGGCTTACATTATTCTCGTAAACTATATGCATATCTTTACCTAATATATCTCATGCATATCTACTACACGGTACTTACCATTCAATTTGCTTATTCTTGTTCCCCTAATTTGCCCTATTTCTCCATAACACTGTCACTAATAAATGAAAGCAAAACTCCATTCCCACCATTCTGGCCAGACGCAGAACTAGGGTTTACCCCATTTTGGGGAAGCACATCCCTTGCGACCTTCCTGATGGGTTTTCCATCCTTTTCAATAGCTTTACCATCAACATTCTACAGCTTTTTCGTAGCAAAAGTACTTTTCACCGATACCAGACTAGGGTTGACATCGATAACCTTCTGTTTCGCACCCGTACCATTCGAATCCATCTCCCTTACAACACACATTAATCAGTAACCAAAAAAACCCTAAAAAATTAGGGTTTCACACGCCAATCGCAGCCCACCTATCCAACTTCCATAATAAAATAATAATACTTTAATAATATCAGACGACACAAAAACCCTAATAGTATGAAACAATTAGCAAACCTTAGAAGACAACAATGATCAAAAACCTATAAATCACGTCGAATTAAATAACGTATAATTACCCAAACCTAGACAGTCGCAACACCCCACGAGCCAACTGATCACAAAGAAGATAGGGACGATTAGATCGAGACCTATCTTTTATCACAAGTTTGTGGATGAGATGATGCTAATATCCAAAGAAACGATATCAGATTTTATTAAATGAATGATGATGTGTCATGGTTAATCAAAGCTGCCAGGATGGGGAGGTTTGGCAGTCGTCCATTGTAAAGTAACTTAAAGTTGGTTCTTAGCAGTTTTAAGCTCAATTTGCTTCTCATTTAGGCCAAGAGACAAAAACCTAATTCTCTCCTCATAAGCTTATTTGCCCTTTTGATAGAGAACCAAATTAGCTTCTACCTTTTTAATGCCTTTTCATAAGCAATTATCTCTACACTAACATCACATATTTTTTTCATGTTGTTCATCAAACTGTTTTTTAAGACAATTGTATTTAATTACACATGTTTTAGAACACGGATGTACCTCATTGTCGCATCCATGGGAGATAGTGATCACAGCATGCTCTTTTGAGTCTGGATCTACAATTCAATCAACATATTCATCAACTAATGTCAGGGCCTTGGCTTCAACTTGCTTTGGATATCTCTCAGTGCTCTTGAACACACTTCCTGTGTACCTTTGAGTCCCTTCACTATTCTTAGTTGTACATTCCCTATCAAGTATCCTTTCTTTCGACAATTGTAACACCTAACTTTGATCTATCAAAATCAAGAGGTTCCTTTGAGTCAAACTGTAGCTTCCTTCCTATATTCTTGAATAAAATGTTCCACCTAACATATATCATAGCAGCTTGCCACTTTAGGTCAATCTCTTCCAAATCAGCATCATCTAATTGATCCAGATAATCATAGTTTATCTTGGGTGCACTATCTCCATTTGCAAAGAAAGAATATATGATATCATCATTTTTTGATGATGTCTTCTTTCCTTAAGATCTAGAAGTGGAGGATGAACCGTTGGAGGTACTTTGGTGTGAAGTACCACTAGTGTCTTCAGACTGAAAGCAACATTTGGTGTGCTTGATGATGATCCAGTTGGTCATTTAACATCATATTCAAATACTCTGAGGTTTTTATGCACATCATCAAAGGAGATCGTATCAATATCATCTTTGGTAATGCAATTCAAAGCGATATATTTTCATTCAGGCGGTACTGATCTTAGAAACTTCATGTTTGCGCCTTCTGTTGGAGCAACAACACCATGTGTTGCTAACTGAGTAAGTAGCTTGTGGAATCTATCATTGCCTTTGTGATTTCTTCCAAGATAGAAATTGAAAAGCTTTCAAACTACTGCACAGGCTTTCTCATCTTCTTAGATTTAGTGTTTCCACCAAATCGTAGCTTGATATCATCCCACATTACTTTAAGATAATTATATTGATGAAAAATTACTAGATGATCTTCTAGTAAGGCCATGGCTAAGGTAGTCCTAACCTTCTTTTCTTTTTCTCTAGCTTGGATCTCAGCAACAGTCTTTGGAGGATGGATTTTCATAGAGCCATCCGCTGTAGTGACTACATTAACTTTCCCATTCCCTTCTTAATAACTTCCCACAAGGTGTAATCAGTGTGGTTTGGATAGTGTTCCATCTTCATGGACCACGCATCATAGTTATCAGAGGTTAAGAGTGGAAGTTTGACAAAATAGATGGTGTGTGGAACATGTGTACGTGCCATAGGAGGATTTTCATCCTTCTGTGAACGATCATCATCACCTTCAGTACCATGACCCGATAATTCTTCATCATCATTTTGGTTTTTGGGAATACATCGTCACCAGACATTGTAGAATTTATTTTGTGTGAATATGGGTAGTTATAAGGGTTTGGATAAGTTTTTCTTCTTCAAAGTTTCTCAACAAGCTCTAATACCACTTGTTGATCCCAATGAATAGATCTTATATCTATTTAAGGATTGTGAGTAGCCTCATAAACCAACTAAGCACTAGATAATCTCAGACTAAACAATGATAAGTTAGGCAGAATCTAAGTTGTTAAAGCTAAGAATAACACATAGATTTTTTAACTATTAAATGTTTATTAATTAATAGGATTATTGAGTTATATCGTTTCCAGTAACCTAGGGTTCCTTTTATACACAAGGAATCCCAAAACCTTAATGTGCTTTGGAGATTGTCGGTTTGTGGGGTATTGTTAACCTAGAATTATTGGGTTTCGTTTTTACGTTATATAATTTATTGGTTCTATTCATTAATTCTATTGCATCCTGTTACATCCTTAACGTCATTACTCCTTTTGGATTCTTGATGTTTTAGGGTTTCGTGGGTTTTATCTTGGGATTCGTGAATTATTGCGCTGAATATTAAATCATTTGTCTCATTTATGGAGGTCAGTTAGGAGGTTATTTTGTTTCGATAGATTGGAGCCCTATTTAGGGTTACAATTTTTTATTTTAGTTCATATCTTCTATTGTAGCTGCTGGTGGGATTTCTATTTGTGGGTTTATAGAGAATGACTTCGGATGATAATGTATTTTTTTGGGTAAAAGGGAAAATTATTCCCTGGTAAATATATTAATCACCCAAAACATTAAGTACATTGGAACACGGGTGAAGTACCGTATTAACCTCAAGGGAACCCTTGAACTACAAGTTTATATGACATGCCATATAAATAACTATTACAAATGTTATAACTCCTATAGGAAAAAACCACCTATAAGTACATAGACAAAAGATTCTCTCGATAAACTAATTAAGCAAATCTGCTGAAAGCCTCCATTGTTGAACCAATGAAGCAATACTAGTAGTCTTCTTCCAACGAGATGACATGAGCTTTAGCCGAACCACATTTTTAATAGCCTTGACCACCTAGTTAACCGTTCTCTTAACATTCTTAAAAGTCCGATTATTTCCGTAGGTCCTCGCAAACTTTGGATTATCCTTGTGTAAGAGATAGAGAGATAGATGAAGATGTAGAGAGAGAAAGGAGAGAAAGAGAGGAAAATGGTTGATTAATGAAATGTGAGTGTAAACACAAAGTGACCAACCCCTCCTAACATGCTATGCGGGGATATATATAGCCCACCCTACATGTGGGCTATATGGGCTATATTGGATCACGAGCCCAATATCATTGGAGTGACCGATCCTTTCTAAATACGTAAAAACGTATTTCCAACAATCTCCCCCAAAGGGAGGTCACTCCAAGTTACAATGTCCTAAATAGTCTGTAGCTCGTGATCTATGCTAATAATGATGTGACCGAGGCTTTCCTTAGAAAAACGTATTTCCAACATCTCCCCCAAAGGGAGGTCACACCATTTTACAAAATCTTAAACCTATCATACTATGCTTGAGTCTTCGATCTTGTTCTTGTGAATATGCTGATGAGATCTTTGACTTTAGTCTTGAGCATGTTCTCTTGCCTTGATCTTGTGCATTCATCACTTGTGATATTTGCCTCTTCGTGACTTCATGATCCACATACTTATACTTTTAGAAATTCTTGAAAGCTTCAGAGTTTGATACAGCGGAAGACTTGACTTTTAGACTTTCTTGAATTTGTTGAAGTATTAAGTGCAGAAAGCATAAGCATGTGTTGACGACTTCTTCTGGATTGAACACCACAATGCCACCTTCTTGTTACGCTACATAAGACAGTTAGCAACAAAACATATACACGGATGAAATGGCCTTGAACATTTCATTCTAATTCGGTAGCATTTTACCGCCGGTCGGTGAAGACCGTTGGACGATATTAAATATCGTACTTGTGGCAGGTAGTTTTAATTAATAATCTCCTTGACAAGATTTCGCGGGTAAACCCGTTCTCTTTATTTGACCGTCCAAAGCTGACTACGAACATAAAGAGTGAATCATTTGGATAATCATATCCGCATGATTGAAGCCGTCAATTCATGTTACTGGAACAAGTGAAATTCAATTAAGAACCGCACCATCGTTGCTTTCCTGTTGTCACAAGCTTGATTCGTATAGAATCTTGCAATTTACCTACCAAGTGTTGTTTGAGGTTAACACTAGAAGGATTTCCATTCGTCACTGTAAATACTTAATAGTATTACTCTGAATGTTCTGGCAAGATCACTAAGATATTGCTTAGAGGCCTGGAATGTGTTTAAGTTCAATTAAGAGTTAAACAACTGTTGCTTTCCAGTTATCACAAGTTTGATTCATAAAGAATCACACAAGCCACCTACCATGAGCTTTTTGATATTCGCTCAAGAATGATTTCCATCTTCATTGTAAATACTTTCGTATTACTCGGATGTTCAGGCAAGATCATGAAGATTTTGCGTAGGACTCTTAAGATCCTTCTTACTTTTCACAGTGTGTGAGGAAGCAAGGAAATATGAAAGTGTGTCCCAATGAGATATTTGATGATCTCAAATGGCTCTCGACTCGATCGTGCATTTTGGATTTTTAGTGATCGGAGGCTGGAGAGAAGTGCCACCATTTCAATACCAATTTATTCGAAGTGAATAAATCAATAGATAACGTGTTGTCTCCGTGTGATTAAAACAAATATCTTTTAAGAGATATCTGAGTTAGCTGGGATGGGTTGTGCCTTGCATCACTGGGTCCATGATGTCTGTCTTCAATATCAAGAATCATTAAACAATCATCTTAATAGCATATGTATTGACCCGGTTTCTGCCTAAGTTGTAAGGAGGGCTTCTTTCTTTACTCCCTTTATCTTTACAATTCTTTTTCATTCTTCAACCCCTTCAATGCTTACCAATACGTCATCACTAGCACCTTGTTGTGATTGTTCCAGTGCTAACTTAAGTACTTGGTCGGCATTAAGCTACGTTCACAATCTTTCTCCATCTTTCCTAAGGACTACTATTTCTAGCTATGGAATGTCCTTGGGAAGATTCCTCCGGTTCTAGAGGAATCATTGGACTTTAACTCATCCTACCATCCTTATGTCACCACAATCTTCACCGTCGTGAATCGAGATGTTTTGGGTAAGTGTATGTCACCATGAAATCCATTTTGAAGTGTAAATCCATTTTGCTCCCCCATAACATATGCCACGATATCCGAAAACATTTCGCACATGTCGGGATGAGCTATCACGTTAAGTCAAACCATTTATGATTAATCATTTCCCGTATTAAATCACATTTTCTCCCCCATATTAAAAATATTAACCAAATCGATGTTTTTAATATCAATTGATTTAATAGTATTTTAAGAAAATTTGGGAAGAAAAATGCAAAGCCAATTATCTCCATGAATTACACAAGCTCCCCCTCAAATTAACGAGGGTGTACTTGAAACGAAAATTAAATACCTTTTAAACACAAGTGTAAGGTATTTATCACGTGCAAAGATTAAATATGATAATGTATTCACAAGATTAGCAATTTACGAGGTTGGACCTGAATGATGAAGAACGTCATATGAAAGATTCACATGGTTCTTGTTCACGAATGTTGGTCACCTCGTCACGTCTGAAGTTATCTCTTGACTCTATGTGTATGATTGATATCATTGTCTTGACACCAATATGTGAACTTGGTACTCTCGACATCAAGGATTCTGAATGCTGGACAATTGCTCCCCCTCAATTTTTGACCCGTGTTCTATTGAAATAGTTGTAGTTGTCGTTTGAGTAGTCGCCGTTTGAGTAGCCGCATCGCCGGTTGGTGGAGATGATAACTTCATAAAAACAAGACTTCTCTTGTTTTAACAAATAAATGCACTGAATTGTACATATATTCCTGTTAGATTGTGTTATTCCGTAAACACAATCCCTTACATGGTTATAAAATAAACCATGCCCGAGAAAATTAATTCCCGTTGTTGAGTCAAAGCTTTCCGGTGAAATGCTTGACTTGAGTATGAAAAGCGGGTTACTATCTGAAATAATAGCAATCCATTTTGAGCATGTTTTAAAACATTTAAACTTCTGCTCGAACTTTATTTACAACCACGTGTCATTATTGAATGACATTTCTAGCATCATAAATATTATCGATTCCAGAAGACATGCTCTTTTTATCAAAACATTTTTTGAACACTCAATTTTGAAAGATTTAGAAAACCTTTTTGAGAAATTCTCGAAAAATTATGTTCAACGTTTTGAAAACCAATTACTTGAGCTTAAGATGTTGAATATCTTGCAAAACGAGCTCAAGTCCGAGAAGTTGTAAACTTCCCGTTGTTAAGGATAAGTGTATCATCGGCGATAAACTTTCCTTTTAACTGAAGAACGAGTCCTAAGTCGACATTTACTTAGAATTCGTTTTCATGAGCTTGAAAAACTTTGAATGTTTTAACGTAAAGCTCATGACCAAGAAAGATGAATTTCTCGTTATGAGGTAAAGTTCTCTTATTTAAAAGATACACTTTCCTTTCTGAGCTTAAAACTTGGAATGTTTTAAATACAAGCTCATGACCGAGAAAATTTAATTTCCCGTTACGAGGATAAGCTATCTTTAAAGATAAGATTTCCTAAAACTGAAGTCCGAGTTACAGTCTGATATTTAACTGTAAGTCATTGTGCATGAGCTTAAAAACTTCGAATGTTTTTAACATTAGCTCATGCCAGAGAAAAATTAATTTCTCGTTGTAAGGATAAGTTTATCATCGGTGATAAACTTTCCTACCTATGAAGAACGGGGCATAATCTGAAATATAATTATACGCTATTGTGCATGAGCTTAAAAAACTTCGAATGTTTTTAATATAAGCTCATGCCCGAGAAAAATTAATTTCTCGTTGTAAGGATAAGTTTATCATCGGCGATAAACTTTCCTTTATTTGAAGAACGAGTCAATGTCTGACATTTAACAATGAACCATTTTACACGAGCTTAAAACCGTTGAATAGTTTTAAAATAAGCTCGTGTCCGAGAAAACTTAATTTCTCGTTTTGAGGGTAAGTTATCGTTGCGTAGATAAACTTCCCTGAAGTCCATGTCATCGTCTGTCGTTTAACGAGGAGCCATATACACGAGCTAAAAACCTTTGAATGGTTTTAATGTAAGCTCGTGTCTGAGAAAAATTAATTTCTCGTTTTCAGGATAAGTTTATCATCGGCGATAAACTTTCCTTTCTTTGAGGATCGAGTTACAGTCTGTTATCTGACTGTAAATCATTTGTTAAGCTGAACCATGAATCCCCTGAGACACTTGTTTCTCCGATATCTGCTTCTTCAGCAACCAAACTCTAATAGTGTCCTTAATTGAATGGTATATAATGATTGGACCGCTTCGTTCTTTTAGAACATCCTCTTTGGTACCTGCATTCTCATTAGGAGTTTGCATGCTTTGATATGGGTTAGCGATATCTATCTTAGAAGCAAGTGGGGATTCACAATTTTCTTTTCTTATGCTAGAGGTGACCTGAGTATATGATTCACTTGTCTTAGCTGGCAAACGTTTCCTTGTATAGAAAACCTTAAGTTCGGGCTTAAGTGATGTATCCTCCTTTTCAATTTCCTCCCTAGTACTCTTAGTAGAATCAGAGACTATCCTAGTTAAAGGGCACTCGTTTCCTACAAGAGTGAAAGTTCTACCAGTGGGTCGCCACATTTTACCAATGGGTTTGATTTTAGCAACCCACTAGGATTTAAGTCTAGCACGGGAGTTCACCTCATTAAGTAATTTCTTGATACAACAATCATGATTGGCTTTAAAGACACATTTCCTACATGTTTTACAAGTAGCATATTTAGTGTCCGAGTAAGATCTAGAATTCCTAGATGATTGATTGATGCTCCTAGGAAGTGACATGCTACGGTTAGCAGTGTTGGGTAAACTAGAAGGCATCTGACTAGGTTTGAAATTTCTATCTCTTACTTGTGTCTTTAGCTTAGCTTCCCTTAGACCAAATGTATGGCGAATGTCATTTGAACGAGTTTGAGACGTGTTCTTTGGACTATGTCTAGGGAGACTAGAGGCAATCATGTGATTAGGTCTTGCAGAAGCTGTTTTAGTCACAATGGGCCTAGATAGTGGAATGACTGGTCTAGAAAGATGAACTATATCAACTTGGGAGGCAAACCGCAGTCTCAAGGATTTTGATCGCTGGATCTAAATGCAGTCGGTTGTCTAACAGACTGAATTTGAGGCGGTTTCCCCAAGATTGATGGTTTTTCAAGCTTAGTGTCCACACTAGTTCCTTTAGTTTTCCTCAACTTGTTTTTCAGAGCCGCTGTTGCAAAGACCTTTTCCTGTACTTGATCCTTTAAAGTCTCATTCTCTTTGAGCAAGTTATCTTGGGATGCCAATTTAGATTCAAGCAACTTAATTTGTTTCAAAAGAGTATCCTTTTCAGCTTTAGAATCTAGAAGAGTTTGATCCAATTTTCGTTCAAGAACAACGTTTGATTTTTCAAGTTTTTCAAAATATGTTTCAAACTTGTTAGTTCTCTTAGAAAATTCTAGTTTGGCATCCTCAAGATCTTTTGATTACTGAGCTAAATTCATTTCAAGCTCTTCAATCCTAGAAGCAGAATTGGTTAATGAAGTAGTCATAAGGCATATATCATGATTTTTAGCATTTTGATCATTCTCTCCCCCATTACGACTCACATGGATGAATCAGAAGTGGAATCACCCTTTTCCATCCCATGTTGTTCATAGGTGGGTTCTGAGTTCTCAGTATGTTGTAGATCATTGTGAGATTCAGTATTCAATTGTACCTCAACTATTGGCTCTTCATCATGCATGTTTGAGTCACGTTGTCGTGATGCAATGACGCTGCTATCATCGTTAACCAAGGCGGTCTCCTTTGAGTCATCCGTAAGACCATTTTTTCTTGTGTCATCTACATCGTAGATTCTTGTATTCCACTAGTATGCTCTAGTTGAAGTTGTGAATTTTCATAAATCGAAAGTGCAATAGATTTCATGAACTCGGGCAATCTATCCCTAAAGTCTTTAACTTCGATTTGTGTGTCTTCAAGGAATGACTGGCAGATCATTGAAGCTTCAACCTTGGCAGGATCAAATTGAAAGTGAAAGTCCCTAATCAATGCTAGAAACCCTAAACTTAACTAATCAACACAAGGTATTACTATTCAAACGTAATCTTATTATTGTATAATAAAGAATTGCAAGTGTTATGGATAACACCGTTTGATGACAATGTGTTGTGCACACTTTGAACAACTATAAACCCTAACTTATGAATACAGTCGCAGCTGTTTGATTCTAAAAGTTCTAAGCAATAATGTTATGAATATACTCAAAGTGTTAAACATTAATGCATGGATACACATCCTATTTATAGTGATACGAGGTTGACCTAAATAGTACTTGATGGGGACTACACAAGCTTTCACTTTTCAGACATCATTCACATGATGCTCTTCTATTCTTAGTAGTCTGCCATTATGCTTTAAGGAAACAGTTGTCAAAACAGTTTCCTTTTTCTTCATAGTCTCGAACACACAAATGGCATGTCCAAAGTGTGCTGAGTGTTAACAGGGTATTGCCACCCGTGTTAACCCTAAACCCCTCAGAGTCCCTGATACATCTTGGCTGTTATCCATCACAGCCAATGAGTATGTCTTCAAGTAATCTTTGACTTCCTTGACAATGTCTCTGACATGGACTCCTCTGAGGTTGCTCACAAAGACTTGGATCTCTGTAAGTTTCCTATCTTCATAGGAATCAATGGGAGAATGGAAAATTGCTCTAGTGGACTGGGGCCCATCTTGCGATACTTGCCTGCCTCCTAGGCACAGGCAAGGGACTATCTAATAGCTTAATTATGTTTAAATCTATGATCAGGGAATCTAACAAGTTTAGATTCCCAACAATTTCCCCCTATTTAAACGTAAATATTGCTAGATCTAACTAAGTTAAGGTAAGTGAGTTAACAGCTTCTTCTTACTCATAACAGATCTAAACAAACATACCTCATGATTTTATTAATACTTAAAGGAAATTACAAGTACATTACAAAAGTAAAAAAAAATGTGAAGGTAAAATTGGGCTGTGAATTTTTTCAATAGTCATCATTTTTAATCTTTTCTTCAGCTTCAGCTCAGTCTAATCTGTTATCCAACTCTTCCTGCAAAGTTTTTGCAAACCTTTTGGAATACTTTGTATTGATCTTGAGTGACTTCTTGTGATAAAGCAGCTGAATTGTTGATGCTAAGCACAGCTCATCTTCTCTTTGAAATGCATACTGGCACGCTCTGTTCATGAATGCCATTCCTCTTTCAGGCTCTGTGTATGTCTGACCATCAACAGGGCCAACTATACCATTTGGTAGGATCAAATCCCTGTGCATACCATCCACTTGAACATCATCTGTAACAAAAGTTTCTTTAACAAGTTGAGAAACTCTTCTTCTTTTGTTACCAGTCTTTGGGGGTTCTTGTTCAAAAAGCTGTGGTGGGGGATCTATCTTGAGTTTGGCAGCCGTTTCTTTGATCCAGGTAAACTTGGCCTTAATAGTCTTAAGCAGAAGAAAATTAGCCTGTCCAGTTCTTATGGCAGCTAAGGCTTCAAGTTCGAACCATTCAGATAACCCAAGTGTCTTTAGCCTGAAGTTGTCAAACACATTCATGTTTCCCTGTTGGTTATCTCTCCACAAGATCATTTGTGGGGTGTTGGTGGATTTCTGAATGGTGTATTTGAACTTGGTTATCTTGCCAGGTGCATACCTGTTGTTAACGCAGGCATCATAATCAGCTTTAACTTTTCTTAGTGCCTCAGCGCGTTTAACTTCCATTTCCCTCAACCTTTGTTTTTGCTTTTCTCTTTCAGGTGGAGTCATCTTCCTTAGAGTAGCTTCATTCAATTCTTTGGCTGTCTTGAGTTCATTTAATCTCTTGAATTCCTCAGCCTGTTTCTCTATTTCTTCAGGAGTTAAAGGAATCTCATTGGAAGGTGTAAAGATTGAAAATTGGGAAAGGTCTGTGGTGGATCCTCCTGTCTCTAGCATCGCAGCTATCTTGTTTAGTTTGGTGTCGGTGTCAACCAAAACTATCTCCTTTCCTTTCTTCGAGACAGAGGATTCTACACTTATGTTTTTCAAAACTTCAGCTCTTCTGATAAATGTTGTTTGAGCCTGAGTTTGTATTGCTTTGGGAAGGGAGCTAACAGTGAACTTTAGCTTCTTAGCAGCTGGTTCACCATCATCCCCAGACTCGCTGGTGTTAACCAAAGCCAGGGACTTTGATGAATCAGCTCCATCTTGATTCTGTTGCTCCCCCTGAGTGTTATCCTCATCATCAGATATGTTAATAGGTGTGATGACTTGGAGGGGGACAGGTGTAATGGTGTTGTCAGCTGATGATGAGCCTTGTTTAG
Organism: Glebionis coronaria; assembly: GCA_025667525.1. Taxonomy (NCBI): domain Eukaryota; kingdom Viridiplantae; phylum Streptophyta; class Magnoliopsida; order Asterales; family Asteraceae; genus Glebionis; species Glebionis coronaria. Next base: position 373,709,520 of record CM046878.1, read on the forward strand.
CAGATTCAAGGTTAAGTGTTGTTTCCTTCTCCCCTCACGTTCATCCTGGCTACGTAGACGTTTGGATGAACGTGTTTGAAAATGCCTTGCAATCTGTTCAACAGAGGCAGCCATAGCACGTTGCCTTTTCCTTGAAGCCTTGGCAATCTTCAGCAAAAAGGTTGCTGTTTCCATTAGGATTGGCCTGAACTCGATTAACAATGAAGTTTGCATGACGGTATTGCCTGTTGCGAATAGCTTCAAATTGTCTGTGTATAGTTAGCTCATGTTCATGGAATAAGGCAGGGACCTCTGAGTCAATTACATCCTTCATTCTTGTGGATAGGTGACTAAGTCCTTGTGCTACACCTTTTCGAGCATCATCCTTGATGGGTTCAGTAACCGCCTCAGCAACAGCCTTTTGTATGATCCCTGGAAAAGTGACAGTGTAGTTATGCATTTCAGACTTGATCACATCCAGCTTTCTTGATAAGCGTTCGATGTCAGATTGATGATGAACAGGCTGAAGATTATGTATGTTGAGGCTTTGTTGAGCATAATCATCCCCCTTGGTAAAAGATCAAAGTTGGTTTGGGCAGGATGATCAAACATTAGAAATTCAGCTGTTGGATCATAGGCTGGGCGTTGGAAGACTGTTGTTGTGGAGGTAGCAGAGTTTGGAGTAACAACAGCATCCTTGGGAGGAGGAGTATTATTTCCGGCTGGGGTGGACACAGCTATTTCCTTGGGAGGAGAGACAGATTGTTGATCTTCCTCATCTTCTTCATCCTCCTCCTCAAACATCCCCTCAGGGATTTCATCTTCAGGCATTGACTCAAGATCAGAGACATCATCCACTAATGACAGCATTTCTTCTTGAATATTCAGCAGAGGCTCATTGTCATTAGGTTGGTCTTGAGTAATTATATCGGCCTCTTTCTCCTGTTGTACCTGGGATTCAGTGACTAGCTGTACAATTTCAGCCTGCAAATTGTTATAATTAGTAACAGGGAAAAAAGTAAGGGGAATGGTCGCCATTTCGCTGTCCCAGAGAGGCTGACGGTGATTACTCAGCCACTCCAAAGGATAAATCCTTGGGATTCTTTTAAGTGTGAAAAAGATATGGTTAATGATCGCCATTCGCTGCCCCTAGGAAAGCTGGGTGTGATTATTCATCCCCCCCAAAAGGTTAAAACCTTTGGGACTCTTTTTATTGTGAAACATATGTTGTTTATGGATCGCCATTCGTTGCCCCTAGGAAGGCTGAGGGTGATCATTCAGCCCCCCCAAAAGGTTAAGAAACCTTTGGGACTCTTTTAAGAGTGAAACATATGTGGGTTAAGGTCGCCTGTTACGCTGCCCCTAGGAAAGCTGAGGGTGATGATTCAGCTCTCCCTGAATAGGATAAATCCTTTGGGATTCTTTTAAGGTGAAAAAGTTAAGGGTTAAGATCGTCTTATTACGCTGTCCCTAGAAGAGCTGATGATGATGATTCAGCTCCCCTAAAAGTAAAACTTTTGGGATTCTTTTTCTGTGGGAACCAAGAGGCTGTGTGAAGTACAGCTGATCAAGGTTGAGACATATGTGTATCCAGGTTATTGTTAGCCTGAATACTGTCTAGAGGGTGCAGGGTCATCGGGGTGCTTTATAAACACAAATGAATCATTCCCTGGTGCAAAGACATGGTGTACAGAAGTCTTAAAGAGTTCTAAGTGCATAGACAGACTTCTATGGGTCGAGGATTACCCTAACTTCACCACTCTCTCCTACAGACAATTGAGAGTGGCTGCTTGTGAACCTCTAAAAATGTACACTGATTACTTGTGAGATATCAGCTGGATTAGGCTGGTTTCTTGTTGTCTCATCTGACTTTGAGACACTAGACCCCTATTGTTGGTCAGCAGAAGTATCTGATTCCACATGAGTATCTGGAACAGAGGAGGTGTCAGTCTTCTTTCCCTTGGCCTTAGCAACAGATTTGGTGTGGGAAGAAGAGGGGATTTTCTTCTTCTTAGGCTGTTGGCCAGAAGAAGCCTTGGACGTCGTAGTGTGCTGCCCAGAGGTCAAAGACTTAGACTTGCCAGACACACTAGAGGTATTCACCTTCTTAGAAGAAGGGAGCAAGGACTTCTCAGCTGTTGGTTGTTTGTTGGAAACGTTCATCATATGAGAGGTAACAGGGACATCTTCAGCTCCTATTTCTTTGTAGATGGCACCTGTGATGCAGTAGGGCTTCAGAGAAGTCAACGCAGAGTTATGGTAGTTGTCTCCCGACAGGCTTTCAAAGATCAGCGAAAAGAAGCGAACATAGCAGATATTCCTTTCCCTGACTTGATTTCTTCCTTTCAGCTGTTCTACAAGGTTGGAATAGAGAATGCTTCCAACATCAACATCAGCTCCCCAGATCAGCCCATAAGCTATAGATTGATGGTTAAAGGACATCTGATCTTGGGATCCCTGCATTCCTCCTATGGATTTAACAATGTGGGTGAAGAGGACACGCCACATGGGTGTAAAGTACTTAATCTTCAAAG